>JANIJU010000038.1:0-38983 GCA_025504685.1 Leucosticte australis
GGGCACGCTCAGAACCCAGGGGCTGGGGGCACCCCAGAGCCACCACAGAGAGCTGCCAGGGCTATTATGGACTGGGACAGGTCCTGGCAGGGCCGTTATGGGCAGGGATGGGTCCTTGCAGGGCTGTTTATGGACTGGGATGGATCCTGAGCAGGTTCTCCTCCAGCTTGTGCTGCCTGCCAGGGGAACAGGGGAGTGTGGGCACTCGGGGGGACCTCATGGGGTCACCCCAGAGTCACCACACAGAGCTGGCAGGGCCATTATGGGCAGGGACAGGTCCTGGCAGTGCCATAATGGACAGGGACAGGTCTTGGTGGTGCCATTATGGACATAGCCAGGTCCTGGCGATGCCATTATGGGCAGGGACAGGTCCTGGCAGTGACATAACGGACAGGGAGAGGTCCTGGCAGTGCCATTATGGACAGAGATGGGGCCCAGCTGCACCCCAGGGGCCCAGCAATGCTGGGAATGGGATCCCAGAGGAGGATGCTCAGGGAGGAAGGGCAGTTCCATGTGCCCGCCTGGGACCCGCAGAGCAAGCAGAGAACAGATTGTGCCATCCCAGACCATTTCCATGCCTGTTCCCATCCCATCCCACCTGCATCCCAACGCCTTCCCTATCCCATCCCCATCCCACCCCACCCACACCTCATTCCCACCCCATCCCAGTCCCTCCCGCGCCGCTCCCACCTCTCTGCAGCGTGGCTGCACAGCGCATCCCAGCGCTCCTTCAGCTCCCCCAGCAGCTCCTCCAGCGGCTGCAGGTCCTGGGGCAGCCGCGCCCCCTCCCGCAGCGCCCGCCCGCTCCGCAGAGTCGCCTCGTACACCGGACGCTTTGCCCGCAGCACCTTCTGGAATGCCTGCGGGGGCCCCACGCACCCCACAGGTGAGTGCTGGGTCCCCCAACTGGAGAAGGACACTCCCTCCTCCCCCAAGGGCTCTGGGGCAGGTGGGATGCCCTACATGCCCAACATCCCTCAGCCCAGCACTCCCCCCCAGGTCTCCCAATGCTGCAGGATGGCCCCGGGGAGTTGTCCAACCCTCCTGGCGCTGGGTGTTCCCCCTGGGAGCTGGGGAGCCCCCAGAAGCCCAGTTCTGCACCCCCGCCATGCCGAGGAGCACGAGGGGCAGCCCCACCTTGTGCTCAGCCAGCTGGCACTTGATCTCCTCCTGGCTGGTGGCAGCGTCCTGAGGCACCTCCAGGCTCTGCTCCACCTCGTCCATCCAGTCCAGGAGCAGCCGCCGGGACTCGCTGAACTGCAGTGGAGGGGAGGGCTGAGGGGGCTGAGGGGGCTGAGGGGGGGACGCAGGGGCAAAGCGGAGCTGGGGCCACCCAAACAGGAGCCGTGGGGCCACACAAAGGAGCGGCACGGCCTGGCCACCACCACGGGGCAAACCATGGGCCAGGACAGCACAGTGACAGCACCAGAGCCGCGTGGTCCCTTCCTGGCACAGCTCCCAGCGGGACCCATGACATGGAATCAACAGTCCCGGGATGGTTTGGGTTGGAAGGACCTTAAGGTCCATCCAGTTCCACCCCCCTGCTATGGGCAGGGACACCTTCCACAGGACCAGGCTGTTCCAAGCTCCATCCAACATGGCCTTGGACATGTCCGAGGATGAGGCAGACACAGCTTCTCTGGGAGACCTCCCTCCCATGGAAGAACTTCTTCCCAGTATCCCACCCATCCCCGCCCCCTGGCACTGGGAAGCCATTCCCCCTTGTCCTATCCCTCCAGACCCACGTCCAAAGCCAACCAAGAGGCAGAGCCCCCTCCCCAGCCCAGGCTGTGTCCTGGTACCTGCTTGCTGCGTTTTCGAGCCTCCTCCAGCACCGCCCCCCTCTCTGCTGCCCGCTGCAGGACCTTGCCCAGCCGCTCCCGGGCCGCCAGCACGAGGTTCTGGATGACGGCCCCGTCCTGCTTCCGACTGAAATCCTTCAGGCGCGCGGCCACGGCCTCCAGGCCGCCCAGCTTCTCCCCGTGGGCGTTTGCCTCCTTCACCAGGGCCTGCGGGGAGGGGGCAGCTCAGTGTGGGGGGTCCTGGGGTGGGTGAGGAGCCCCCGGACACAGCCCGTGCCAGGATGGGATGTGGAGCACCAAGCACGAGCTGGGATGGGGCACAGAGTGTTGCGGTGTGATTTCAAGGTTTACCCCAGAACCTGGGTCCCTCCCCTGAAGATTCCCTCCCAGGTGTGTCAATCACATTTTCTTTCCCTTCCCTGACCCCTGCCGAGCACTGTCTGTCAGTCCTGGAATTCCAGAAGGGCGTGGAGTGATTGGCAGATTCAAAGGATGCCCTCTACCCCTGGGGGGGGCATTGGGCCATCCAGGTGTCCTTTGTCCCTTGACACCTCCCCTCCTGTACCTGGCTGGTGGCTCCCTACCCCTTCCCTGCCCTCTCCCCCGAGTTAAAGGGAGCAGCAGCCACACGGACAGGGAGTTCTGTTGGAGCTGGTGCTGGGTTCAGAGGCCTGTGGGCCAGAACAAAGCTCTGATCCAAACCCTCCATCAGAACCGACTCCTTTCCTTCCCCATCGCCCTAAAGCTTCTCCACAGAGGGAAACCCGAGGAGCGGCCCCTCCACAGGAGGAAGCTCCTTCCCACCACCACCACCACCACCGGAGCCCTGGCATGCCTGGACTTGTCTCCACGTGCCCAGCTGCAGCACCCAGCCAGCCAAAAGTGTCTGTGGGGTGAAACACCACACACCCAGCCAGCCAAAAGTGTTTTTGGGGTGAAACACCACACACCCAGCCAGCCAAAAGTGTCTCTGGGGTGAAACACCAAAAACCTGTGAGCCAAAAGTGTCTGTGGGCTGAAACACCACACATCCAGCCAGCCAAAAGTGTCTCTGGGCTGAAACACCAAAAACCCATGGCCCAAAGTGTCTCTGGGGTGAAACACCACAGCGGCCGCTGTTTGGTTCAGCAGCAGGGCCAGACAAACCAAGGCACGTCCCGTCTGCAATATTGGTAAATTCCTATAACAGAGCACGCTGGCTCTGCTGCGGTGGGGACATGACACCCCGTTCTTCTAGAGTTCTTCTAAGCCTTCTGATGTTTACACTCTTGTAATGGATTTGCTCATGCACTTTTTTTGTGTAAATAATGATTGTTTTGCACTCCTTTCTGGAGGAGGAGAGAATCGATGGACAGTTGGTTTGACCAGTGTGGTTGGAGAGGACCCCCAGGACCTGTCCCTGTCCCTTGTGGCACTGCCAGGACATGCAGGACCTGTCCCTATCCATAAGGGCACCACCAGGACCTGTCCCAAATCCACAATGGCACTGCCAGGACCAGGCAATTTCATCCTCCAATCCATGGTCGCTTTTGGAATTCCATCAATATCAAGGTCGGGAAATAAATACGCCTTTTTTTGCCTCGGAGATCTCAGCATGTGAGCATCATTCATTTCTTGTCATATTGCAACAGGGACACATGTGCCACTTGCCCCGGGCACCCCGCAGGTGCCACACGGGACCCCTGGGACAGACCCCAGCCCCACGAACCAGCCCCGAGGGCGCCGCTCTTGCCTTGTGCTCCTGGATCTGCGCGGTGACGGTGTCCAGGACGAAGCTGGGCGGCGCGGGGGACCCCAGCAGCTCCTCGGCGTGGGCAACCCAGCGCAGCAGCTCCTGCGCCGAGCCGTGGAACTCGGTGCTGACCGTCAGCCCCTCTGCCAGGCGCTCCTACGGGTGGCGATGGGCACCGGTGGGCACAGGCTCCCCTGCTCCTGACCTGCTCCGGTCAGCATGGGCCCCCCGGGGGTCACAGCCCCCCACAGCCCCCCACGCACCTTCCTCTCCTGGGCCTCGGCCTGGACGCTCTCCCACTTCTGCTCCAGGAGGCGCAGGCTGTGCTCGGTGCTGCAGGGCCGGCCGGCGCGGCACGAGTCCAGCAGCCGCTGCAGCCGCTCCCGCAGCCCCCGGTAGGTCCCGGCCCGCGCCTCCAGCTCCCGGCACAGCTCCTGCCGGGACAGAGGGACAGTGGCATCAGCGGCGGGACAGCAGGACAGTGGGCAGGGGGAGGAGGGGACAGGGATGGGGATGGGAACGGGGATGGGGATGGGAACAGGGATGGAACAGGGACGGGAACTGGGCTGGGAACGGGGATGGGAACGGGGATGGGGCAGGCAGAGTGACAGGTACAGGGAGAGGGATGGGAATGGGAACTGGGCTGGGAACAGGGATGTGGATGGGGCAGGCAGAGTGACAGGTACAGGGAGAGGAATGGGAATGGGAACTGGGCTGGGAACGGGGATGGGGATGTGGATGGGGCAGGCAGAGTGACAGGTACAGGGAGAGGGATGGGAACGGGCCTGGGAGCGGGGATGGGAAAAGGGCTGGGGACAGGGATGGAGATGGGAACGGGAACAGGGATGGGAATGGGGATGGGAATGGGGCTGGGAACAGGGACAGGGATGAGAAAGGGGACAGGTAAAGCAGACGGGACAGGGATGGGAATGGAGCTGGGAACAGGGATGGGAATGGGGCTGGGAACAGGGATGGGGATGAGAAGGGGAACAGGGATGGGGATGTGGAGGGGACAGGGATGGGGATGTGGAGGGGACAGGTAAAGCAGACGGGACAGGGATGGGCATGGGAACGGGTCTGGGAACAGGGATGGGGATGAGAAGGGGAACAGGGATGGGGATGTGGAGGGGACAGGGATGGGGATGTGGAGGGGTCAGGTAAAGCAGACGGGACAAGGATGGGGATGGGAACGGGTCTGGAAAGAGGGATGGGGATGAGAAGGGGAACAGGGATGGGGATGTAGAGAGGTCAGGTAAAGCAGACAGGGGACAGGGATGGGAATGGGGACAGAGGATGGGGACAAGGGGGACAGCCACAGTGAACAGGGAGAGAGGATGAAGACAGGGAGTGGATGGAGACAGGAACAGGTTCAGGGCAAGGGACAAGGACAAGGATGGCTCCTGCTCTGTCTTAAGGAGCTGGAGTGGCTGAGAGAGGGGTACCAGGCTCTGCCTGGCTTAGGGGAGGAGGCAGCAGAGAAGGATCCTGGCCCAGCAGTGTGGAGAAGGGTGGACCTGGGTCACACATCCCCCCCAAGAGACCAACAGACCGCAGGGGCCGGTCCTGCAGCAGGGCCCAGGCTGGCGCTGGCTCTCACCAGGTGTGCGTTGAGCTTCTCTTTGGTGGCATCTGGATGGCCCCAGGCCGGCTTGGAGCAGAAGAGCTGCAGCTCCACCTGCTCCAGCCACTGCAGCAGCTCCGTGATCTCCAGCGTGATGTCCTGCACCTGGGGGTGAGGCGGGGCTCAGCGCCGGCCGCGCCGCCCGGCAGCGCCGCGGTGCCGCGGCCGTACCTGGCTGAGGTTGTTCTCCAGCTCCAGCTGCCGGCTCTCGGTCTCGCTGCGCACCAGGTCCCACTGCTGCTCCAGCTGCTGCAGGCTGCGCTGCAGCCCCTCCACGCTCTCGCCCAGGCTGGAGAGCAGCAGCCCCTGCCCAGCCTCGGTCACCGACTGCACCGTGCGGGCGTGGGACATCACGTCGGTGCGCAGCACCTGGGGAGGGAGCGGCGGGGTCACGGCTGGGACCGGGCAGGGGCACCCACACTACACATTCCTAAAGCCCCTCGCCCCGAGACACCTCTGCTGCCCCCAGCACCGCTGCCACCACACCACTGGGGACTGGGGGTGCCACGCTGGGCAGGGATGGCACCCATGGGTGCCTCCAGGTGGTGCCAGGGCTCTTGATCTCAGCAGGGTGCGGAGCAGGGCCGAGGCACAGGAATTTGCCGATCCATGGCAGCGGGGTGGCCGGGTCAGGCGCAGAGGGGACAGGTACCCCTTGCACGGCCCCCCTCCCCCGGTGCGGGGACAGCCCTGCCCTTGCAGCCTCGCCCGCGTCAGGCACGTCAGGAGCGTGCCCGGGCAAGGGGCTGTGGCACGGGGCCGGCACTGAGACAGCTCATTCCTCCCGTGGTGTCACCGCGGGAGGGGACGCGTCCCCGCGCCGCAGCCTGCCCAGCCCTGCTGCCGCAGCACCCGAGGAGGGGCCAGGCAGCACCCTGTGGCCAGGACACCCACCGTGGGGGTGCCACCACAGCCAGGACACCCACCCTGAGGGTGCCACCAGGGCCAGGACACCCACCCTGGGGTGCCACCATGGCCAGGACTCCCACCCTGAGGGGGCAACCACAGATAGGACACCCACCCTGAGGGTGCCACCACAACCAGGACACCCACCCTGAGGGTGCCACCATGGCCAGGACACCCACCCTAGGGGTGCCACCATGGCCAGGACTCCCACCCTGACCAGGACACCCACCCTAGAGTGCCACCATAGCCAGGACACCCATCCTGGGGGTGTCACCACATCCAAGACTTCCAGGACACACACCCCGACAGTGTGACTATGGCTGTGGCCACGTGTCCCTCGGGCCACCGTGCAGCCTCACCTTGTGCTTGGCCAGCTCGATCTCGCAGCTCTGCAGGTCGGGGCGCAGGGGCGCGGGGCCGCGCAGCTGCTCCCCGGTGCGGCTCAGCCACTGCAGCAGCTCGGCCAGCTGGTGCTGGAACTGCCCCAGCCCCAGCAGCGCCGCCTCCAGCTGGTGCTGCCAGGAGGGAGCCGCGATGTTGGGGGAAGCAAGGGCAGCCGACATGGCCCTGGGTGCCCACATGGCCCTGGGCACCCACCCAGTGCCCACCCAGCACCCATTCAGCCCTGGACACCCACCCAGTGCCCACCCAGTGCCCAACCAATGCCCACACAGCCCTGGGCACCCACCCAGCACCCATCCAGCCCTGGGCACCCACTCAGTGCCCATCCAGCACCCATCCAGCCCTGGGCACCCACCCAGTGCCCACCCAGCCCTGGGCACCCACCCAATGTCCACCCAGTGCCCACACAGCCCTGATCATCCACCAAGTGCCTACACAGCCCTGAGCACTGACCCACTGCCCAACCAGTGACCACACAGCCCTGGACAGCCACCCCGTGCCCACCTGGTGCCCACCCAGTGCCCACACAGCCCTGAGCACCCACCCAGCACCCACCCAGTGCCCACACGGCCTGGGGCACCCACCCAGTGCCCACCCAGTCCTGTGCACCCACACCCAGTGCCCACCTAATGCCCACATAGTCCTGGACACTCACCCAGCGCCCACCCAGTGCCCACACATCTCTGGACACCCATTCAGTGCCCAAGCAGTGCCCACATGGCCCTGGACATCCTCCCATCACCTACCCAGTGCCCACATGGCCCTGGCACCCACCCAGGCCCACCCAGTGCCCATATGGCCCTGAACACCCTCCCATCACCCACCCAGTGCCCACATAGCCCTGGGCACCCACCCAGGCCCAACCAGTGCCCACCCAGTGCCCAAACAGCACTGGGCACCCACCCAGTGCCCACTTGCAACCCCCCACACTGACCCAGCACCACACCCCCAGCACCCACAGGATGTGCCCACCCAGCACATTCACGGCACACCCCCTGTCCTGCCAGCCCGGCCCTGTGCCCCCCGTGCCCCCTCCCCACCTGTCGGCTGACGATCTCCTCCTCCAGGTGGTCCCAGCGCTGGCGGAAGTCGCTGAGCGTGGCCGGGGGCTCCCCCTGCCCCGTGCCCCCCTGGTGCCGCAGGCTCTCCACGTCCACCTTGCATTGGTACAGCTCCCGCTTGAACTCCTGGGAGGTGGCACCGGTTGGTGACAGGGTCTGCCCGACCCCACAGCACCACACAGCACAGCACAGGCACCTGGGCCCTGAGCTGCTCCTGTGGGGGTGCCCAACCACCTCAGGGACTCGTGGGGGACAGGACCTGGCCACCCCAGGCAGGACTTGGCCACCCAGTGCACTGGGGCACTGGCACTGCCCAAGGTGCCATCCCAATCCATCCCACCTCCGCCTGGAGCACCCACTGCCCTCCCTGCCCCTGCCAGCCCCCAGGGATCAGGGCATGGTGCGGCACAGCGCGGCCTGGCATGGCACAGCATGGTTTGGCATGGCACAGCATGGCACAGCATGGCCCAGCGCAGCACAGCACGGCCTGGCACGGCACAGCACGGTTTGGCACGGCACAGCACGGTTTGGCATGGCACAGCATGGCCCAGCGCAGCACAGCACGGCCTGGCACGGCACAGCACGGTTTGGCATGGCACAGCATGGCCCAGCGTGGAACATCTCGGCACCTTGAGCTCCGCCAGCTGCTGCTGCACCATGTCCAGGTCGCCGCCCACCAGGAACTCCTCGGCGATGCGCAGCTCGGCTGCATCCAGCCACTCCAGCAGCCGCTGGGGAGAGAGAACATGTGGGGTTGGGGGGCCCCGTGGTGGCCCCATGGTCCCTCAGACCCCTGAGTGGGGACAGGAGGGTGATCCTCCATGGGGGATCTGCCTGAGGGCTCCCACACCCACCTGCATGGTGTCCTGGTAGCTGAGGGTGGCCTGGAGCTGCTCCTCGAGGCGCCCGTTCCGCTCCGTCCACACGCGGCTCAGGCTGTGCCAGGAGGAGTAGAGCTGCACCGGGCACAGGGGTCAGTGGTGCCACAGCAGGGCGCGGGCACAGGGGGACAAGACGTGGGGGACAGGGTGGACAGGGCACGGGGGTCAGTGGTGCCACAGCAGGGCCAAGGCACAGGGGGACAGAACCCAGCCGACAGGGTGGACAGGGCATGGGGGTCAGTGGTGCCACAGCAGGGCTGGGGCACAGGGGGACGGAACACGGGGGACAGGGTGGACAGGGCACAGGGGTCAGTGGTGCCACGGCAGGGCCGAGGCACAGGGGGACAGAACCCAGGGGAAAGGGTGGACAGGGCATAGGGGTCAGTGGTGCCACAGCAGGGCCGGGGCACAGGGGGATGGGATGTTGGGGACAGGGTGGATAGGGCACAGGGGTCAGTGGTGCCACAGCAGGGCACGGGCACAGGGGGATGGGACGTGGGGGACAGGGTGGACAGGGCACAGGGGTCAGCAGTGCCCTGGGATACAGAGTGTGGGGGTCACTAGTGCCAGGGAGGCAGCCAGGGCACAGGGGTGGCACCACACGGACATCCAGGCCTGGAGACACCTTGGGAGTTCCGGGGCACAGGAGTTTTGTGGGGGTCAGTGGCCCTGAGTGGGGGTCTGGGGAGCGGGGGTCAGTGGCACTGCTGGGAATTGGGGACACATCACCCCCACAAGCAGCATCCCCACACCTCCAGGATGTGTCCCTCCCTGAACCCAGCCCCCAGGACACTCACATCATCCAGGCTCTTGGTGACATCAGGCTTGTCGGGGTCCCCGCAGGACGCCATTAGCTCCACGCCCAGGCTGCCCAGCGTGTCCAGCTCACCCTGCAGTGCGTCAATCTCCTCCCGCAGTGCCTGTGTGGGGCACGGGGCTCAGGGCTGCCCACACCAGGGGCTGCCCAGGGCACTGCCCACACCAGGGGCTGCCCAGGACACTGCCCACACCAGGGGCTGCCCAGGGCACTGCCCACCAAGCCCCCGCCCAGCCGCACCTGCATGGTGCGCAGCCGTGTGCGGATGGCCTCGGGCTCGCCACCAGCCTCCTCCAGCCCCAGCACCAGCTGCTGGGTGTCACTGAGTGCCACGGCCAGCTCAGACAGGCCATGCCAGAAGCGCTCAGCCAGTGCCAGCAGCTCCCGAAGCCACCGCTCCTGCTCCTGGCAGCGGCCGCGCAGGCAGCCCCACTGTGACAGCAGCTGTGCCGTGCGCTCCTGGATGCCTGCAGGGCACAGTGGGTCAGGGATCGGGGAGCTGCGAGGGCCCCAGCACCCACACACGGCCCTGACAGGGACACGGATCTCCTGCCGGCCAGGCCGTGCCCACCCCTCCGTGCCGGTACCTCTGTCCGCGGCGTCGGAGCTGACCGCCTGCATGGTGGCCAGCAGCTCCTCGCCCTGTGCACGGATGCCCTCCAGAGCCACCCCGAGCTTCTCCAGCTCGCCCAGGGCCAGGCTGTTCTCCCGGATCTGCTCCCTCAAGTGGGCCGCGTCGCCGCGGACAGGGGGCTGGCTCTGCAGCCGGCTCTGCAGCCGCTCCAGGCACTCCAGCATCAGGTCCATGCGCTCTGACAGCTGCAGACGACCCCATTGACTCGATGGTACGGCCCCAGGGAGGTGTCCCACCAGGCCAGCGGTGTGCATACCTGGCTGTATCGCGGCAGGGCATCCTCCAGCAGAGCCGCTGCCTGGCGCACGCGCTCGCGGATGTGGCCGTACTGCTCCTCCAGCTCCTGCCAGCGCCGCTGGAACGGGGCTCCCTGCTCTGGGCTCAGCTCCAGCAGCTGCGCTGACACGCGCTGCAGCTTCCCCACCAGCGGCCGGTGCTCGGCGATGGCCTCTCGCAGGCTCTGGCAGCGGGGAAGAGCCGTGGGGGTGCATTGGGGTGGGATGTGCCCCGTGGGGTTCACGCCACAGGGATGTGCTGCTGCACCTGGTGCTGCTCCCAGAGGACTCCTGTTCGCTGGGTGTCCCAGCTTGATGGTCCCCATGGCGGTGCCACCCCCATCCCGTCACCTCTCCACTCCCACCTGCGGGGTGGCCGAGCGAGTCCCTTTTGCCCCTGCCCTGCCCACACCTGCAGCAGCGCCTGCTGCTCCTTGAAGGCCTCGTAGCTGATGGCGTTAGGCGAGAGCTGCACCCCCAGGGCCTGCGTCTCCTCCAACCAGGGCAGCAGCTCCTCGAGGGCCTCGGAGAACTGGGTGAGCAGGGACTGGGCGTGCTCCAGCTGCACGGCACAGGCGCTGCTGCGCAGGGACAGCTGCTCTGTGCGCTCCCGCAGCGCCTGCACCGACGGCTGCGGAGACAGGGAGTCACCACGTGGGCAGGGTAAAGCCATCCCTGGGTGCTGGCAATGTCCCTTGGCACCCTCCCATCTCACCTGAAGGCGCTGCCGCAGGGGCTCGGGGCAGCAGCGCAGCAGCGGCTCCGAGAACCCCAGCAGACGCTCAACCAGGCCCCGGCAATGCAGGATCTCGGCAGAGAGCAGCTGGAATGGAGCCACAGGTGGGTGCCAGGTCCTGGCAGGAGCTGGTGGGATGGGGATGCCAAGCCCAGGGGCTCCTGGGAACTGCTGCAGACCCACCTTCTGCTCGGAGAGCTGAGAGCGGAGAGCCTCAGCATCCAGCTGCACGCGGCCGATCTCCTCCAGCCGCTCGCCCAGCCCAGCCACACGGCTGAGCTGGGACTCCAGGACCTGCTCAAACTGCAGCAGGGGGACAGATGTCAGCGAGGGAGGGTGTGAATGCACCAGGACCGACGCTGGGAATGGTGAGGGGCTCAGGGAGCCCAGTGTCCCACACCTTCTCCCTGTCACTGGCAGTGACTGAGGGCTCCTGGCCATCCTGCTGGCTCTCCTGCTCGCCCAGCTCCTTCTCCATGCGGCTCAGCCACAGTGCCAGGTCCTCAGGGGCCGTGCCCAGGCGAGACGAGGCCTCCAGGGTCTGTCCCAGCCGGTGAGCGGTGTCAGCGCTGCTCTGGCCCACGATGAGGTACCGCATCCTCAGTGACTCCATCTTCTCCTGTGTCAGCTGGGCCTCCTCCCCTGTGGTAGCGTGACACCGCCATCAGTGCCACCACACTGGCATCCCTGGACGTGGAACTGGCCACACAGAAAACTTCCAGCCACATGACAATCACTCTGTCCTGACCTTTTCCCTCTCCTACCTCTGCTCCTCCTGCTCCCAGACCCAGCTCTGGCCTCTCATCCCTCTGCCAGCAAGACCCACCTCACCACTGAACTCTGTCCCACCACAGCTCTGACCCACAGGCTCTGCCCTGTCCCCTCTGCATCCCCTGAGGTGCTGCTGCCCCCTCACACCATGCCACGGCTCCTGGTGGGGAGCACCATGCCCCAAAGACCCCTGGTGCCCAGGGGCCCCCTTGCTGGCCTGGGCAGCCGCTGTCTGTGCTCATCCCATCCCAAGTCCCATGGTCCTGACCCCGTGGCCACCACTCCCAGCCATTGCCACTCGCCTGTCACCAGCTCCAGGACGCGCTGCCCACTCTCCAGGGCGCCATCCAGCTCTCCCAGCCGCCCGCGGATCTCCTCACAGAGGGCCTGTCACAGCGACCAGCGATGACACAGGTGCCCGTGTCCACCCTATGCCCACCCCACGCTCAACCTGTGCCCACCTGGGTCTGCTGGTGGGCATCCTGCACGCGGCCGACACAGCCGTCGGCACGCCAGAGCTGGGCCAGCTGCCGCTCTGTGGCACCGAGCCACTCCTGGAAGGCGTCTACGGCCTCCTGGAAGCCCTGGGCTGCTGGCAGGATCCGCTCCAGGCAGCCATACCTGTGCCAGGAGGGCTGGTGAGCCGGGCAGTGACAGTCTCTGGGCCAGCAAAGCCCCCTCTCTCCTACACCAGGGTGCCCACACCCTGTGCTGCCCTGAAGCGAGGGACACAGCAAGGCCAGTGTCCCCACAGAGGGGCCAGGGGGAAGGGCTATGTGACAGACTGTCCATGCAGCCCTGGAGCCGCTGCTCCTGTGCAGCCCCAGCACATGTGACAGGGACAGTCCCTCCATCGTGGTGGCCCCAGTGCCAGTGGGGCAGAGCACAGGGACATCAGGGTGTCACAGCGATTCCATGTGGGGGACACCAGAGGGCAGAGCCTGTGCCAGCGGGATGGGGATGCCAGCCCAGCGATGAGAGGCTGGCCCCTGACCCACCTGGCTTCAGCCTCCTGCATCAGCTTGTCCCACCTCTCCCCGAGGCTGAAGAGGCCGGCACTGCCCTCGGGCGCCGCCGTGCCCGAGCCCTGCGCCGTCAGTCTGTCCTGCAGGACGAGCTCCACACGCGGCCTCCGTTCCTCCAGCAGGCGCTTCAGGAGCTGCAGGGACGGGGGACACCACGCTGTGCTGGGGACTCCTGTGCACCCCTCCCACCCCGGCACAGCCCTGGGCTCAAACCCCGGCCCCCTAATCCCCGCATGGGCACGCGTGGGCGGGACACGCCAGCTGGCCCTGCTGACCTTCTGCTCCTCCAGCTGCGCCTTCACCACCTTCGCCTCTGCCGACGGCGGCTTCTGGTTGCTCACCAGCTCCTCCATGTCGGCCACCCAGGCCAGCAGCCGCTCCAGCGTCTCCTGGCCCCGCTCCGCTGCCTCCTCTGGGACAGGCACAGCCCGTGAGGACACCTGTGGGGAGAGGTGGCTGAGCCGCCCGTGTGGGCAGGTGGAGGGCAGCCATGGGGCTGGGCAGCAGCCCCCACACCATGCCCTCTCCCCGAGGTGACACCAGCGACAGTGGGACCCTGTCCAGCCCATGGGGTCCTCCCTGGCATCCTTTGCAGGGCTCCCCAAAGCAGGGGCTGTGTGCCCAGTGCTGTTTGGATCCCTCCAGACCCATGGCCCTCTCCAGCCAGAGCTGAGGGAAGGGAGCTCCCTGTCCTACAGTACCAGGCTGGGTGCCCAGCATGAGCGGTGCCACCAGCCCAGCCCACACCAGGGCACAGACAGCGACTCCACACGAGCCCAAGGCCAGGACTCGCTGTGGATAAAACCATGCTGGAGGTCAGCCCTGTGGCACAGGGCTTGGCACAGAGTCCTCCCAGCAAGGCTCTCTGTCCGTCGGTCACCTCGGTGGCATCCGTGTGTCCGGTGCAGCCAGCAGCAGTGAGCTCCCCCACGCACTCCGTCAGCACGGTGACCGTCCGGGTGACCACGGGCTCGCCACCCTTCTCACCCGCCGGGTACTCAGTCACCTCCACGATCTCCGTCACGATGGTCTCGGTCACCTCCGTCACCTCTGTCACCTCCCGGGTGGTGACGGGCTTCCAGGACCAGGTGCTGCGGGGAGCGCTGGCCCGGGGGGGCGTCCAGGCTGCCCCCCCTGCCTGCCCCCTCACCGCAGCCGCACCCCCGTTCTGCACCGCCACCTCGGACTGGCTGCGCCTCAGCACCGGGCTGCCCGGCCGGCTCCGGGTGGCGCCGGGCACCGGGCTCCAGCCATTCTCCACCGGCACCGGCGCCTTCTCCAGCAGCCCCGGCCAGGCCTCCGTGACGCCTCCGGCGGGTGGCTGCCCCGCGTCCAGCCCCGGCTCCTGCAGGAGCTCCTCCGGCCGCCGGCTCTTCTCGCCCAGGCAGCTGGGCCGGCTCACCGAGTTCCCCATGGCGCGGGCGCCGGGCCCCCGCCTCAAATCCCGGCCTGCAATGAGCCAGGGGATGCGCGTTACCGGGGCCACCGCGGGACCCCCAGATGCCGCCGGCCTGCGCTCGGCTCGACCCCCTCACTCCACGGCGCTGCCGGAGCTGCCTGACCTCGCCCTGCGGTCTTGGGGGTCCCGGCCCCCCAGCAAAGGGCTTTCAAGAGCCAGGCTACCGGGACAGGGAGATGGGACACTGGCTGTCACCAGGGCCTGGCGGAGGGAGGGGACCCCGAGGCGGTGCCCAGGGTGCCTGTCCTAGGCGTCTCGGCAGAGGACGCGGCAGTGGCAGCAGCGCCAGGCGCTGGGGAGAGGCAGATGCTCCCGTCCGGCATCGCCCCGCGCCGTTGGATTAACGAGGAGCCGCGAGAGAGGAGCATCTGCCCGGGGAACGGGGGGCTGGGGGCGGCGGGGGCACCAAGCGGGGGACAGGCAGGTGGCCTCCCCAGCCTGCAAGCCCTGCCGCAGCCATAAATCCCCGGCGTGACCCGGCAAGACCCTCCCCCGGCAGCCCCCCCGCCGCAGCCGCAGTGCTGCTACCCCCGGCCCCACACCCGGCCCTGGGCACACGCCCCTGTGCACGTGTGTACACACAAACACACGTGTGCAAACACACGCACACACACCACACACGTGTGCAAACACACGCACCCACACCACACGCGTGTGCAAACACACGCACCCCATACCCACACGCACTCACTCCCACGGGTGTGCACACTCCCCCGACAGGCAGACCCCACGCTCGCACCCCTGCTCGGGGTGGGGGTGGGGGGTTAGCGACAGGACCCCCACGCCTGCATCAGCCGTGACATGAGACACACTTGTAGCATCCCCGCACACGCGTGGGGAGCACACGTGTGCCCACACATACCCACCCTGGCCGTGCCCCTGGCGTGGGTACCGGGGTACCCTGAGTCCCCCCGCTCGGCCCAACCCCCCCGTGGGGCACGCCACGGGCACGACCCCCCTGCGCGGTCACGGCACACACACCCACGGCGGGGTCCCGACGCGCCACCCCGGTGGGTGCAGCCCCGCGGGGCATCGAACTCCCACCCCACCGCACCACCCCGTGTGTCTGGGGACTGAGCGGGTGCGTGGCCCACGGCGCGGGGTGACCCGGGGAGACCCCGACCCGCGCCCCCCTCCCCGTGGGGCGGCGGGACACGGACCCCGCCCGGCCCCGCGCACGCCGCAGCCCCGGAGCCCCCGCCCCGCACTCACCCCTCGGCGACTTCGGGCGTCCATGGGGCCGGGCCGGGGGCGCCGCCGCCGCCGTTACCGCTCCGGGGGGGCCCGGCCTGGGCGGGGGAGCGGGGCGGAGGCGGCGGGGGGAGACTCGGTCCCCGTTACCGCCGCCCCGGCCCCGCCGCCTTTGTGCGCCGCGCCCGCGGCGCGGGGGGAGCGCGGGGCGCGGGGGGCACCGGGCGGAGACCCTCACACGGGCAGCGGCGGGGCTCGGCGGGGCTGGTCTGACCCCGGACACACCGCCGCCCCCGTTAACCCTCCGGGAGCCGATCGCCGCCGTTACCGGGGAAACCCCCGGGGCCCCGCAGCCATCCCGCGGGGGAGGGGCGGTGCCGGCCCACCGCCCGCCCCGCGCCGCCCGGGGGGGCGAGAGCCCGCACCCCGCACTGCCCTCGGCACCTGTACCGACACCAGCACCGCCGCCGGCACCAGCACTAACACCGGCACCTGCTCCGGCACCGTACTCTCACCGGCACCTGCTGCTGCCCCTGCACCTGTCTCAGCACCTGCACCGGCACCAGCAACTGCTCCGGTACCGGCAACCGCACCGACACCGGCACTGGCACCTGCACCGGAACCGGCCCAGACTGTGCTGCCTCACCGTGAGCCCCAGGACAGCACAGCCCCTCGGTGTCACAGCCCCACGGTGTCACAGCCCCTCGGTGTCACAGCCCCACAGCCCCTCCCGCTCTGGGGTAGCAGCCCCCATAGCAGCCCCCACCCTGGCTCTGGCCCCCCAGGCAGTGGCAGCTGCAGTCACTGAAGGGCTTGGCCCTGCTCTCTGGGGCTCTTTGGGTGCGGGGACCCCTCAGCCAGGGCCTGGGGGGGGCTCAGTGGAGCAGGGCTGGGCTTGGGGGGCAGGCCAGGCTGCTGAGAATCCCACCCTGAGAGCCAGGGTGCTGCTGGCCTGGGTCTCCAGAACCCCCTCGCTGCCACCCTGGGTGCTGGAGGGACCAGGGGGCAGCCGGAGGTGCCCAGTCGGGGGCTGCTCCTGCCCGTGGTGTGAGCCCCATCCCCATCCTGCCCTGGCTCGCCCTCCCAGCCGCTGAGAGCCCCCCAGGACTGGATCCTGCCCCCCAGAGCCGCATGGGTGCCCCTTGCTGGGCCCCGGGAGCAGGGGGGCCGCTGCAGGCGCGTCGGCCACGCTGATGGATGGGGCTCCCTGGGGTCTCCTGGGAGCGGCGGGCGGCGGGGCCGGGGGCTTTGTCTGCTGCCAGAGACGCTGCCGGGAATTAGCATCTGCCAGGGCCTCGGTGGCTCCGCACCGGCCTGCAGCAGCTCGGCATCATCCTCCCCACGCGGCTCTGGAGCCTTCCGCTGCTGGCACCGACGTGCTGGGCACCCGGCGGGGTCTGAGCCCCACGGTACTCCGGGCACCCCACAGCGCCCGCAGAGCCCAGCCGGGACCTGCCAGGCAGAAGCTGGGCAGTGGGTGAGGATGCAGCTCTTCCCTCGGAGCCACTCGCCACCTCCGTCCCACGCGCCCGCCGGCAGCTCGCCCGGCACGCTCCGCAGCCCCAGGTACCGGGCTCGGGGTGGCACGGGCGCCCCGGGCAGGGGAGCCCGGCGCGGGGCACCGGGCGGGAGCGGTCGGCTGGAATCCACAGCCTCAGATCCCGGGAGCCGGGTGGGTTTCTGTGCGGCCTCGGCTTTGTCTGCGCCGGGGCCGGGATGAATGGCCCTTTCAGTTTGTGCCGTCATGTGTGCCGAGGGAGCCCGTGTGCCGGCCAGGCCTCGAACAAAAGGAGCCGGCGAGGGGCGGCGAGGAGGGGGCTGCCGGCAGCCCCCACTGCGCTGCTCCCGCTGCGGCTCCGCGCCTGGGCAGGGGGCACAGCAGCACACGGCTGTGCAGCCAGTGCGTGGGCACACATCTGACCTGAGCTGACCTGCCCTGACAGGGGCACACCTCCTGTGCCTGGCTGGACACCCTGTGCACAGCCTCACACCCTCTGTGCCCAGCTGTACACCCTCACAAAGCTGCACAACCCCTGTGCCAGGCTGTACACCCCTCACAAAGCTGCACAACCCCTGTGCCAGGCTGTACACCCCTCACAAAGCTGCACACCCTCTGTGCTAGGCTGTACACCCTGTGCACAGCCTCACACCCTCTGTGCCCAGCTGTACACCCCTCACAAAGCTGCACACCCTCTGTGCCCAGCTGTAAACCCCATGCACAGCCTCACACCCTCTGTGCCAGGCTGTATACCCCTCACACAGCTGTACAACCCCTCTGGCCAGCTGTACACCCCGTGCACACCTGCACACCCTCTGTGCCCGGCTGTACACCCCATGCACAGCCTCACACCCCTGCGCCCAGCTGTACACCCCTCACACAGCCCTGTGCCCTGCTGTACACCCCCTGTGCCTGGCTGTACACCCCTCACACAGTCTCACACCCCCTGTACCTGGCTGTACACCCCTCACACAGCCCTGTGCCCTGCTGTACACCCCCTGTGCCTGGCTAGACACCCTGTGTACAGCCTCACACCCTCTGTGCCCGGCTGTACACCCCTCACACAGCCTCACACCCCCTGTGCCAGGCTGTACACCCCTCACACAGCCTCACACCCCCTGTGCCCAGCTCTACACCCCTGGTGTTTGGCCACTTTCCCCGTGCCCAGGTAACAGTGCCACGAGCTGTGGCTGTGCCACCAGTGCAGGTGGTGGCCCTGTGGCCAGCAGGGCTCCAAGGCAGTGGTACCCTGAGCACCGCCAGGTCCAAGGGGCTCCCTCCAAGCCGGCAGCACCCTTGGGTTGGGGAGAGGGAGCCAGACACAGGAGACCTGACCCCGAACAGCTGCAGGGCTGTGCTGAAGGGTCTCCCAGCCAGCTGTGGCCAGATGCCTTCCTCCCTTGCACGGACCAAGACCTCACCAGCCTCGGTGCAGACATGGGCTGGTCCCGCCCGGCTCTGCACGGCCCGGCCACAGCCCAGGGCCAGGCGTTACCTGCAGGGCCGTGCCGGGCTCTGGCAGCGCCAGCAGCCGCTTCTCCACGGCGTCCAGCCAGTGCCGCAGGGCAAGCAGCTGCTCCTGCACCTCCAGCCTCTGCTCGGACCGCAGGCAGGCTCTGGGGAGAGAGCACAGACACACCGGGCTGTGGGGGACATGGCCACTGTTCCCCCCTCCCCACACCGCCCCGAAGTCCGGGCTCGCTGCCCACCTGCACCAGGTGCGTCACAGCCACACCTGTGCTCACAGCTGAGCTCGCTCCCACCCTGCTGGCCCCAGCACAGCCAGCCCACGGCCTCCCCACCGCAGCGCTGGCCCAGGCTCCCGTGAAGGGTTCAGCAGCTCCCCCGTCAGGGTGCAGACACCCGGGCACGCCCGCAGCTCCCGGCACGGCCTGCCTGGCAGTGCCCAGCGGTGCCCGTACCTCTCCACCTCCTCCCTGTCCCACGGCGAGCCCTCCACACCATCTCCGGTGTCTCCCGCAGCACGGTGCACCTGCAGGGAGAGCAGAGGGACGGTGGGCACAGGACACCAGGTCCTGGCAGGGGACAAGGCTCCAACTGTGGAGGTTTGGAGTGTTGCTGTGTCTCCCCAGGGACAGCCCATCCCCACCAGCTGGGACAGAGCTCCCCTGGGCAGGATCCCCCCGTCTGTCCTGTGCTCCAGCCATCACCAGTGCCTGCAGGTTTTGGCTTGGCTCCAGCTCCTCTGAATTCCTTTGGTGCACCTCAATTTCCCAACCTTTTTCAGCTGGGATCACTCCCAGATCTCACCCTGCAGCCTCTGGGAGTACATCTGGTCCCTGGTGTCCCTTCACCTGCTCTGTGCACTGCAGAGCTGCTGGCTGAGCCCAAACCAAGCCATGGCAAACTGACCCCCAGCAAAGAATTACCAACTGGCCCATGGAAAACCCCCTGCTCTGGCACGGAGCAGTGCTGTCTCAGACCAGATGCTCCTCAGGTGCTGCCAGCGCAGCCGCTTTGCCACAACACTCGGGAGAAGATGCCGGGCAAACACTGAAATCGACAAACCAGCAATGCCCTGGCATGGGCACGGGGCGTGAACGGGCAGCAGTTACTTCGTGGCCCAGTGGAGAGAGGGACTGGCAGGAGGGATCACACCAAGGCTGCACCCAAAGGCTGAGGGTGATGCTGCTCCCACAGCCCTGTAATTAACTGATCACTAGCCCTGATTAATTAAGCCAGGTCACCTGGCTGAGCACAAGGAGGGGGAGACACCACTGTGAGAGAAATGGGGCACAGCCACAGCAATGCCACGAAGATGGTGATGGGCCCAACACCTCAGCCAGGACACGACCACATCTCCAAGATAAGGTACCAGGATAAACAGCCAGGGAATGTGGGCTGGATAAACGGGAGATAAAACCCCTGTGGTGCAGGAGGGACGTGGCACTGCTGCCATGGATGGGCCTGGGGAAGGTGACATAAGGCAGCTGAGCAGGAGCTGCAGCACTGGGGGCTGGTAGGGCCTGGGATATGTCTGCTGCAGGAGGAACCTCAGCCAGGGTCTGGTCTGGAGCCCCACCAGCAGCAGCTGTGAATTCCCTGGATGAGGGGAAGAGGCATCAGAGAGGTGCTGGGTGCTGGTGCTGCAGCAGCTCCTCGTGGTCGGAGTGCCAGCAGGGCTCAGTCCCATCAGGGACACTCTGGGGACGTGTGCTCACAGCAGGTACTGCTGTCACGTTGCCATCAGCAGGGCCCCAACCAACCCACACACCCGCAGTGTGGCACCTGCCCCAGCACGGGCACCAGTGCCACCCACCAGCTGGAAAAGCCACCAGCAGCACCCTGCTCCCCTCTGCCCAGGGTCAGTGTCCAAGGAGGGAGCAGGATGGCACAGCTGGGGCCACCGTGGGTTGTGCCAGCTCCAGTGCAGTCACAGGTGGTCCCATAGCCCTCCTGCTCCACGCTGGTGGTCCCTGATCCTGTGTGCCCCCATCCCAGGGCAAGACTGCAGTGTGACAATGCCAGCCCTGCTGCCAGAGGTTGGGCACAGGGAACCAGGCAGGTGGAGGATGCTGCCTCAGGCGGGCAGAGGATAGCAGCGTGTGCACTGTGAAAAGCTCTTCCAGCCCAAACTCTCCTGGGGCTGGGGCTGGGGCTGGGGCTGGAGCTCTGATGATCGCTGCCAGCCTGCCCCAGACACGGTGCCAGCACGGCTGCACCGGCTGCTCCAGTCGGGACGTGCCAAGAGACACGGGACTGCGAGGACCAGCAAACCCCAAACGGGTGCTGGGACCCGCTGGGTGCCCTCACGCCTGTGAGGGTCCCACAGCCGCCCCCAGCCCCGGCAGGCTGCGGGGACCGGTTCAGAGCATCCCCCAGCCCCGGCTCGGGCACCGGACACCGCGGGCTGTCCGCGCACCGGGAGCGTGACAGCCGGAACAAACAGCTCTGGAGCTGCCTGGCACCAGCTCCCGGTCCCGCACCGCGCTGCCCACACCGCACCACCGCGTCCGACCGGCCCTGGGGTCTGGGGGCTGCCTGGTGCCCGGCAGGACGTGGCGGCTGCAGCGCTGGGGCAGCACCATCCCGCTGTACCGGGGGCAGGGGATTCACCGCTCCAGCCAGAGCGGCCCCGGCACAGGAGCACAGAGCGGCAGCGCTTCACACGGGGCACAGCCGCCCTTGGCCGGCGCAGCCGGGCTCCGAGCCTCAGCGGCACGGCCGGGGGGGTCTGGGGGTCCCTGGCCATGAGGAGGTTCAGCGCCCCGGCGAGGGGGGGGCGTGGGAGAGGCCGGCCGGTCTTTGTGGAGAAGCTGTACAGAGCGTTCCCGGCGCGGCGGGGGCCGAGCCAGCAGCGCCCGGGGCGGTGGGCACAGGGAGCTGGCAGCTGCTCCGTGCCAGCAGGGCCGAGCCGGTGGCCACAGCCACGCTTGGGACAGAGGCCACGGGTCCCACCCGACGGAGCACAGCCAGGATGGGGCGGTGCTGCCACTCACGCCCCGAAGCGGGGCGAGGGACCCCACCAGGGCCGGGGAGGCACTGGGTGCCTCCCGTGCCACCGCAGTGCTGAGGGATGGTTTAAGCCGGGGGGCGGGGAGGGTTAGCTCCAGCCTCCGCAGCAGCAGGGTAGGATGACATGCAGGGCATTAAAATGGGGAATATCGTGGAGTTCTCCATGGTGACGAGTTTGGCCGGGTCATTGCCGGTGCTCGGTGCTGAAGGGGCTGTGGGAGGGACAGGGGGTATCGGTGGGGCAGGAGGTGACATGGAGCAGCACAAGGTGATAAAGAGTGTCCGTGGACAGGGGACAGTGTGCTGCGTGGGGGAAGAGGCCGGCTCACCCCAGGAACAGGCAGCCTGGATCTCGGGGCATCGCCCCTCCTCACCCTCCTTTGCCAGCCACTGCTGGGGGGGATCCCACTGCCTCAGGCACGCCAGGGAGGGTCCCTGGCACGGGGTCGAAGGGGTGTGGGGGAAAGGGTCCCCCCCCTTGGCACATGGATGCGAGTCCCAAGGCTGGGCCTGGGAGCAAGGGTGTTTCTCACCAGGAAACAGAGCTGGACCCCACCAGTGTCAGGGGTGGGGGGGTGTGAGGGGCTTCCAGGCCATGATATGGGACTGGGCCATGGGTCAGAGGGCTCTTGGTGGTCTGATGAGATTTAGGAGAGGTTACTCACCCTGGGGGAGGAGTCAGGATGTTGGGGAGTAAGCAAGGAATATCTGGGGGAGCAGGGAATATTTGGGGGACACAAGGAAATATCTGGGAGGCCAGTGAGGTGAGGCAGGGCCCCAAGTAGCTTGTGGCAATGTCTTGCTGTTCTGGGGCCTTTCCTGAACCCCTCAATGGCTGCAGCAGCCTGCAGCCCCCCTGAGTCCCCCTGGCCTGGTTGTGCCTAACGGCCTCATCCCACTGCTGGTGGGGACAGACGGACGCTGCAGTTAATTGCTGATGGACAATGCAATTAACGTCCTGCCCAGCCACCGCCATCTGTCCTGGCCAGCCCCACCCGGGGCTGCTGACATGCTTGGCTGGTCCTGGCACAGTTGAGACCCCACCAGCCCCCAGACATTGCAGGGGTCCTGCAAGGTCCTGACAGCTCTGGCAGCCCTGGCACAGTGCCTGGGGCTCCTGACACTGCTGTGGGATGACCCTTGTGCTCAGGGAGTCCCAGTCTGAGCTGTGCAGTGGCACCTGCCTCACTGGGCTGGACAGACCCCTTGAGCCACCCATGCCAGTGGCTGCACTGACGCCTCCAGGTTTGCCAGGCTTTCCCTTCTGAATGCTGCTGTCCTACCAGCGGTTGCCAGGCCATCACATCCTAAACCCCCTGAAGCCCCTCAGCCCCACAGCTGACCACTGCCATCCACCCCCAACAGCCCCCACTGCCCAAAGAGAGTGCCCACAGCACAGCCCACACCGGGCAGAGGCCATGGCACTGGCAGTGGTAGCAGCACACATGGGAACAGTGCCATGGAGGACAGCGCCCCTGCCCAGTCCAGAGCCCCATTGATGGAAGGACATGTCTGTCCTCATACAAGCCATGCTCAGAAGCCCCCACAGCACCAGCTGCACCCACATTGACCTCCCAGCAGTGATAGCTGTGCCACCAGCTCTGGGGATGACCCCGTGGCCCTGCTCTGTGCCTGACAGCACCATGGGTACACCCAGGCCCAGGAGCTGGTCAGACCCCTGGCACCCCGACACACTTCACCACGACCTGCAGCAGCCCATACAGCCCGTGGCATGAAGCTGCAGGAGGCAAAGGGAGCCCACGGCCACGGTGGCAAGGCCAAGGGGCGAACAGATCACGCAGAGCTGCTGGCTGGTTTCAGAGGATTCTCCTTTACTGCCCTTGCAGGCGAGCCCTGGGTCCGCACTGCTCCTTTTACAGACACTTCGTGGTATGTACAAGTTTAGTGTTTTGCCCCCAAAAAGAGACGTGTTTGGGCAATCCATGGACCCCCACTGTCCCGATGAGTGATGGTCGGGGTGTGGGAGGCCCTGGGAGTGGGGACTGTCCTGGAGCTGCGTGCAGTGGCACCTCATGCAAAGCCAAAGGGGGTCATGAGAGCAATAATGACACCAGAGGCGGAGGGTAACATGACAGGATTTACAGGTGGTAGATGAGAGCAGGGGAGGAGGAGATGTTTTGGAGATCCGCAGTGAGCCCGACACCACACCAGGAGGCCATCCCCAGGGAGGAAGGAGTGTGTGGGGCGAGTGGGGGCCGGGTGACCCTGCGGGTGCTTCTTGGGCCATTGGCTGCTCGGGCACCATGGCCCCAGTCTCTGGCAGGGGACTCTGGCAAGTGCAAAGGGTGAGGGAGAACGTCCCTGTGTCCTCAGGTGCAGTCCCACCGGCCTCGGGGCGGGGGACGGGCTCCATGGCAGCGATGAGGGGAAGTGGTATGGACATCCAGCCACACTACAACAAAGCGAACAGAAAAGATGGGATGAGACTGGGAGAACAATCCATGAAATGAAGCCACCAAGCCCGGCCGTCAGCGCCTGCTGTGGGACCGGGACAGACCGGGGAGGTCAGCGTTACCTGTGCAGGTGGGCACGGCCGAGCAGCTGCCGCCTCTGGGGCTCCCCTCGAGCCCATCCACGACCTGCTGATGTCGGAGACCCAGCTCAGGAGCTCGCCCAGCGGCACTGGGAGGTCTTTGTTGGGACTGGAAAAAGACGTCTGCCAGAGAGAGAGCGCGTTAGCGCTGGCATGGGGATGAACCAGGGAGACGGAATTACCGCGAAGAAGGAAAAGGAAGCTGTTTTTACAGAAATCTGCCTATTTCTAACAAGAGTGTGTGCCGGGCTGCTACAGCATCCCATGGCCCACCCTGTGCTGCAGGGGTCCCATGGCCCTCATACCCTTTGTGAGGGTCAGGAAAACCCTCACGGCTCTGGGGGGTTCTGGGGGCAGGAGCTGCGCAGACCCAGGCTGGGGTGCGGGCTCTGGCAGACACCTGCCAACGGGTCACAGAGCCACATGAGTGTGAGGAAATCAACCTCGAGCAGAAGCACTTCCCAGATACACGGAGAGACTGACAGACCGGCCGACCGCGGCGGGCGCGTCCCGGAGGACGGGTGAGCGGGTGGGCTGGCGGAGGCAGGCACGCAGCGAAGCCCCTCGGCGGGCGAAGTGGCGAGCGGAGGCAGGTCCCCCCACACGGCGCGGAAGCACCGGGCAGCGCCAGCGCGGCACTTACGGTCAGGGCACCAGCTCTGCAGCGTGGTGGTGGGGACGTGCCAGGAGGCCAAGGCAGGGAGATGGGGCAGCTCGGGGGGCTGGGGTGCAGAGCCCCCTCCTCGCTGCACTGAGGGCGTGTGGAAGGGGTCCAGGCAGCAGCTTCAGGGCTGGTGTGGTGTGTCTGGCTGTCCAGTGCCGAGGAGCTGGTGATGTCCTCCTCTGGCACATTGGTTGCAGTGGGGTGCACCACAGGGCCAAGGCAGTCTCCTCCTTTGGGGTGCAGGGGCTGAAGCCGGCAGGTTAATTACAAAAGAGTGCTAAGTGGTTAGATCCAAACGGGGAACTGTTTTCTTGGTGTCCGGCTCGGCCGCGCCGTGTGCGAGCAGCGGCAGGATTGGCGCGGCCAGGAGCAGGAACGGTGTCCGGCTCCTGGGGCACAGGGTGGGGGGGTAGTGTGTATTCTCTCTTGTCTCTTAATATACAAACACTGTCAGCACATTCGCATATATTAATTTATTAGTCTTGTCTTTTTGGTTAAACTTGAGGCACTGCTTTGGGAGAAGAGTGGAGGTTCAAAATTAAAAAAAATACTAGTGATTAGCCAGCAGCGTTGCCACATGCGGAGCGGGTGAGGCGGCGCCTCGGGGGGCTGGCAGGTCTCAGGCCACGTGGAGCAGGGGCCCAGACACCCCGGGGCACTCCCTGCTTGCCTCCCACCCGCAGCTTCTGGATGCGGCCAGGGCGAGGGCAAGGGCAGCCTCCTCCACGGTGCCCTGGGTACCCCCTGTGTATCTGCGCCCAAAACTCGAGGAGGAGTAGGAGGAGGAAGAGAAGGTCATGGAGAAGCTGGAGCCAGTGGCGTCGAAACTGCCGCGCCGGGAGCCTGAGCGGGAGCCAGTGCGAGAGCCCGAGCGCGATCCGGAAGTGGAACCAGCGCTGCTGATGTTGTAGGGACTGTAGTAGCCCTTGCTGGACTGGGAGGAGGCCTCCAGCAGCCGCAGGCCGGTCCCATCCTCAATCATGCTCCGGTCCATGGCGTCCTTGTAGGAGATCTTGAGCTTGGTCTTGGGGCAGGTGAGGTACTTGGAATAGGTGTTGACATCCCGCAGCTTCTGGGCAGTCCGCGCGTCAATGGTGCCCTTCTGCAGTGCATCATCCAGGGAGACACGGCCTGGGGCATCGGGCTCGATCAGGCCCCCTGTCAAGTACTGCACCTCCAGGAACCGCTGCCCGGCCTCGTAGTACAGCCAGCCCTTCTTCAGGGCCTGCGCCGCCGACATCTTTGTCTTGGTCCGCGGGTCCTCAAAGCCATAGAAGGCCTTCTGCGCCAGGTTGATGCGGTCCACCATGATCTTGTCAACCAGGCCCTTGGTGACCGCATCGGCAACGGTGCATTTGTCACCGGTGTTGGGGTCAATGATGCCCCCGGTGCAGGCCTGGGCTTCCAGCAGCCGCTGCCCTGTGATGTTGTCCACCAGGTTGCGGCGCATCGCCTCCGTGATGGACACCTTCTCCAGAGTGTCTGTGTCCAGGATGCCTGCCACTGGCCCAGTCTCTTCGGTTGGGTCAGTCCACATGGAGATCTGGGTCCGTGACAGGGCTGGGCTGACAGTGTAGGAGGAGGAGGATCCAACTGAGGACGACCGTGACCGGAAGCCACCCATGTTGCCAGAGAGCATGTCAGCAAACTCGGTGATGGAGAGGGTGCCTGAGCGGTACTGGTCCAGGGCTGACTGGTCAATCAGACCCTTGCCAATGGCATCATCGATGTCATACTGGCGCCCTGAGCGCCTGTCAATGATCATTGACTTCACCACGCCATCGGAGGAGGAGGTGGTGATCTCCTCCCACTCGCACTCCTGCTCTGACAGCTCCAGGTAAGTCTGGTGGTCAATGAGGCCCTTACGATAGGCTTCATACACGGACATCTCCTTGCCGGTCTCTGGGTCAACGATCACCACCCGGCGCTTGCGGACGGAGGACTTGGAGGAGGTCTTCCTCTCCCGCTTCTTCTCCTTCAGAGGCAGGAGGCAGAGGCCGGTCTCTGGGTCCGTGATGCACCGCTCCATGAGCTGCAGGTAGGTGAGGTTCTCCTCTGTGTTGGGGTCAAAGAAGCCCTTGGTGTCGTCACTAGGGTCCAGCAGGATCTCGTTCATCTCCTCATCAAAGAGGCCCCTCTTGTAGGCTACCTCCACAGGCAGGCGGTGGCTCTCCTCAGGGTCAATGATGCCTCCCGTGGCGATCTGTGCCTCCAGCAGGCGGATCCCGTGGTCCTTCAGGATCAGACCCTTCTTCATAGCCTGGAAGAGGGAGATGAGCTTTCCGGTGTAGGGGTCCCGGTAGCCGGTGACGGCCCGCTCGGCAGAGAGCAGCTTGTCCTTGAACTCGGGGCCCACAATGCCCATGCGCACAGCTTCCTCCACTGTCAGCTTCAGGCCCTTGATGGGGTCAATCACGTAGCCCGTGGCTGCCTGTGCCTCCAAGAGCTCGAAGGCAGTGCCAGGCCGGATGATCCCCTTCTTCATGGCCTGGTAGATGGACAGACGCTCCTTTGTGGAGTCCACAAAGACACCAGCGATGCAGCTGGTGCCCTCCAGGAACTTCTTCAGGTTCTTAGAGACCTCCTCCACAGAGGTGAGACCTTCCTGGAGGCGCTGGGCTGTGGCTTCATCCATCACCTGTGAAAGGACCAGCTCCTCCACAGTGATCTGCTTCCTCAGGCCCCGGAAGGTGAGTTTCCGTGTGTCGCAGAGCGGGAGCAGGAGGAGCCTGGAGTTCTCGTCCTTCCGGCACCGCCTCAGCAGCTGCGTGTAGCTGAGCTTCTCATCTGTGGAGGGGTCCACGTAGCTGCGCACCTCGCTGGGCTCCGACAGCATGTCGTACGTCTCCTTGTTGATGAAGCCCCGCTGGAGGGCCACCTCCAGGGGCAGGTGGAAGCCCAAGTGAGGGTCAATTATGCCGCCGGTGGCGATCTGGGCGTCTAGGAGCTTGAGGGCCTCTTCGCTGGGAATGAGATCCTTCTTCATGGCCTGGAAGAGGGAAATCTTCTGTTCACTGTAGGGGTCTCTGTAGCCGGTCACAGCCCTCTCTGCAGACAGGAGCCGGTCGTGGATCTCAGGCCCCACCACACCCTTCCTGACTGCCTCATCAACAGTCAGCATTTCGTTCTTCGTGGGGTCGATCATGAAGCCGGTGGCTGCCTGCGCCTCCAGGAGGGAGCGGGCCACTTCAGAATTGATCAGCCCCTTCTTCAGTGCCTGGTAGACACTGAGCGTCTGCTTGGAGGAGGGGATGTAGATGCCAGCCACGCAGCCCGACCCGTAAAGGTACTTCCAGACAGTCTCCACATCCAGGAGCTCCCGGAAGGTTTTGGAGCCCTGTTTCAGCAGGTTGTAGATGTCCTGTGTGATGATCTTGGCCTCATAGAGGTCCTCAGCTGTGATGCGGCGCCGGACGTAGTCATAGGATGTGAGATTCTGCTGCCGGATGATCTCAGTCTTCTCGATGATCTCGATGATAATGATGATCATGCGCTCCTTGGACACGCGGCCCGACTGGAACTCCTCCATGAGATGCTTACGCTGCTCCTCGGGCAGCAGGTCTGAGTGCATGACATCCCACAGTGACATGGAGGAGCCTGCATGGCTGCCCACAGGGATGTCCACCTGGGTCTCCTCAAACACCTTCCGTGTCTCTGCTTCTGTGTACATGTGAGTGGTTTCCACCACCTTTGGCTTCTCAGGCTCCCGCAGAGGCAGCAGGTATAGGCCCGTCTCGGGATCCTCGATGCACCTCTCCTTCAGCTGCACATAGGTGAGGTTCTCCTGAGTGTTGGGGTCAAAGAAGCCCTTGGTGTCATCAGTGGGGTCAGAGAGGGTCCGGTTCATCTCCTCATCGAAGTAGCCACGCTTGTAGGCCACCTCCACGGGCAGGCGGTGGCTGTGCACGGGGTCAATGATGCCACCCGTGGCGATCTGGGCCTCGAGCAGACGGATGCCGTGCTCCTTGACAATAAGCCCCTTCTTCATGGCCTGGAACAGGGAGATGGTATCGCCCGAGTAGGGATCCTTGTAGCCCGTGACAGCCTTCTCCGCCGACAGCAGCTTCTCGTGCAGCTCCGGCCCGACAATGCCAGCCTTCACCGCCTCGTTGACATACAGTTTACGGTTCTTCACAGGGTCGATCAAGAACCCAGTGGCTGCCTGGGCCTCCAGGAGGACCACGGCAGTGCTGGGTCTCAGCAGGTTCCTCCTCATGGCCTCATAGATGTTCAGCTTCTCCTTGGTGGCCTCCACATAGACACCAGCAATGCAGTCGCTGCCATGCAGGAATCTCCTCACCGCATCTGTCTCCGAGAGGTCCTTCACTGATTTCTTGCCTTCCTGCAACTGCTCGTACTGGGTTTTGCTGATGATGCAGGACTCCAGCAGCTCGCTGGCTGGCACCGGAGCCCGCAGACCACTGAATGTCAGTTTCTCCTGCTTTTTGGTCTCTGCCTCCTCAATGATGGTGATCACAATTTTGATGATCTTCTCGATTGTCACTTTGCCAGTCTTGTACTGTCGGAGCAGCTCCCGCCTGTGCTCCTCTGTGAAGTATTCAGAGTGGATCAGTTCCCAGATGGTCATTGTCTGGCCCTTCAAGCTGCCCACCGGGACCTCAATGGTTGCTTTGTCGAAGCACTCCTTGGCCTGGCTGTCGGTGTAGACCTCCTCCTGCTGTGACTGGATTGCCTTGTCAGACAGGGGCAGCAGGCACAGGCCAGTCTGCTTGTCGCGGTGGCAACTCTTCTGCAGCTGAGCATAGGTGAGGTGCTCCTGGGTGTTGGGACAGTAGAAAGCTTTGGCTTCATCTTGGAACTCGGTCAGAGCCTTGTTTATCTCTGGGTCGAAGTAGCCACGTTTGTAGGCGACCTCAAGCGGGAGCCGGTGGCTGTTGACGGGGTCGATGATGCCACCAGTGGCAAGCTGGACATCCAGTAGCCGGAGCCCAGTGTCGCTGGGGATGAGGCCCTTCTGGAGTGCTTGGTAGAGGGAAACCGTCTGACCTGTGTAGGGATCCTTGTAGCCAGTCACCGCCTTCTCTGCTGACAGCAGCTTCTCATGGAACTCTGGCCCCACCACCTCAGCCTTCACTGCCTCATCCACGGAGAAGAGCTTGTTACCCACAGGGTCAATGATGTAGCCAGTGGCAGCTTGTGCCTCCAGCAGGGACAGGGCAACCTCTGGCTTCAGCAGGTTTCTCTTCAGGGCCTCGTAGAAGGTGAGCTTCTGGCCTGTAGACTCCACCAGGACACCAGCGATGGCATCTGTGCCCTTCAGGTACTGCCGTACGGACTCCATCTCTGCCACATCCTTTACGGACTTCTTGCCCTGGTGCAGCTGGTTGTAGAGGTCCTTGTTGATGATCTTGCTCTCCAGCAGCTCAGCAGCAGGCACAGAGCCCCGCAGGCCCTCAAAGCACATCTGGCTCTTCTTCTCACTTTCCTCCACAACCGTGATGACGATCTTGATGATCTTCTCCACTGTGATCTTGCCAGTCCTGTACTGCTGGATCAGGTCCCGCCTTTGGTCCTCAGTGAAGTATTCAGAGTTGATGAGCTCCCAGATGGTCATCGTCTTCCCTTGGAACTTGCCAAACGGTGCTGTCACTGTGGCCTTCTTGAAGACATCCTTGGCTTCCTTGTCAGTGTAGACCAGCTCTCTGGCTTTGGCTGCTTGGTCAGTGAGTGGCAGGAGGCACAGCCCTGTGTCTGGGTCAGTCACACAGCGCTCCATGAGCTGCAGGTAGGTGAGGTTCTCCTGAGTGTTGGGATCAAAGAAGCCCTTGGTGTCATCAGTGGGGTCAGACAGGACCTGATTCATCTCCTCATCGAAGTAGCCACGCTTGTAGGCGGCTTCCACAGGCAGACGGTGGCTGTTGACAGGATCGATGATGCCACCAGTGGCAATCTGGGCCTCGAGCAGGCGGATGCCGTGGTCTCTGACAATGAGATCCTTCTGCATGGCCTGGAACAGGGAGATCTTGTCACCTGTGTATGGATCCTTATAGCCAGTGACAGCCCGCTCAGCTGACAGCATCTTGTTGTGCAGCTCTGGTCCGATCACTCCCTCTCGCACCGCCTCGTTCACCGAGAGCCTTGCATTCCTCACAGGGTCAATGATGAAGCCAGAAGCAGCCTGTGCCTCCAGGAGCACCAGTGCTGTTCCTGGGCTGAGCAGCTTCTTCTTCATGGCTTCATAGATGCTCATCTTCTGGTTGGAGGGTTTGATCAGCAAACCAGCAATGCTGCTCTTGCCCTGCAGGTACTTCTTGACATCCTCCCTCTGAGAGAGCTCGCCCACACTCACAACACCCTTCACCAACTTGTCCAAGTTCTCCCTGCTCAGAATGCCAGCATCAGCCAGCTTCTCTGCTGACACCTTCTGCCGGATGCCGTCAAAGGCGAACTCCGGCTCCCCATTCTGGGCTAAGCCATCCATTGCATCCCGGCCATTGGGCACAGCCTTGACGTCCAGCAGCTGCGTTGTTGTAACTGCCTCCTCAGGCAGGTCATCTGTCTGGATCATGATCTCCCGTCTCTGGGCTAGGGCAGCCTTGTACTCCTCCTGCATCTGCTCGAGCCTCTCCCTCAGCTTCTGGTTCTCTTCTTCCAGAAGTTTCTCCTGCTGCTGTCGCTGCCTCTCCAGCTGCTGTAGCTCCTCCTGCTTGTGCCGGACATTTTCCTCAGCTTCCTTCTGATGTTTCTTGGCTTCGTCTAACATGGCTTTCAACTGCTGCTTCTCCTGCTCCATCTCCCGCTGCTGCCGCTCCTGCTCTGCCTTCAGGTTCTGGGCTTTGTTCACCTCATCCTTAAAGAGCTTCTCCAGCTTCGATTTCTCCTCCTCAATGAACTTCTCCTTCTGCAGCAGGGCATCTTTCTCCGTCAGGAAGCTCTGCTGCAGGAGCTGGGTCTCCTGACGGAGCTGAGCCTGCTGGGCCACCTGCATCTGGGGTGGGAGAGAGAACAGTGCAGTCAGACACTCAGGAGGGCAGTGGGGAACTGAGGGTGGGCTGAGGCAGGGGGTCGGGCAGCAGGGGTGGCACAGAGGCACAGAGTCACCCACACACTCTCTACAACAGGTAAGAGCTAAGGAGCAGAGCCGGGGTTAGGGAGCCACACACAACATGAGGCAGGAAGACCACGGGAAGGATACAAGGGAACCCCCAGCACCAAGGCTGGGAGCTGGGCACAGAGAGGATCATGGCAGGACGTGCCACAGGGTGGAAGAGCCAGCCCAGGAGGTGGGGATCCCACCTCCATGGCTCCAGGGGTTCGTGGTACTGCTCCGACGCTGCCTGAGGGGTTTGCTCCACCGCCTACAACTCTATGCACATCCCTGACCTGCACAGGGGGTCCAGCCCCACCATCCCCAGTGATGGTCCCTGGGGACCGGTCCAGGGATGGTGTGGGCTGGCTGGGAAGAGGGACAGCCTCCCTGTGTACCACCACCACCACTAAGGGGGACCCGCAGCCCAGTACCTCCTCTGCCTTCTGCTGCAGCAGTGCTGCCTCCTGTTTCAGCTTCTCCTTCTCCTTCTCCAGGTCAGCGATAGCCTTCCGCAGCTTTTCGGCATCCTCATCGCTCTGGTGCCGCTGGATCTCCAGGGTGTGCACCATCGTCATCTTCTCCTGTGTGGCCAGCTCAGTCTCATGCAGCCTCTCACTGATCTCCTCTGCCTGCTTTTTGAACCGCTTGGCTTCCTCCTCAGCCTTGGCCTGGGCCATGCTCATCTCTGCCACTTGCAGCTTGAGGCGCTCAGCCTCAGCCGTGATGTCCAGCTGCCGCCGGCGCTCAGCCTCCAGCGTCTTCTGGAAGCCCTCGGTCTCCTCAGCCAGGCGCTGCTGCATCTGCTCCTTGTCCTCCTGCAGCTTCTTGGCGTGTTCCTGTGCAAGATCCTTCTGCTTCTGCAGCATTTCAGCCTCGGCCCGCAGCCGCGTGGCCTCCTGCACCGCCTGCATCTTCTCCTTCAGCATCTTCTCTGCCAGCGCCCGCTGCTGTGCCAGGTCATCCTCAGCCAGCTGCCGCATGCGGGCGGCCTCCTGCGCCTCCACGCTCAGCCGGGCCACCTCCTCTGCCACCTGCTTCATCTTCTCTGCCTCCTCCGCCAGGAACTTCTGCGTGTTGTCCTTGTCCTTGAGGATCAGCGCCTTGTTCTCCTCCTCGATGCGGCTCTTCAGCTTGGCCAGCTCCTCCATCTGCACCCGGACCTTGAAGAGTTCCTCCTCCACCTGGGCCTTCTGCCGGACGGCGTCTGTCACCTCCTCCTTCAGCCGCTGCAGCTCCTCATCCAGGATGCCCTTCTGGTGGTCTGTCTCATCCAGCTGCAACTTCACCTTGGTCAGTTCCTGCTCCACCTGCGCCTTCTGCCGCAGTGTCTGCTCGGCAAACTTCTTGTGCTTCTCCATCTCGGCGTCGGCCAACTGCTTCTGCCGCAGGGCTGCCTGCTCTGCCTGCGCCCGTTTTGCTGCCTCCAGCTCGGCCTCCTTCCGCAGCTTCTCTGCGTCTGCCTGTGCCTGTGCCTTGGCCTGCGCCTCCTCCTCTGCCCGCTGCTTCAGCCGCTCAGCCTCCTCCACGCGCTGCCGGGACAAGCTGGCGTCCTGCTCAGCCTTTCCACGGGCAAACTCAGCCTCCTCAGCCGCCCGCCGGGCCCGCTCAGCCTCCTCACGCAGCCGGTCCAGGAGGCTCTGCTCCTGCTGGCGTGTCTGCAGCAGCTCCTGCTCCTTCTGCTGCACGGCAGCCAGGTGCGCCTTCTCCTCGGCTGCAATCCGCTTCTGCGCTGCCTCCCGTGCCAGCTGGATCTGCCGCTCCGACTCCTTCTCTGCCAGTTCCTTCTGCCGCCGCGCCTCCTCGACCATCGCCCGCAGCCGCTCCACCTCCTCCAGGGCCAGCCGCCGCTGCCGCCCGGCCTCCTCCTCGGCCGCCAGGATGGCCTGCACCTTCTCTTCAGCCTCGCGCCGGCGGCCCTCCTCCTCCAGCGCCAGCGCCCGCTGCCGCTCAGCCTCCCGCTCTGCCTGCTCCCGGCTACGCTGAACCTCCTCTGCCTCCCCACGGATGCGGTTCAGCTCCCGCTCCAGCTCGCTCTTGCCAGCTGAGGCCCTCTCGAAGCTGGCCTTGAGGGCACGGATCTCCTCCTCCACCTGTCGCCGCTGCCGCAGCGTATCCTCCACAAGACCCTTCTGCCTCTCCAGCTCGCTCTCTGAGGAGCGCTTCAGCAGGGCAATCTTCTCCTCGATGTCCTGCTTGTGTTGGGCCGCCTGCTCCTCCAGCAGCTTGCGCTGGTAGGCCTCATCCTCTGCCAGCCGCCGCAGCCGCTCGTTCTCAGCCTCCTTCTCCTTGAGCGCGATCTCCGCCTCTGCCTTCAGCCGTGAGGCCTCGTTGATGGCCGCCAGCTTCTCCTTCAGGATGCGCTCGGCCTCGGCCCGTTGCCGGGTGGCCTCATCCTCTGCCAGTTGCCGCTGCCGCTTGGCCTCCTCGGAGAGGGCGCGCAGGCGGGCGGCCTCCTCGGCCAGCTCCCGCAGCTTATTGGCCTCCGCCTCCAGCCGCTGCTTGGACTTCTCGCTGCTGGAGCGCGATTCCTCCTCTGTCTTGGCCTTGCTCTCCAGCAGGACCTCCATCTCTGCCCGCAGCTTGGCCAGCTCCTCCTCCAGCTCTTTCCTCCTCTGGATGGCCTCGTTTACCTCGCCCTTCAACCGCGAGAGCTCTTCTTCCAGGAGCAGGCGCTGCTGCTCCCCGTTCTCCATCTCCGCCTTCAGCCGGATCAGCTCCTGCTCCGCCGCCAGCTTCTGCTGGGCTGTGCCCTCTGCCAGCTCCCGCTGCTTTTCCAGCTCTTCCTCGGCCAGCTCCTTCTGCCGCACAGCCACCTCCTCTGCCTTGGCACGCTTGCGGGCCTCGCGCTCTGCATCCTCCTTCTGCTTCTCGGCCTCCTCCTGTGCCAGTGACTTCTTGTGGGCCACCTCTTCAGCCTGCAACCGCAGGCGCAGCGCCTCATTGGCCTTCTGCCGCCAGCGCTCCAGCTCCTTCTCAGCCTCCTCCCGTGAGCGCTCAGCCTCCAGCTGCTGCCTCTTCAGCCGCTCGGCCTCCTCCTGCAGCTGGGCCACCACATCGTGCTCCTGCTGCAGTGACAGCTCCAGCTGTGCTGTCTTCTCGGCGAAAGAGAGCCTCTTGCTCTGCAGCTCGGCCTCAGCACTGCGCTGGGCCACCTCCTGGGCCACCTGGATCTGCCGATCCTTCTCAGCCTCTGCCTGCCGCATGCGTCGCTCAGCCTCCTCCGCCTGCAGCCGCAGCTGCTCCAGGTCTGCCACTGCCTTCTGCTTCTCCCGTGCCGCTTCGCGCTCAGCCTGCACCTTGCGCTTCAGCTCCTCCTCCGCCTCCCGCTTCTTCTGGCTCTCCTCCTTCACCTGTCGGCGCAGGCGCTCGGCCTCCTCCTGTGCCTGCCGCTTCTGCCTCTCAGCATCTTCGGCACGTGCCCGCAGCTCCTGCAGCTCTGTCTCTGCGCTCTCCCGCTGCTTCTCAGTGCTCTCCAGCTGCAGGCGGATGAGGCGGATCTCCTCCTCCACTTTCTTGCGGTTGTACTCAGCCTCCTCGATCAGCTTCACCTTGGACTTGATCTGGTGGTCCGAGTTCTGCCGCAGCTGCATCAGCTCCTGCTGGATGTTCTGCTTCTGCTGCTCGGCATCCACGGCCACCACCTCCCGCCGGGTGACCTCCTCCTGCATGCGGAGCTGCAGCTCTCGCGCCTCCGCCTCTGCCTGTGCCTTGGCTTTGGCGTGGGCCTCGGCCAGCTGCCGCTGCTTCTCCAGCTGTGCCTCCACCTCCGCCAGCCGCTTCCTCTCCTCCTCTTTCAGCTTCTCGGCGGCTTTCTGGAGGGGAAAGAGGGTGCAGGGGACAGAGAGGGGAGAGAGAGACAAATCACAAGGGATGCGATCGCGCCGTGGAATCGATGCTGGCCCAGCCGCACACTGCCGAGACAGCGGAGGGGTGGCAGATGCGCGTGGAATGGCTTCGGCCCCTGGGCCACCACACGAGCCGGTGACGCCAGCTTCCAGAAGTTGTGTGGCACGACAAGGGACACACGACAGCACAGGCAGACAGGCAACAGGAGCCAGACAGCAGCGCAGGAAGCCACGCTCCAGAGAGAAGGGACAGAGAGCGAGCGGAGCCCAAGCGATGAAGACAATGCGAGCAGCGTGCACATCACCACCCTGGCTCCCCCTGCGAGGGGGCTGGCACAGACAGCCCCTGCCATGGGGAAAGGAGAGAGACGGCCGGAGCACTGGGAGCAGAAGAGAGGGGAGCGGTGCGAGGGCGGTGCCAGCAGAGCCTTCCCTGCTGGGAAAGCCTCAACAGGAGAGAGCGGTTCAGCTGGTTCAAACCCCTCCCAGCCCTTTCCAGGCAACTGGGAGCAGGGTCTGCCGAAGGGCCAATGCAGCTGGTGCCCGGCTTGGGGCCATGCCACAGCAGGCGCACCACATGCACCTTGAGCAAGGCAGCCACACGCTCCGCAGGGCCCGGGCACAGGCAGCACATGCAGGGGAGCCAGACCCCACACCGGACCCCTGGTCCTGGAGCAGCACAGACGTGGAGGAGGGTGAGGAGGAGAGGGTGAGCCGTGGGGCAGGCGGAGGGTGCCGCGGGGAGAGGGCATGCGCAGAGTGAGTACCTGGTGCACGGCTGCCAGAGTCATCCTGGTTTATTACCCTCCATTAGATCCCCACCAACACAAATATTCCCCAAGAAAAAGCACTGGCAAAGCAGCTCCAAGGGCAGAAACCAAGAGTTAGAGAGGTTACCCCGCGCCAGACCCCACGGGCCAGCGCCCAGCACAGCAGCATGCGCAGGCAGGTGCTGACTGCACTACGTGTATCTGGGAAGTGCCTCCTACCACCAGTCACACCAGAGCCCCCAGTGCCCAGAGCCAGCTTGGCTCAGAGACCCCCTGTACGCAGAGCCAGCAGCCTTGCTCCCAGGAGCCCAGCAGGGAGCAGGAGTTAGAGGCCATGGGCCAGTATTAGTGATAGGGCCGGGTAATAGTCATGGGTCTGGAGCCACAGCCATGGGCTGCTGTTAGTGATGGGGCCAGGGCTGGAGTCACAGCCATGGGCCAGTGTTAGTGATGGGGCCAGGGCTGGAGTCACAGCCATTGGCCATTGTTAGTGATGGGACCAGAGTCATGGCCATAGGCTGGTGTTAGTGGTGGGGCCAGAGTCATGGATGTGAGCTACCATCAGTGAAAGGGCTGGAGTCATGGCCGTGGGCTGGTGTTAGTGATGGGGCCAGGACCCCGTGAACTGCACTCCTTTTGGTTACACAGCTGTCCATGCCACCCTGCACCGCTCCCTACCTCCTCGTCCTCCAGCCGCCGCAGTGTCTCGGTGATGAACTTGATGTACTGGGTGGTGAGCGTGGTCAGCTCACTGTACTGCGTCCGCAGGTCCACGTACTGTGGAGACAGTGGGTCAGCACGAGAGAGGGGAGCTTGCCCATAGCCCACCGGTACCCCAGCAATGATGGGGCTGCACGACCACGTGCCCCACCCCCAAATCTACCCCTTCCCCACGAGGTCACCCCAGTGAGCAGCCACGCCCCAGGAGCTGCAGGACATCCTCAGCCAGTGGCAGCGAGACCCCTCCCTCACCTCCTGGATGATGCTGTCAGATGCTGACTGCACTTTGGGCTTCTTGGCTGGTGATGCCACCGGCTCCACCTGTGCCTTGAAGCTCACCAGCTGCAGCTCGTAGTCCTGATGAGGAGAGAGTGATCAAAGCTCTGCTACCCCTGGCCACGGTGCTGTGAGCCCACCCCCCTGCAGGACACTGTGCTGCCTCCCCAGCCCCCCAGGCCCACCTTGATGGCATCGATGTACTGCTTGGCATAGCGCTGGCACTCCTCCACCTTCTCCTTGTGCTGCTCACACTCCTCCAGCAGTTTCTGGGGAGACATGTGGGGGTGAGCCCAGGCACCCCTCAGCCACCCAAGAGCACACCTCACCCCACCATGGCCAGGGATGGCCAAGAGCACCCCTTGCCCTGCCATGGCCGGAAATGGCCGGGAGCACCCCTCAGCCTGCTGCAGCCAAGAAGGGTTAGGAGCACCCCTCCATCCTACCGGGGATGGCTGAGAGCACCCACCCACCACGTGCCATGGTCAGGGATGGTCCCCCTCCTGCTGCAGCCACCCAAGAGCAACACTCAACGTGCCATGGCTGGATACGCCTGGGCACTCCCCTCACTGTGCCACAGACAGAGATGGGCACATCTGTCTGGGGATAGCCAGGTGAATCCCTTGCCATGCCATGGCCAGGGATAGCTGAGATCACCCCTTAACCTGCTGTGGAATGCCCAAGAGCTCCCCTCACCCCATTGGGGATGGGCAGGCACACCCCTCACCCTGCTGGGGATGGCCAGGCACACCCCTCACCCTGCTGGGGATGCCCAGGCACACCCCTCACCCTGCTGGGGACGGTCAGGCACACCCCTCACCCTGCTGGGGATGGCCAGGCACACCCCTCACCCTGCTGGGGATGCCCAGGAGCACCCCTCACCCCATTGGGATGCACCCCCTGCCCCACAGCCAGCCCTACCTTCTCCTGCAGCAGCTGCTCGCGCACAGTCTGGCTGTCGGTGATGGGCACGGCCTGGATGGCCTCCTGGCGCTGCCGGGCGTCACGGATCCACTGGCGCAGCGCGTCGCAGCTCTGCCGGTAGTAGCCCAGCTGGCGGCCCAGCTGGTCCAGCTCGCGCTGGCGCAGGTCAGTCTGGCCCAGCACGGCCTGCCAGCGCTCCAGCAGCTGCTGCACCCGCTCCCGGTACCGCTCCAGGTCCACGTCCCGCTCGCTGTGGCCGCGGACCATCCGCTCGTTGACGTCCTTGGCCTTGCCCAGGTCGGTTTCCAGCGTGCTGAAGAAGGGCTGGTGCCCCTCGGCTTGTGCCCGCAGCCGCTGTGGCAGATGGGCACTGGTCAGGGCCGGCCGCGGTGTCCCCAGCCACCCCCCAGTTCCCCTTGGCACCCCCAGAGCCCCCGGTACCTTAAGCTCAGCCTTGCTGGCCTCCAGCTCAGCCAGGTCGGCCGGCACTGCCTGCACGTCCTTCAGCTGCTCCTCGTATTTGCGGAGCAGCTCCTCAGCCCCCTGCGTGCTCCGGATCACCAGCCCGATGGTCTTCAGCCTGCGGCAGAGGGGCGGGATCAGCCGGGAGCGGGAGCAGGATCAGGATGGGAGCGAGATCAGCCGGGAGCGGGACAGGGGCAGGATGGGAGCGGGATGAATTCGCCGGGATCAGGATGGGAGCGGGATCAGCCGGGATCAGCCGGGAGCAGGATCAGCCAGGAGCGGGACGGGAGCAGGATGGGAGCAGGATGGGGATCAGCCGGGATCAGCAGGGAGCGGGAGCGAGGTGGGAGCGGGATGGATTAGCCGGGATCGGGCTGGGAGTGGGCAGCTCAGCAAGAGCAGTGCCGCAGACCCAGGAGGGAAGGGG
>JANIJU010000039.1:7011-18466 GCA_025504685.1 Leucosticte australis
GATAGATAGATAGATAGATAGATAGATAGATAGATAGATAGATAGATAGATAGATAGATAGATAGATATAGATAGACAGAAAGATAGACAGATGGATCTCACTCTTATAATTTCTTTACTGTCCTTTCTGTTGCTGCACTCATCAAGATTGGTAGCCATTGCCCTGATCAGCAGCAGTCCTGAGATTGCTCTCCTGTTGCTTCAATACACCACACTCTTGGGGAATCTGGAGCATGTAGGTCCTTATGGAATGCAATCAGACCCAGAGCATTGCACTGGGAACTGCACTCTTTGTGCATCTGTGCTGGAGCAAGTTCTTCTCTTGGACTTGACCACACTGATGGTGCTGAAGTGGCTGTAAACAGAAAAATCAGCCAAGCCCTCCCAGCTCCTCTGATCTCTGAGGACCAGCTGGAATGCAAGGGCATTGATTTCCTGCTCAATTCCCAAATGCCACGCATATTGATTCCCTGGGCTGCAAAAGGGCACGGGCACAGTTAACCTGAAAGTGATGTTCAAGGCCCTACTGGCTGGCCTGGCACCAGAACAGCTCCTTCTGAACCAACCTCCTTGTCCCCAACTATGTGTTCTCATGCAAAACTATGGCATCCTCCAGAAGTGACACCTTGGAAATTAAAATTCTAGCAGAACCAGTCCCAGTACTGGAAACGAGCAGGAAATAATGAGGAAAAGCACCTTAACTGAGAGAAAAAGAACAGGGCTCCTCTGCCAAAAAAACCAAAAGATAACAAAAAAACCCCAGGGGGAAAATGTCACTTTTGCAAGTGGCAAAAATATTTGGTTGCATTGATGGGATGCTTCAGGTGACCTGCAGTGGGCAAGGGAAAATGAACCAGATGCTGTCAGAAAACTGCCTGGGCTGCTGAATCCCACACAACAAGTCAACCCAAACAGAGATGATTTTCCGTTTCACAAAATCCCTCCAGGAGACACATTTCATTCACACAGCCAGCAAGAGATCAGGACTATATTCTTGGTTGTGCCTACACTTGGGCCTGTTTAGCCAGTAAATGAATACAAACATGATCAAGAAAAAGCAAATTGTTCTTTAACATTCAATGTTCCTCTTCTACCAAACACATAAAACTGCTTTTAAATCTTATCCTTCAGGTAATTTTTTTTTTTTTTAATCAGTTGCATCCACTAATTCTCATTAACTTGCTGGAAACAGTGTCCCAGGAAAGCTTCCCAAAATCCCCCTGAGCTGTGGCACTTCTATTGCAGAAGAGCACAGCAGGGCTCAGGAGCAGACACTCACTGCTTTGGAGTTTGCACTTCTTTGCAAGGCAATCACTATTTTAGCACTCAGTAAAATGACAAGTTAGACAGTCAAATCCTTTCATGAGAAAAGAAAGAAAGAAAGAAAGAAAGAAAGAAAGAAAGAAAGAAAGAAAGAAAGAAAGAAAGAAAGAAAGAAAGAAAGAAAGAAAGAAAGAAAGAAAGAAAGAAAGAAAGAAAGAAAGAAAGAAAGAAAGAAGCAACCTTTTCTTGAATTCTGGGAACAACTGCAGAGTTTTTAGAAGGCCCTCCAAGATCTCCCCGTCTACATTTTCAAAGCTGTCTCGCTTGTCCCTGCAAAATGAGGAAATGACAGACTCTGCTGCCACAGACTCTCTCGTGGAGGGAAGAGAATTCCTGCAGGTTTCCTTGCAAATGCTGCCCCTGTGGCTACAGACACCCCCTTTTTAGCTGAGTGTCTTGACAGCAGCTTCACCAAACCAGTGGCATCCTAATGCTCTTTCTATTTCTAAATCAGAAACTCAGGCACTAAGAAAGAGCAGGAAGACATACAAAAGCCAGGTTAGGTTACACCCTGTCGTGGTTTGAGAGGAAATGAGTTTTTTTGGGATGGTGTGGTCAAACCAATAGGTGTTCAGATTTTAATATTGGCACCTGATTTGTCCACTCTGGGCATGGATACACCTCTGAGAACACAGGGGGTTAAAAGCTGTGAACTCCCGGGGGAAACTCTCTTGGGTTCCGGTTCGGTTGGTGAAAGAGAACAGACCTTCCCCTGCCCGGCTCCGAGCTGGGCGGGGGAGGGGAGCCATGCGGCTGGAGGAGGTAGGCCAGGCCTGGGCTGAAGGGTGGAGGAGCACAGCGAGGCTTCGGGCAGCCATCCCCCCACCCCCCACCCCCAGAGGGAGAGAGAGGGAGAGAACCTGTGCCTGTGATAGCACGGCCGGTGTGAAAGAGAAGGGGGGAGTGCCCGGCAGAGCAGCCAGCCGTGAGAGTTCATGGACAGGCAGTGCCTGAGACTTTTAACCCTTCTTGTAAATGATAGAAACCTTGCAAATGCTGATTCCTCCTAGAGTTGATGAGATAGAGTTTAAAATAGCAGGAAACAGGCAAGTGAAAGATGTTGAGAGAAGCTGAGAAGAATCCTAAGTAAGAAGAAATTATAGAGTAGCCTTTAGCTAGACTTTTCATGTATAGCCATGGGCAAAACCACTTGTGTTCCTGTGACACAGAGACTGCATCTAGGGGGAGGCAATGCTCAGAGCCAGGAGAGTGCAGTGATGTGAAGGAGCACCTGAACAGAGATGACAGGTGAAGAGAATGGTAGTGGTGCCCTCTGTCTTCAGAGAAGAAGAGGAGGGAGATGATCTCTGTTCAGGACCCCTCTCGGCCACAGGGGGTGAAATCTGGGGGCGACAAGTGTCCCAAAGGAGAAAGACTGTGCTCTTTTTAGAACTAGACAAAGCATCCTTAAAGAGAAAAACCCTAGAAGCAGCTCTGGTCCATGTGGAGTGGTGAGAGCACTGGACATGGAAGGAAGAGGTCACGATAGCAAGTGTTCTCCGGGCAGTGCCACGTGACACAGAAACACGAGAAGTTTCGACTGTTTCCTGGAAAAGTCTGTAGTACAAGAAGAACTCCTCAAAGAATTGAAAATTGATTATCTGAAAGGCAGTGATAGACTGAGAGTAAGTGATCTAAGAGGTAGTAACTGAATTGAAAATCCAAAGTTTTGTTTTACTGTGATGTGTTGAGAATCTGGTGGGAGGAGGAAGAAGAAATTTGGAAAGTTTTCATCTTGTGTTCTGTGTGTTTCTCTTACAGTCTTAAGTTAATAAAGTTTTTTTCCTTTCATTCTTAAGCTAGAGCCTGCTCTGCTCTGTCTCTGATCACATCTCACAGTAGATACCAGGGAAGAAGTATTTTCATGGAGGCACTGGCATTGTGCCAGGCTCAAACCATGACATTTTTTGGTTCCCTGACCGGGAAATCGATTTTTGGGCGAGTGATAAGATAAAACTGTGAGATGCGATCAAAGAAGAATAAGAGCAAAGCATGTATTAGGTTAAGATAGATTGGTAGAAGTTTTATTGTTTTTCGTAGAAGTTTGTTTAATGTAATTTTGATAATATTTTTAGAAATATGTGTTCTCAGAGGCGAAGGGTGGAAACCACGACACACCCTAACCTAAGTAGAGGGGAAACCTCCACTTATGTTCAAAGTGAGTCATGTAATAGATGGAAAAAGAAACGCCATATGCAGCAAAAGCTGCAGTAGCAAGATGATGAATCATTGCCACACTGCTGAGCAAGTTTGATCCAACAGTAGGAAAGACAAGGCTCCTGTCAGTGTGCAGCTGCACCCTGACAAATGCCTCAAGCAGGAGGATGCTCCTGCTCTGAGCAAGCACTAGGGCTGCTCTGACACTCAGGCCTTCCGTGCACCAAGGCAACCTTCTGATGCCACCATGATGACGTGGCAACCACGCCCTGACATCACAAAGCAAACCCTCTATGCTGGTCTGTGAATTTATGCCAAGCAGTAAGCCATCTTTCCTATAGCAAACACAAAAGAGCCTGGGAAGTTCTCCTCTGTCACAAAGCAGCACAAATTCCCCTCATGGGCCAAACCCTGTTCTTCAGGAGATCCAAGAGTATTTCCAACAGTGCCCCAAGCACTTACAGCCTGTACCCCTACTGAGCACTCAGATGGGAAACAAGCAAAGAAAAACAGACCAAGAAAATGGCCCACAGCATTGCACATGTCAGAATCTACTCACTTTTAAAATATTTAAGGTTTCTTAAACCTTATCAAAGGACTCAATAAGGAAAGATTGCAGCATTGGGAGTCTCTGTGACTAGCAGCCACATGCCCATCTACAAAAAGGATGCTCTGCCTTTTATACCCTTAGCCCCTCCAAAAATTTTGTCAGTCAGCTCTTTCTCTGCTGTCCATTGCTGGAGATTACTTTCTTGCATCTTCATTGGAGGTCAGCTGTTGTTACACCCCGCCTCCTGGTCACAAGCCAGCCCTCCCCAAAGGCCCTGACTACCAAGGTTATTACAAGGGGGAGGGGAAAGAGGACTATGCGAGGATATATTACAATGCCATCACTACACAGTTGAACATCCACATCATATCTGCTTCTTAACTGTCAGAGCCAACCATTACATTACTCATCTAGAAGACACAAAACCAGGAGAGAAGCCACTGTTGGCATAACAGCTGAAATCATTCCTAACAAATCTCCCCACATATTTGCATGTTTCTTGGACATGCCCAGGGCTCCGGTGCATGTACATCTCTGCCTTTATTCCCCTTTGGAAGCACTCAAACTGGCAGCATCTGCCTTCCACCGGCAGCCGCTCCAGGCTGGGAATGTGACTGGCAGTGCTGATTTCCAGAGGCTTCTGTGTCCCAAGGGAAGCCAAGGCAGGAGCGGGTAGACTGGTGCTGGCGCTGCTGCTGCTCTGTGCCAGAGAGCCCCGGCTGGGCAGGGCACGGTGCCCACTGCGCTGGGGCTCTTTCTCCTGCCAGAGCTGGGCACACCCGGGAACAAGGCATGGCCACTTGTGGGGAAACCAAGGGGTTTGTGGGGCTGCACTGCTCTGCACACACCCAGGACACCTGCAGCACAGAATTTTAACCCTCAAGCAGGTAAACCAGAGGGAAACAGCTGGAAAAGATTTCATTTTGACCTTTCTTACCTGCTCAACACAAGTCTTCAAAATGAACCTTACAAAGCAGGGCCCGATCCCTGCTGCCAGCTCAGGATTAGAAAGGAGGCAATACTTGATTTCAGCCCCGGGTGTGTGGGGAATCCCCTCCCTAACACCTGCACACCCAGCAACCCCACTTACTCGTTTGTATCCATGGATCTAAGACATATTTAATACTTTGCTGAAACTCACAGGCTAAATATTCCCCCAAATTATTTGATTTACTATTGATACTTATTGACTTATTGATATTTAAATCACTTCTCAGAATTTACTGACATGAGAATAGAAGTTCCCTGTACTCCCTGGTGATCGTTGCCACAGGTTCAGGAGGAGACCCATCCACAAAATAACCCAGGACAAATCTGGGCTTGCAAAGCAAATTTATTCTATTAGTTGCAGTAACAAAGAATACATACCAACCCCAGGATTCCTAAAAATCCACTGAGCAGGAGAAGGAGATGGAGCGTGGTGCTCAGCGGCAGGTGCAGGTAGGCAGTGCACTTTCAGGACATCCCCAGGATCCAAACGGTGTGCATCTCATCCTTCTCACCCTTCCAGCCAAGAACCAGGCCTTTTATCTCCTGCTCAGGAGTGGAATTTTCCCAGTTACAGCATCAGGTCACACATGGCCGGTGTGTGAGATGAGGCCATGATGGCTCACCATACCGACTCCCTGCCACCAAGGGCTCCATTATGCATTGTTCCCCTTTCAAAGCTTGACTGCCCTCTGATTTACCAATACATTGTTTATCTTTCAAGGGTCAAGTTCCCACCCCTCAAACTGCTTCATTGTCTTGTCAACCTGCTCACACATGGATCAAATATGGCAGGGCCTCAGACATGACTCTGGTTCCTGACACAGTCATTTGGGAAATATCCCAATCCTCCAATTCTCCTTTGGTGGTCAAGAGCCTCCTAAAACCACTTTCTTCTCTTTGAATGAATTCCAGCTATCTTCTTAGCAGGAACACTGTCTTTATTCTCAAGGCTAAGATAGCCACTTGCACACATTAATCACTGCAGTGGGGGAATACAGGGTTCAGCACTGCTGGTTAAAGCGAAAGGAATTCACAAGACGAAGCCCTATTTGTTACACTTAATGCCTCGCCTTCCTATTTTGGGAATCAAACACAAGTGTTTCATCAATACACCCTGCAAATGCTCTTGCTGAGTGAAGCCAAATTGCTGTTTCAATAAACCAGCTGGAACTCCGTTTCTTCAGGCAGGGAAGGCCAATTCTTTATTCACATAACTCATTTCTATACCATTTTCACAGACCTCGTGTTCAACTCAAATTGGCTGGCAGTTTTCTTGCCGCACAATTCATTGCTTAGAAGGTGTTTTTGTGTGTACCTGCTGTGACTCTCTCTTTTACTCAGGTGTTTTCTTTTGTGAACTCTCATGGGACAGATTTCTTGTTTATTACAGATGCAAACAGTTTTCCTACCACAACAGCTTGTTGTGCTAACTACACTAATTCCAATGATTTTTCCCATGGGAAAGTAGCTAGCTGCAAGTAGAAGATGTAACAGTCCAGCTGGGAATTTTTAGCAGAGCAAGGCCTGCTATTATAAGATTTTAGAGGAGCAAGGCCTGATTTCTTTTCCAATACCCTACCCTGTGTGCAACGCATTGTGACTTCCTTTCAGAAATTAATGAAGAAAACACAGATTGCCTACTGAAATTATTCTGCACCCTTTCCAAATCAGTTCACTCCTCAAGCAAAACCCTCAGGCACATCCCCAATTCCCTCTCTCCCAGAAGCTCAGAGCTGCATTGCACAGCGCTTGCTGTGCGCCAGAGAGCACAAAGCAGGCTGGCCTGGTGGGCCCGAATATTTCTGCAAAACACTCTGCATCTCAGCCCTTTGCTCTGGCTCAGTGCAGAACTGCAGGATTGCAGGCGCTTCCTCCCAGAGCTGCGTGAGGCACTGGCACCTGCAGATGTGACCTGCCAAGCTGTCACTGCCTCCCGCCGGCCTCGCTGCCCCCGGCAGAAGCGCCGTGCCTGAAGGAGGCTGCCCTGTGCTCCAGCCTGCCGAGCAGCCCGGCTCCCTCCCCCGGTGCCCAGAGTGCTGCACACACTGCTGACCTTTCCCAGGAGTTACAGGGCAGGCGGCAGAAGAGGAGGAATGCTCAGCCAGCCCAGCGGCCCTCGGCTGCCCTTCGCCTTGCTCTGCTCCTGGGCACACTCCAGACGGCCAATGCCTCCAGTCCGGGCTGTGCCCAGCACGGCTGCGCTTCCCCTGGGGAGCAGCCAGCTGCCAGCCGGGCTCTGAGAGCGGAGCATTCGCCCGCTCCCAGCAAGAGGCACCCAGGGCCCGGCTGCTGCCTCTCCCAGCTCCAAGGGCCTCCTTCCAGCCTGCCTCTGCCGAGGCTCAGGCTGCTCCGGCCTCTGCCGGGGCTCTGCTGGGGCTCCGCCCCGGGCAAGGCCGGGCCCGCTCTCACCTCACAGGCGCTGACAGCTCTGCGCCACAGGAGACCTTCCCGAGCACCCTCTCTATCTTTCTGCTTTCTCCCTTGAGCAAGGTTTTCTTTCTGACAAAGATGTTATGAACAAGTTCAGAAGTTAATACTGTTAGAGGTGTTAGTGTTAATCTGAAACTGTAACAAGTTGTGTTATTAAAATTGTTGTTAAATGTTAAACCTTTAAGTTACCCCTTTCAGTCTTAACCTGTATTTGTACCCCTTTCCATCATACTCTGTACCCCTTTCCGTCTTACGCCGGACTTGTATCCCTTTCCCTCAGGAACCACTTCCCCTGCTCTGAGAAGGACTTGCACCCGGGCTGAATTTTAATGAGAGGCTGTTGGTACTATATGAACCCTCTCAAAAACAACAAACCACCACATAAGCTGATTTTAACCCAGCAGAACCACACAAAATCACCCACCATTGACCAGAGCTGGATTCCCTCCTGTCACCACAACTTAAATAGCACCCAGCTTGGATGACACTCCTAAGCGGCAAACCAACATTGTCCTTCTAGGCATGCCTTTGAGGACAGAAGCCCCAATTGTGCTGTAAAGCAAAATTGTCTACCTCCTCCTTGGTTTTGCCAAAGGGAGCAGCAGCAGTGTGTGCAACCCCTTGGGCCTCCACCCAGAGCTGATCACTCAGTAAAGGCATCCAAAAGGAGCTGGTCTCCTTGTCCTTTATTTATTTCAAAAGAGTTTGCATTTACGGATACAAATCCAAGTGGCAGAAACTCAAATGCTCTTGAGTCACAACTGAAGGCCTGAATCCACACTGGATGTCTTGGCTGCCCCTCTCCTCCTTTGGTTTTTCCGGCAAATGCCATTGCCTTTTCTGCCTCAACCAGAAATGCCACAACTGTGCCCAAACCGGTCAGTGGGCCATATTCCAAAGGCAGTGTGGTCTGGAGAGGATGAATGAAGAAGAACCTTCTCCACTTACAAACCGTACCAAAGAAGCCCTAAGTGTGTCTTAGCACCAATAAAAAACAACTGGCAATTCAGAAGAAAATGCTGAGCTTTCTGAAGGGGTCAGAAGGAGGGGAATCTTCCAAATGAGTTGATCTTTCAGAAACTTTATTTAATAACAATCCTATTCTATAAACCTATACTACAAAAGTATTCAACAATCCTACTCTGGAGTTCAAGTCTATAATTCTACTCTAAGTTAGTTAGGGTGATAACATCTTGATTTTTATGTTCTTGTCTCCTCTTTCTTCTTTTTTTTCTTCTTTACTGAGCTGATGAGTGGTGCCAGGATGGACGCTGGCTTGGCTGATGTTACAAATGGATGCTGTCCAGAGGGAAAAAAAAAACAACGAAGACCAGTGAAAAATGACTTTCCAAGCTCAGTGCTTCACAGACTCAATCAGGATTCCTCTAGTTCCTAGAAAGACCCAAAAAAGAGGAGCGATGGGATCATCTCCTCCCCAGTCATTGTGTGCAGAACCTTGCCATCACAGGCAAACCTGGCCCAGAATCCCATTCATCTGTTTATTGTGATGTCTTTATCTTGCTGGGATTTTTTGCCCTGCCAGTGCTCTAGAAATAGTGCTCTCTGTCCCTGAGGTTTCTTCCTTTCAGGAAGCTTCAATGACTCACATAGGTCCCTGTCTTTGAAAGACAGGCACTGTGCTGATTTCCACAGGGACAGAAAGCAGTGTCTACCTTTCCATGCCCTGCCCCTCCTGTGCTGGGTGGCACCTTCCTTGCCAGCAGGGCCAGCCCAGTGGCACTGGGTCCTGCAGTTCCCTCTCTGCCACACAAGCTGGCAGTGATCCTGGGGCAGTTCCCGTCTGCTTGAGCATGCCAGGCAGCAGATGGGGCTGGGACAAGTCCCTCCCAGCTGTCCCTGTTTCCGTGCCAGAAACCCCTGAGGGTGGGCTGAGGGCACAAACCTCAGAGGCTCACAGTGAGCCCCACACAGCCCCTCCTGTCCACAGCCAAACCTCTGACCCCTCGGCTGGGACTGGCTTCCTTGGGTTCCTCTACCATCATTTCATGTCTCTGTACCCTGCATTGCTCTACTTCAATTCTTTTGCCATTAGATAAAAATGAACACCCCACCAAATTACAAAACAGGGCAACAGAAACAGAAAACAGGGCACCTGTCTTCTCAGGAAATGCAGAGAGGAGTGGAGTTATTCAGTTTTGTGAAGAACAGGCCCCAGGGAGACTTTATTGCCACTTTCCAAGACTTCAGAGTGGCTTTGAAGAAAGTGAGGGACACCTTTTTTAACAGGGCCAGTTACAACAGAATATGATCAATATTATTAATCAAAATGGGGATCAAGTCAGTAGGTCTCTTAGGAAGACCTTGTTTACTCAGAGCATGGTACAACCCTGGCACAAGTTGCCCCAAGAGCTTGAAGGTGCCCCGTCTCTGGAACCATTCCAGGTCAGGTGGCAAAGGGCTCTGAGCAACCTGATCTCTGTAAAGCTGTCCCTGCTCATTGCAGAACACTTGCACCAGATGACCTTTACAGGGCCCTGCCAGCCCAGCCCAGTCTAGGATTCCTCACCGTTTTCATTTGAAGAGCACCAAGAGTGGAGATGAGGAAGAAGAGGGCTCATCTGATGCCTTGGACTTCAGGGGAGGAGAAGCCCATCCCTCAGACTGTGTTTCACCTGCAGCCCCTTCCCAGTTTACCTGCAGGAGCTCCTTGGCAGACCACCGACACATCACATCTGTCTGTAGGCAGCAGCTCAGGAAGTCTCGCAGGCAAGGCGAGAATCGGTTGGGCTGCCGCAGCCATGGTCTCTCTCCCCTGGCTGTCAGGAGTCTAGCCTGCAGAAAAAGGAAACACCAGGCTCCTCCTCCTGATCTTTCCCATCTGTAACTGCTCTCCCAGATCCCACTGGTTAAGCTCCACTCTGCAGTGGCAGTTTCTGCCCTGGCAGAGACCCAGAGATGACTTTCCTTTACCAACCAAAACTGCAAACCCCAATGCAGCCACAGCTTTTCCAGCATTCCGCAGGTCTTGCCTTGGCAGCTGATTCCACTGACTGGCCTAGTTAGTGGGAGCTACATCAGCAAAGCACGTTTCCTTCCCTGAGGATTCACACAAGGATGACAGACTTTTTGGAAGAGGGACTTTGCTATACTAACTCAACTGTTTTCAAGGATTAGTACATGAAAGGTATCTCAGCAGCGCTTGCTGGTCCCTTAAGCACAGTTGCCATAAAACAAAACTCATTGAGCTTCTTTTCCTCTTCTAGAAAACAGTGGTAATTGGAAGGAAAGAAAGGAAATCCACCAGCTATTCCTCAGGAAAGGGAAAAAAAAAAATTGGAATCTCATATTCAACACAGACACTTTAAGATGCATGCACAAATATATTGAGATGAAAATGCCTGCTTGGGTACACAAGAGCCACCTGTAGCTCTGTCTCCCAGCTGCAAGTTTCAGCTTCTTTATGGGGCAAAAGGAAACTTTTTCATGGTCAAATCAGAAGTGCCATGCCTATGGTCACTCTCTGCTCATTTGAATACTCAAGTCAATGCATTAATGGTGTGCCCATTGTGGATAGTGTTGGGTAAGAAATGTGTGGTTAGGCAGGATCTCCATGACCCCAGGCTGCAGCTGTTCTCCATAAAAATTCCCATCACAATGCTAACAGCTCTGTGCTGGTGGCACTGAAAGTGATGGTGACCAAAGAGACTTGCTTATTATCCTCTTCAACCCAGAGGAGAATGTCCAAGTCTAAAACAGCAAACACACTCCGCTTGAGTATAAATAATTATGGCAACTTTCTTTCCTTTTCCCACACAACCAGAGGTCACAAAGGGGGTTTTATCCTGTCCCTCTGCAGCTGTGCTCAGCCACTGGACATGGTGGGGAGCTGGAGTCCTCACTGTCATTAGAACTGTGCAGGCCAGGGATGGCCCTGCTCCTGTGGTAAAGGAACACAGCACCGGTGTCCACTGCCCACGTTGGATCCCAGCCCAGGCACCTGGCTGCAAGCTCATCAACTTGTTACAGTACCAAGAAACAGCCAAG
>JANIJU010000039.1:18566-33631 GCA_025504685.1 Leucosticte australis
AAATGTTCCATAGCATACATAGATAGACAGAAAGATAGATAGATAGACAGACAGATAGATAGATAGATAGATAGATAGATAGATGGATAGGTGGATAGACAGACAGACAGACAGATGGATCTCACTCTTTTAATTTTTCTTTACTGTCCTTTCTGTTGCTGCACACATCCACACTTGGTAGCCATTGCTCTGATCAGCAGCAATCCTGAGATTGCTCTCCTGTTGCTTCAATAAACCACACTCTTGGGGAATCTGGAGCATGTAGGTCCTTATGGAATGCAATCAGACCCAGAGCATTGCACTGGGAACTGCACTCTTTGTGCGTCTGTGCTGGGGCATGTTCTCCTCTTGGACTCAACCACACTGATAGTGCTGAAGTGGCTGTAAACAGAAATGCAGTACAGCCCCTCCCAGCTCTTCTGATCTCTGAGGACCAGCTGGAATGCAAGGATATTGATTTCCTGCTCAGTTCCCAATCACCACACATACTGATTCCCTGGGCTGCAAAAGGGCACGGGCACAGTTAACCTGAAAGTGATGTGCAAGGCCCTACTGGCTGGCCTGCCACCAGAACAGCTCCTTCTGAACCAACCTCCTTGCCCCAAACTATGTGTTCTCATGCAAAACTATGGCATCCTCCAGAAGTGACACCTTGGAAATTAAAATTCTAGCAGAAGTAGTCCCAGTGCTGGAAAAAGGCAGGAAACAAGGAGGGAAAGCACCTTAGATGATGGAAATAGACAAAATATACAAGACTCATCCTCCAAGCAAGTAAAAATAAAACAACAAAAAACACAGGGAAATGTCACTTCCACAAGTGTCTAACATATTGGGATGCAGTGAGGGGATCCTGAAGGTCCCTCATAAGCTTCCTGTTGTCCAGGCTAAAGCTCCCCCAGCACCTCCTTACTGGCCTTGTGCTCCAGCCCCTTGCCCAGCTCCCGTGGCCTTCTCTGCACACACTCCAGCCCCTCCATCACTTTCTGCTTGCCAGGGGCCCACAGCTGCACACAGCACTCCAGCTGTGGCCGCAGCGCTGCCCAGCACAGGGCGAGGCTCACTGCCCTGCTCCTGCTGCCCCACTGCTGCTGACACAGGCCACCATGCCCTTGGCCTTCTTGGCCACCTGGCCACACGCTGCCTCATCTTCAGCTGCTCAGGATCACCAGCCCTACATCCTTTTGGCCCACGCAGCTCCCCAGACACAAAGGTGCCCATTTGACTTCAGATACTGCATGCACCATTTCAAGATGGTCTTCCTGTCCTACAACCACATCATCTAAGTAGATATCAAAAAGTTTGACAGGAATTGAATTCTAAGGCACTGACTAAATTAAAATGGACTAGCTCAACTCTACAGGAAATTGCTCTTAGTTAAATATTCCACCCAATGTGCTGTCAGCAAGCAATGTTCTCTCTGCAAAACTGGCTTTGCAGTTCTTCAAAGCTCTGAGATGGAAATTACTAAATATCTGTCTATGCCTTTGTTATTTTTGTTGCAGGCATGAAAATGGATTTTCTTTCGGCTTTCCTAGCTGGCCCTCACACTCTACTGCTACTGGCCAAGCTCTCAGCTCACTCTACCATTCTTAAACACCAGGAAGATGAAGTATTCCTTTCTCACTCACCTCAGGATCAGCACCGCTGAATACATGCTTCAGGTGACCTGCAGTGGGCAAGGGAAAATGAACCAGATGCTGTCAGAAAACTGCCTGGGCTGCTGAATCCCACACAACAAGTCAACCCAAGCAGAGATGATTTTCCATTTCATAAAATCCCTCCAGGAGACACATTTCATTCACACAGCCAGCAAGAGATCAGGACTATATTCTTGGTTGTGCCTACACTTGGGCCTGTTTAGCCAGTAAATGAATACAAACATGATCAAGAAAAAGCAAGTTGTCCTTGAACACTCTGCTTCTCTTCTACCAAACACATAAAACTATTTTTTAAATCCTCTCCTTCAGGTACTTTTTTTCAAATCACTTGCATCCATTAATTCTCATTAAATTGCTGGAAACTCTGTCCCAGAAAAGCTTCCCAAAATCCCCCTGAGCTGTGGCACTTCTACTGTGGAAGAGCACAGCAGAAGCTCCAGGGCTCAGGAGCAGACACTCACTGCTTTGGACTTTGCACTTCCTTCCAAGGGAATCACTATTTTAGCAGCCAGTAAAAGGACAAGCTGGACCTTGGTCAAATCCTTTCATGACAAAATTTAGAAAGGAAGAAGCTTTCCCTGAATTCTGGGAACAACTGCAGAGTTTTTAGAAGGCCCTCCAAGAAGGTCTCTCTGTCTACATTTTCAAAGCTATCTCACTTGTCCCTGCAAACTGAGGAAATGACTGACTCTGCTGCCACAGACTCTCTCGTGGAGGGAAGAGAATCCCTGCAGGTTCCCTTGCAAATGCTGCCCCTGTGGCTACAGACACCCCCTTTTTAGCTGAGCCTCTTGACAGCAGCTTCACCAAACCAGTGGCATCCTAATGCTCTTTCTGTTTCTAAATCAGAAACTCAAGCACTAAGAAAGAGCAGGAAGACATACAAAAGCCAGGGTAGGTTACACCCTAACCTAAGTAGAAGGGAAACCTCTACTTACGTGCAAAGTGAGTCACGTAATAGATGGAAAAAGAAACGCCATATGCAGCAAAAGCTGCAGTAGCAAGATGATGAATCATTGCCTCACTGCTGAGCAAGTTTGCTCCAACAGTAGGAAAGACAAGGCTCCTGTCAGTGTGCAGCTGCACCCTGACAAATGCCTCAAGCAGGAGGATGCTCCTGCTCTGAGCAAGCTCTAGGGCTGCTCTGACACTCAGGCCGTCCGTGCACCAAGGCAACCTTCTGATGCCACCACGATGACGTGGCAACCATGCCCTGACCTCACAAAGCAAACGCTCTATGCTGGTCTTTGAATTTATGCCAAGCAGTAAGCCATCTTTCCTACAGCAAACACAAAAGAGCCTGGGAAGTTCTCTTTGTTGCCCAGAAGAAACACAAAACAACGAAGTTGTTTTCTGCGGTGCTTTATTGAGGGCCCTGGAACCCTGAGGACTATCGTCCAAAGTCAGAGCCCCCCCTCTCACACAAAATTACAGGATTTATACTTTTGTTCATATGATTACCTCATCCCTTGATCTCTTTGTTTCATTATTTCTACGTGACATCTCCAAGCTACTCCTTGCTTAACGGTTACATTGTATCTCTAACAGAACATTCCTAACGGTTCTAAATTTTCTACGCTTCACTAGATAAGTCACATACATCATGTAAATGACAATTTCTTCTTTTACTGCACATTCTTTAGATAATCATGCTCTACTGGTTTCTTGCAACACCAGTTCTTAGTTCACATACATCGTGCCAAGGGCCTACCTGGGTTACAATCCTTAGCATAACTACCTCTAATATATAATTTTCTATTCTTATCTGAATATTAGAAAAACTTCACTGTAACAAGTCCCCCCTTTTGAGCATTCCTCAATCTTAGATTTGCAGGGATGCTCAAATCCTTGTTTCAGCTTCATTTGGATGTCCGTTCCCTTTGTACGGGGGCGGTGGTGTTGCTGGAATTCGAGTCATTGCATTCATCAGTTGTCGAGTGTTCATACGCTCTCGTCTAATCATACCTACGATACATCTATATACTCCAAAAATGATTAGTATTAGTACTAAAAACATCAATAGATATTGAATTGCCGATGATATCCAACCAGAGATTTGGAGCCCTAAGGAATCAAACAATGCCCCGATCCAATTGTGTTCTGTCTCTTTCTCTAATTCTTTGGTCTTTTCTTCTATATTTTCTAATTGTAAGATATCTTTTTCTACTTCAATGGTCACATTTGGGATATGGATGCAGCAATGATCTATTCTCTTGTTCAGGTAACCACAAACTCCATGTTCTTTTAGTAACAGCATATCTAAGGCCATTCTGTTCTGTAAAGTCATCCTTGTAGTGGCTTGTAATTGCAAATTGAGATCTTTAAACCCCTTTTTAGTAGCCGCTGCTAATCTTTTGGTTTGTCCTACTAATCGGTAAATCATATCTCGATTCCGATATGCTGCAATAGGAGCAAAGAATGACTCTACTGCCCATCCAAATTTAACCCCACTGTCTGGTTCATGCCACTCATTCTCTGCGTTTATTTCTCTCTTTTCTCTCTTACTTGTTTCTTTTAAATTTGACTGTCTCCAAAATGGACATAAAGTAGGAATACCGAGAGTGATTTGTGTTACCGGCCCATCAATGGGGAGATGTGTAATCCACTGTCCATGTCCCATTACCCAAACTAAATTACCAGGACTTCGTATTGTAGTGGACTTACAATTTATGATCTGTATACCACTTTTCTCCCCCCTAGACTTTTCTGGCATTGTGTGGTTATAGCCTCGGCACTCACATCCCCATTTCAGTAATGCCCGTACTGATCCTAGTCCTATTTTGTCTTCTGGGGTATCACAAGTAAGGATTTCTGTGCAATTCCAAATCTCTTTTGGCTTCCTTTCATCTCTGCTGGAGGTTTGTCTGGCCATGACACCTTCCCATATGAGATCCTTTTTCCATTTTAATTGGACACACCAGTGTACTGTCTCCAAATAACTATAGGTCTCTAATAAACTTGGCCCCCATATTGTCTTCCATTCTTCCTCTAATGAAATATTCTGAGAAGTGTTCTGCATACTATTTCGTTATGCCAAATAGTCTTAGGAACACTCACTCTGTGGATCTCATCATAGTTGCACCACCCCACATTTTTAAATCGTCCTATTTTTATAAACTGATAATTAGGTAGTTTTTGACAATCATTCCTGCTCCCGGGAATGGACCAGGACTTCTGAGTGACTACCATCCCATGTTCCATTTCTACTCACGGTTTCAATTCATTGCAACATATCTGAATGGTATTTCTCTCTATTCTTGGTAGGGGTCCAATTGGAATTATTCCCCACGGAATGGGCTCTCCTGCAGCTTGAGGTAGTGGCAGGCAAGCCGTAATTTGCGAGACATTCTGCACTATACCAAAATCTCTAATTAGTCCCACTATTAAATTCTCTTGTTCTTCCCCCCTTTGGAAACTGAAGGTTTTGTTTCCATTTTCAAGATCTCTAATTTTCCGATTGAATCTCCTTCCCTTAGTCAAGGAAACCGTAGTTCTAGCATGGGCCCACCAAGCATCTTGTGCTATCCAACACCAATATATTCCTTCATCTGAAGGCTGTGTATCCTGAACTACCAAGGTTAGAGTATCTCCTAATCTCCTCTCCATCTGATAATTTTCATTTTGGGGAAGATTACCATCTCCAAACCACCATCCAAATTCTGAAAAGGTCACGTTTGAATTCACCTTACACATCAGGATGACTGGTGATCCTGACATTGCCCGATATACCCCATGTGATGGCCTAACTCCCTGTCCTAGATGTGCCCTCCCTTCAACTTCTCTGGTTCCATATGAGGAGTGCCTTCCACAAACTACTATACAGATGTACTTTCCCTCTGATTTTGATTTTCCCAATCGTGGTTGTGTGTTATTTAGCCATCCTACCCCTTCCTGATCTCCCAGCCAAGTGCTACCATGCCCTTCAGACTTGTCCCAAATTCCTGTATCATTATTCCATTTCCACCATGTAACTGAATAAATTGATCTACAGGAGTTCTGAATAGTGAAAGAGCAATTGATTCGCAACGGGGGCCCATCCCACATATCAACCATGGCGGAGATGGGGGAAATTATTATTCCAGTACTATTCTCTTTCCAGTCTTTAACCCTTAGCTCTAAGTGCTTATAATCAAAACTCCAGCGTATTTTAACTAAACAGACAAGCTTGTCATTGTCCCCTATAGTTACATTCTTAAAGGTGACTGTGGTGTTACCAACCTGCGCATCCATATCCCAAATCGTGATTGCACTGATGTTCTCAGTGCCGTTTCCCTTCATCCAGTAGACATTCACCTCCTCGGCTCCAACTCCCTGGTTATCAGTGAAAATACAAGTTAAATTTACATCCATCCCCTCCATTGCTCCAACAACCGATTCTGAAACTGTAACAATAACATAACCATTCACAGATGCACATCTTATAAATATCAGAAACACAATAATCATAAGTGTGATTTTGCCCGAATCACCATTCGGGTTGGGGAAATTACATGAGTTTCCCATTTTACTGGGACTTTCTTGACCCTCGTATAATGAATCCAAGTGTCGATTCCTGCAACCTTAACACCCGTGAAAGTTGTCAATATCACCTGATGTGGACCATCCCATGCTTCCCTCAAAGGGTCAGTTTGCCAGTTCTTTTATGTACACCTGGTCTCCTGGCTGTATATCATGTACAGGATTTTCCAGTGGCGGTGGTCGATTCCACTGCAATGCTCCACGCAAGGCGCTGAGAACTCTGTGAAGGGATAGAACATAATTAAAAATCACCTGATCTCCGGACACATGTGGGTCGCCCCTTAACGTAGTTGCATGATACGGTTTCCCGTACAGAATTTTGAAAGGGCTGACTCCTACCCTTTCTCTAGGCTTTATCCTAATTCTGAGCAAAGCTAACAGTAAAGCCTGCGGCCACTGCAATTTGGCTTCTTGACATATTTTCTTTATTTGATTTTTCAGTGTTTGATTCATTCTTTCAACCTGACCACTCGACTGAGGTCTCCAGGGAGTGTGTAGGTTCCAAGTGATATCAAGCATTCTAGCCACCTCCTGTACAATGTTAGCGATAAAATGTGGTCCCCGGTCTGACGACAATCCCAATGGTACCCCAAATCTCGGAATGATCTCTTTTAATAGAGTCCTTATTACTTCCTTAGCTTGATTGGTACGACAGGGAAAGGCCTCTGGCCATCCTGAGAAAGTACACACATACACCAACAAATACTTGTACCCCTGAGCCCTCGGTAATTCTGAAAAATCCAACTGCCAATAATCTCCTGGCTCTGCCCCAGTTTGAAGCCTACCTAGCTGGATTTGCTTCTTTGCTAACTATGGGATTATTTTTCAAACACACCGGACACATTGCATTCACCTGCTTTGCCATTGTTAACATCTGGTTAGAAACCATTTCATTTTTCAAAAATTTTACCAATACTTCTGCTCCCCAATGACACTTATTGTGTTCCGTAACGAGGATCGCATTCATTATTTGTTTTGGGACCACCACTTGTCCTGTAATTGTGACGTACCATCCAGTTGCGTTTTTCTGTGCCTTCAACAACTTGGCCAGCTTCTCATCTTCTGATGAATAGTGTGGTGGATTGTTTAAGTAAGGAGAAATAGGGGTTACCTTTGTAAGGATCAAAGCCATCTGGGTCCATACCAGCCGTGCAGCCTCCCTGGCAGCCGAATCTGCCAGGCGGTTTCCTTGGAAAATTTTTCCTTCTTCCTTCTGATGCCCACGTACATGCATGACGGCCACCTTTTCTGGCTTGTGGACCGCTTCTAGCAAGGCTAAAACTTCTGTGCGATGCTTAATCATAGTTCCTTGTGCACTAAGTAATCCCCCTCTTTCCATAAAGCTCCATGTATGTGTACTACTCCAAAAGCATATTTAGAATCAGTCCAAATGTTTACCTGCTTCCCCATACTGAGGATCAAGGCTCTGGTGAGGCCGATGATTTCCGCTTTCTGAGCCGAGGTCCCTGGAGGCAAGGCTCTAGCTTCGATAACCTGGGTTATGAGACAACAGAGTATCCAGCATACCTGGTTCCATTTTCCACAAAACTTGATCCATTGGTAAACAGTTCCCAATCCGGGTTTTCCAGCGGCATGTCTTTCAGATCTATTTGGCTGGAATACACCTGCTCGATCACTTCCACACAGTCATGTATCAGTTCTCCCTCAGTTGCTTCACTGCGGAGAAACTCAGCTGGATTAATGTGGTTAGTAGTTTTTAATTCCACGTCATCCTGTTCCCTCAAAACTGCTTGGTACTGCAACATCCTGCTAGATGATAACCAGTGTCCTCCTTTTTGTTCCAGCACTGCCAGTACCATATGAGGGACAAATACTTCCATTTTCTTTCCCAAAGTTAACTTACGAGCTTCCTGGATCAGTATAATGGTAGCCGCAACAGCCCATAAGCAAGACGGCCACCCCATGCTGACAGTATCTAATTGCTTAGAAAAATACCCTACTGGTCTCTTCCATGACCCCAAACGCTGTGTAAGTACCCCTAAAGCCAACTGCTGCCTCTCATTTACATAAAGCTGGAAGTCTTTGTTTAAATCCGGCAGACCTAGAGCAGGGGCTTCTTTCAAGGCCTGTTTTAATCCCTGGAATGCTTGTTGCCTGGTTGTATTCCAGTTCAGCTGAGGTTCCTTTAATGCTTCATACAGTGGCTTTGCAAGCAATCCAAAATTTAAGATCCACAATCTACACCATCCCACCATGCCCAAAAAGGACCTTAATTCCTGATGATTTCTAGGGAGGGGTATAGAACAGATCGCCTCCACACGATTCGTCCCCAGTTTACGCTGTCCTTGGCTCAGCTCACAACCCAAATACAGCACCTTTTCCTGAATGAGTTGTGCCTTTTGTTTTGATACTCGGTAACCGGACTGTCCCAACATGTTTAACAGTGCAATTGTTAGCGTCAGGCATACCCCCTTTTCTTCAGTAGCTAGCAGGATATCATCCACATATTGCAAGAGTACATACCTAAACGGAGATTCTCTCACCTGGGTGGTCCTCCATTCCTCCAGTTCCTTGGCCAATTGATTGCCAAAGATTGTGGGGCTGTTTTAAATCCCTGGGGCAAACGAGTCCATGTCAGCTGCTTCTTCCGTCCTGTGTTAGGGTCTTCCCATTCAAAGGCAAAGTACCTCATGCTTTCTGCGGCCAGTGGGATACAGAAGAAGGCATCTTTCAAGTCAATCACAGTAAACCATTTAAAGCGTTCTGACACAGATGTTAACAGGGTATAAGGGTTTGCAACCACCGGGTGAATGTCTTTGGCTATCTTGTTAATTGCCCTTAGGTCTTGTACTAGCCTATACTTACCATTTGGTTTACATACTGGAAATATGGGAGTGTTATATTCCGATTCACATTCTTGTAATAACCCTAAAGTAATAAATTGAGCTATTGTGGGAGCCACCCCCCGCTTTGCCTCTGTCTTAATGGGATATTGTTTAATTCTAACTGGTTGTGCTCCTTCTTTTAATTCCACCACTACGGGTTGGGCTGCTTTGGACTTCCCTGGTACTCCTGTTTCCCAAACCCAAGGGACTATTGCCTGTTCTACTTCAGGCGGGATTGGCACTGGATCAGCTTCCTTTAATATGAAAATTTTCCCAATTTCTTCATGTGGAATTTCCAATTTAGCCCTCCCATCTTCAAAAATAATTTTTGCATTGAGTAGGGACAATAAGTCCCGACCAAATAACGGTTTTGGACAATTTGGCATGTACAAAAATTGATGGTCCAGTTCCTTCCCACCAAACCTTAAACTGAGGGGCTTCAGAAAGGGTCTTTCCTCTAATTGTCCCGTGGCCCCAACCACTTGTATGGTAGTGTCACTAATTGGCCCTAACCGTTTATTTAATACCGAATAAGTAGCCCCTGTATCTACCATAAATTCCTGCTCTGTCCCTCCTATCTCTATCCTCACCTTCAGATCCCTGTCTAGTCAGCTCTGGTTCTGATAATTCCCCAGCATCATCGCCTGGGCTTGGGCGACATCTGCTGGTGCCATAGGGTAGGTTCCCATAGGACTCATTGCTCCCCCCATACCATTCCTCACCGGGCATTCATTTTTCCAATGCCCTATCTGCCTGAAAAATGCACATTGGTTTGAACTCAAACCCCCAGGTATAAAATTTCCATTTACACTTGCTCCTGCGTTTGGAAAGAAACCTCTACCTCTTCCAAAACCGCCACGTCCACGTCCTCTGCCTCCCCGTCCTCTGCCCCTTTGTCCTCCCGCCTGCTGCTGCATTACTGCTAAAATACTAGCCTGTTGTCGTTTTGCTGTCTCCTTTTCCCTATTATTATATACCTTCCAAGCAGTCTCTAAAAGTTTGTCTAGCCTCCGGGTATCCTCACCCTCCAACTTCTGCAATTTCCTCCGAATATCATCCTGTGACTGACCCGTAAACAACAAGGCTATCTGTAACTGCCCTTCTTCCTTTTCAACATCCAAACTAGTGTATTTCCTTGCCGCTTCCTTCAACCTTTCCAAAAATGCCGACAGGGATTCACTCTTTTCCTGTTTTACCGCATACAGCTTTACCGCATACCAATTCAATGTTTTAGGCATCCCTGTTCTTACTCCCTCTAACAACAGTTCCTGGAACTTTTTCAATCTCCGATGCCCCTCCATACTATTTGGATCCCACCCTGGGTCATCGGTAGGCACGATTTCCCCTACCGTAACTCCTGTCAGCCTCTGTGCCCATATATCCTCCCTAGCCCTTTCCTTAGCAGCGTGTATCACCATGTCCTTTTCAGTTGAATCCATCAGAGTATCTAACAACACCTGCAAATCATTCCAATCAGGGTCTTGTGTTTTAATAACCATTTTTATCACCCGCGCAGTTCTCTCTGGATCCTCCCAGTAGCTTCCCGCTGACTGTTTCCAAATCACTAAATCACTCGGGGAGAAAGGTACCTTTATTACCACCCGCTCCCCTTGGGGTCCTACTGCCTCCCTCAGCAGCGCAATCATGTGTGGTTCCCCCTGATTCCGTCTCCCCTGTCACGTGCGAGCCGCGAGTGGGGTTCTTTGAACACTACAGGATCTACCGGGGGAAGGGGTTTGGGGACGAAGGGTAACCTTTGCCCATGAAACTCCAGGGATCTCCAAAGGCTCGGTATCATCATCCCCCTCATCCTCATCATCCCCATCATCCTCTTCCAAATCCTCGTATTCCTTCTTACTTGCCTCTATCCCTTTCTTTTTCTCTGGTTCTAAAGGCGGCGCAGAAGCAGCAACATACAGTGACATATCCTCCTCTCGACTGGAGGCTTTAACTGCACAGCTCACACACACATTCTGCTTCTTACATCCCAGACACTCTTTCCCCTCATAATTTTGGACTTCTAACATCATAATACCACATTCCTTCTGCCATTCTGTCTTTTGTCCCAAATAGTAAAACAAATCCAGATATGGTATTTCATCCCACTTTTCATTCCTCCTTAAATACTGCATTAGGGGAGTTATCACAGCGTGATCTATTGTGCCATTTAAAGGCCATTCTGGCCCTCCCTCAGAAGCATACAAGGGCCACCAGTGATTACAATAATCAATCATTTTTCCTTTCCGCAATCCGTCTTGATCAAAGCCATCCGATTTCCATCTCCCTACCAAACAACCCAGCGGGGTATTACCCGGCACCTTCCCATTAGATTGGACAAGCGCTTTAAACGTTTTAAAAGGCATCATATCACAATACAATTTTTACCACAGCGAAATGAAACAGAAAATACAAAAAGAGATTTTCAGAAAGAGAAATAGAACAAACCAACCGAATACAGTTTTTACCACAGCGAAATGAAACAGAAAATACAAAAAGAAAGTTTCAGAGAGAGAAACAGATCAGACCAACCCAACCAATCTTGCCACTACTTGTCGCCGCGAGGGGCAAGTGCCGGACAAGCGAAGATTTCGCCGCGTCTTACAGCCGGCGCCTAGGCTTCCACCAAGACGTCTTTAGCCCAATCCTGCGAGGATCGTTGCCTCGTCTTACGGACAGGCACCCAAGAACCAATACCAGAAATAAAGCACCTTCGGGCTTACCTGCTCACAGTCGTCCGACAGGCGCAGGGGTCAGGCACGAACCGATGACTCCCCGAGAATCCCTCGGTGCCGGCGTGGAGTGGAGCAGGACGTGAACCGCCCCAGTCACCCTCGGAGTCCTGCCGCAGGCGCCAGAAAACTGTTGTCCGGAAGAAACACAAAACAACAAAGTTGTTTTCTGCGGTGCTTTATTGAGGGCCCTGGGACCCTGAGGACTATCGTCCAAAGTCAGAGCCCCCCCTCTCACACAAAATTACAGGATTTATACTTTTGTTCATATGATTACCTCATCCCTTGATCTCTTTGTTTCATTATTTCTACGTGACATCTCCAAGCTACTCCTTGCTTAACGGTTACATTGTATCTCTAACAGAACATTCCTAACGGTTCTAAATTTTCTACGCTTCACTAGATAAGTCACATACATCATGTAAATGACAATTTCTTCTTTTACTGCACATTCTTTAGATAATCATGCTCTACTGGTTTCTTGCAACACCAGTTCTTAGTTCACATACATCGTGCCAAGGGCCTACCGGGGTTACAATCCTTAGCATAATTACCTCTAATATATAATTTTCTATTCTTATCTGAATATCAGAAAAACTTCACTGCAACATCCTCTGTCACAAAGCAGCAAAAATTCCCCTCATGGGCAAAACCCTGTTGTTCAGGGGATCCAAGAGTAACTCCAACAGTGCCCCAAGCACTTACAGCCTGTACCCTTACTGAGCACTCAGATGGGACACAAGCAAAGGAATCCAGACCAAGAAAATGGCCCACAGCATTGCACATGTGAGAATCGACTCTCACTTTTAAAATGTTAAAGGTTTATTAAACCTTAAGAAAGGACTGAAGAAGGAAAGACTGCGGCACTGGAAGTCTCTGACTAGCAGCCACATGCTCATCTACCAAAAGGATGCTCTGCCTTTTATATCCTTAGCCCCTCCAAACATTTTGTCAGTCAGCTCTTTCTCTGCTGTCCATTGCTGGAGATTACTTTCTTGTATCTTCATTGGAGGTCAGCTGTTGTTACACCCCGCCTCCTGGTCACAAGCCAGCCCTCCCCAAATGCCCTGACTAACAAGGCTATTACAAGGGGGAGAGAAAGAGGATGATGGCAGGATATATTACAATGCCATCACTACACAGCTGAACATCCACATCATATCTACTTCTTAATTGTCAGAGCCAACCATTACATTACTCATCTAGAAGACACAAAACCAGGAGAGAAGCCACTGTTGGCATAACAGCTGAAATCCTAACAAATCTCCCCACATATTTGCACCTTTCTTGGACATGCCCAGGGCTCCGGTGCATGTACATCTCTGCCTTTATTCCCCTTTGGAAGCAGTCAAACTGGCAGCATCTGCCTGCCAGCAGCAGCAGCTCCAGGCTGGGAATGTGACTGGCCGTGCTGATTTCCAGAGGCTTCTGTGTCCCAAGGGAAGCCAAGGCAGGAGAGGGTAGAACAGTGCTGGCGCTGCTGCTGCTCTGTGCCAGAGAGCCCCGGCTGGGCAGGGCACGGTGCCCACTGCGCTGTGGGCTCTTTCTCCTGCCAGAGCTGGGCACACCCGGGAACAAGGCATGGCCACTTGTGGGGAAACCAAGGGGTTTGTGGGGCTGCACTGCTCTGCACACACCCAGGACACCTGCAGCACAGAATTTTAACCCCCAAGCAGGTAAACCAGAGGGAAACAGCTGGAAAAGATTTCATTTTGACCTTTCTGACCTGCTCAACACAAGTCTTCAAAATGAACCTTACCAAGCAGGGCCCGATCCCTGCTGCCAGCTCAGGGTTAGAAAGGAGGCAATACTTGATTTCAGCCCTGCGTGTGTGGGGAATCCCTTCCCTAACACCTGCACACCCAGCGACCCCACTTACTCGTTTGTATCCATGGAACTAAGAAATATTCAATACATTGCTGAAACACACAGGCTAAATATTCCCCCAAATTAGTTGATTTACTGATTGATACTTATTGACACTTAAATCACTTCTCAGAATTTACTGACATGAGATAGGGGTTCCCTGAACGTCCCTGGTGATCATTGTCACAGGTTAAGGAGGAGACCCATGCACAAAATAACCCCGGACAAATCTGGGCTTGCAAAGCAAATTTATTCCATTAGTTGCAGTAGCAATAAATACATACCAACCCCAGGATTCCTAAAACTCTACTGAGCAGGAGAAGGAGATGGAGCGTGGTGCTCGGTGGCAGGCACAGGTAGGCAGTGCACTTTCAGGACATCCCCAGGATCAAAACGGTGTGCATCTCATCCTTCTCACCCTTCCAGCCAAGAACCAGGCCTTTGATCTCCTGCTCAGGAGTGGAATTTTCCCAGTTAGAGCATCAGATCACACATGGCTGGCACTTGAGATGAGGCCAATGAACCAAGGATTTAAAAAGAACTGAAAGAGTTAAAATTTTAGCAAGATTTAGTTAGGGGGAAAGAGTATAGCAGGAAGATAGAAATAATAAGGGATAGTTAATGTTTAGCAGATAAAGTAGTTAAGGCTAGGGTAATATATCACTTGCCTGTCTTTACTATGTTTAAAGAAGCAGGATGGGATGCAGATTTCATTGTGACAAAGAAGAGGACTGTAGCCTGCACCTGGATCCTGAAACTTCAGCTATAGCCAAGGGGTCCGAAAGCCTGCCAACAGGTCATAAGTAAAGAGGTCAAATTGAGGAAGATGTCTAGGCTTTCATCAGAAGGAGACCTTTCCCCACTTTAAAACCCAACAACCCATTTGAAGTGAAAGACTGCACAAACGTGAAGGAACTTTGGACTCAATTACAATACATTTTAATACAAAGTAGGAGAAGGCGGTGTTATGTAATGAATACGTTTTAGGTGTTTTGGGAATTATATGAATATGTAAGACATTTTTAGGTAAGTAGAGAGCCAGAGCCACTGATTCTTCACCCATGTCTTTAGGAGACGACTCCTCATGCGCCTGGCGCTGTAATAAACATACCACCTTCTAACTTTAACCAGAGGCGAGTTCTATTCCACACTTCATTTGTGACCGCGGCAGGAACGCTTCTCTGCTCCAGTGCGAACAACCGGGCTGTGGAGGTCTCTGGGTACTGCCAGGACATTCCTTTCCTGGAGGGACATCTGCTCTCAGCTGTTCCTCATGGGGGACAGACAAGACTGCTGGGACTGTGGATAAAGGGTATGTGTAACTGTGTATAAAGTAACCCCTAAGGCATACGCGGGGGAAGGCCTATTCCTAAGTCACACAGAGATGTCCTGCGCACCACATACGCCTGCACAGTTTGGCTTTGGGTCTGGCTGCCGGCAGAAAGGAT
>JANIJU010000039.1:33731-49305 GCA_025504685.1 Leucosticte australis
AGAGCAGGAAGAGCAGCTCAGGCAGCAGGTGGAAGAGGCACAGGAGAATGGCCAGGTAAGCCTGAGTGGCCAGGTGACAGATGGAAGGGCAGGAAGAGGGGCATAAACCAGAGTTCTTGGGAATGAGGAGGCCAGGAGTCCCACAGGCACTGGAAGCCCAGAGCCTTGGAATCTGCAGAGAACAGCAGCAGGATGCGATGGTTACATTGGAAGCAGATGTGGGTAGGGAAGCAGAAAGAAGTGGCTGAATAAATGTGATTTGGAGGCTGCAAGAGGAAAAAGCTGAGCCTGATGGCAGCTCCCAGTCACTTGCTCTGCACTTTTGTGTACAGAACATCAAGGCAGAGCCACAAGCAGAGCTACCCAAAGCTCAGAGTGCCATCATGGCAGTGAAGAGAAAGAACAAGGAAGACATGAGAAGAATTCAAGAGGAGTTGAATCTCCATCAGCAGAGGGGCGATCAACAAAACCAGGTAAGGGAAAGAATGGCAGCCACTCCGTTCATGAAACATCCTCTCACTTGTTTTTTAGAGAACATGAAGCAACAGCTGGACATAGAGTTCCAGAAAGCTCACACTAGGATCAAGGCATTGGAGAAGAGGCTGGAGGAAGAAATTAAAATCATCAGAGAGAAAGTCAATCGCCTCCCTCAGGCTCTAGAAAAGCAAGTGAGTGAAAGAGGGATAGCCACTGCAGTCACCAAACTGGTGCTTTCTGCCCTTCTTGCCTTTCCAGTGCAGAGCAGCAGGGAGTGGGGTGATGCCTCTCAGTGCCATCCTGCTGTAGTGTGTATCACAGTCACTCTGAAGGACATTTCCTGGTATGCTGAATCTCCACTGCTGCCCTGGATAGTGGGACTTTGCCTTCTGGCCAGCAGTCATCCAAAATAATTCCTGCTGGCCTGTTCCTGCTCTCCTTGTTTCTTCAGGTGTTTGTACAGGGGAACACGGTGACCCAGATGGAGGAGTGAAACAAGCTGTCTGTATCCTTTGTCAATCTGTTCTTTCCCTTTCCTCACAGTCGATGACTCTTGGCTGACAGGGACAAGCTGTAGTCTCTGACTGCTTTGTTCTGTTTGATTTGAGGTGCAAGTGTTGACATCTCACCGGGCAGCCTGTGAAGTCTTCCAGCAAATGTCTGGCAATGAAGAGTCCCAAGGTTGTCATGAGGCACAGGAACCATCCCCACCAGAAGTGCTGCAGGTTGAGCACATCTACACGGGCTCTGGCGCTAAAGCTGCTGCCGCAGCTGCATTACCTGAAGGAATCTATTCTGTCAAACCTGGGAACTCGAGCTCAGGCAGTTTGTTCATCTCCAGTGCTGACAGCAGCATGGCTGCTCCAAAACAGGAGACTGAGGAGAAGTATCTGGAGATACTGGGTACGTCTGGTGTATTTCTTGTCTGAGGGTATTGTGTGCAGGTGTCAGCATAGCTGTACCAAATGCTCCTCCTGAGTTTGATGTCACAGGGCCATTTAGGACTCCCCAGAGGAAGTGCTGTGCTCCGAGGCAGCGAGAGAGCGCTCTGGGTTTTCCTGCTGCCTCTGAGGGCACCTGGGACTGGCTTGGCTTTGCCTGAGCTTCCCTCTGCTACAGGCTGAAGCAGGGATTGTTCTTGGACCTGCAGAAGGCTGTGACCTTGCAAATGATCTAGGCAAGTTCTGTGTGCTTGTGGACAAACTGAACAGAATTTTTAGCTTCCTAAAGTCTCCTTATACTTTTGTCTTCTAACCAGTCATCAGAGCAAAACAGCTTCACAGAAATTGACAGGCTTTGGAGTTTTGTCTTTTTGGTTGGGGATTTTTTGGTTTTTTTTTTGTTTTGTTTTGGTTTGGTTTTGTTTGTTTGTTTGTTTTTGGGTTTTGTTTTGGGTTTTTGTTTGTTTTGTTTTGTTTTGTTTTTGTTGTTGTTGGTTTTGGGTTTTTTGTTGTTGTTTTGGTTTTGCTTTTGTGGGGTTTTGGTTTTGGTTTTGGTATTGGTAGTTTTGATTTTGCTTTTTTTTTTGTTGATTTGTGGTGGGTTTTTTGGTGGAGTTGGTTTTTCTCCATCCTGAAGGAGCCCTTCTGCCCCACGTCTTGCTGATGTCATTTTTATGACTGTTACTGTTAGCACTACTATATCTACAGTTTATTTTCATGAGAATGCTATATTTTTGTCAGTAAGAGCTACTTTGAAAGAATATCAGATTACAGGAGAAATAGAGAGCACAAGGTGTTTTCCATGTGCCCCCAAAGGAAAACCAGATACTTTTATAACAATCTGTATTTAATATCCTAGTTTTATGCTTATCAAGATTTGTCCAAGAGACACATCCAAGTGGCATGATCAGATAAAACTGTACTGCAGGCATTTCTCAGGAGAGAGCGTCCAGCCCACCCATGGTATATTCCTCAGATCCATGGCACTTTTTCATACCTGATTCCCACTCTGTACCCTGACTGTTAGAATCCTACCCATTGGCCCAAGCCCTGCTCAGATCAGTCTCTAGGAAAACACATCAAGTCCTTTGTGATTCTGCAGCAGAATCTGCTTCTTGCCCGTAAGAGCTGCCAGTGCTGTGCTCTCAGATAAGACCTGGTGGGGCTGAGACCAGAGCCCAGTGGATTCTGTGTCTACCATCACCTGTTGGGACAAAAAGGGCATTGCTCTGCACCCCGGTGTGGCTGATCTCAAAGCCCATCCTGTTGTGTCCTGAATGGGGGCAACAGCTTGTACGGGGCTCAGGCTGGCTGTGGCTTCTTCCCACTGCTTGTCAGTGCTCATGCCTGGGCTTTGCCAGCTGTGTTGTGCTGGCTGCCCTGCCCCTGAGGGCTGGTGGGACCACAGAGGCTGAAGCCTTCCTTAGCTGGGAGAAGGGCATCTTTGAGCTCAGCCTGCTCATAAACAGGTGAGGGTCCTGATGCTAAAAACCCCGTTGGGATCGGTAATAGCATGAGCTGCTCTGGTTTACAAATGGAAAGGAATTCTTTTGGCAAACTGCTGAAAGGGGGAGAAGACGTCCTCCTCTCCTGGGAATGCATGTACCTGTGCTTTGTTTCCTGTCAAGAGAACTCTTCAAAGGACGGTACAAAATCAGTCTCTGTGCCAGGTTTCTGCATTGCAGGGCTGCCTGTCTTGTTGCTGGTTTTGTTGTTGTTGTTGTTACCCAGGTGACTCAAAAGGGCTCAGAGCCCCAGACAGTGGAGCCCCCTTTTGTATCTCTTGGAAGCTGGGATCTCTGCTTTAAAGTCAGCATCTTGCATTTTGTTTCCCTCAGGGAGAATGGTGAACCCCATGAAAAATCCCACTATGAAATACACTGAGCTGGGATATATTGGCAGCGGGTGAGTCCAACTGCAGTTACTTCTACACAACCATGGCCAGGTGTTTTTCTGGTGGAATGTCTATCCAGCGTGAAGTCAGGCCAGCTGCAAATGGGTTGAGACACTGGGGATAGATTGTCCCATCTCTCAGTGCTGCTCAGAATTTGTGAGTGGGCTCAAAAGGCATTGTCAGAGACATCTCCATGCTGCCGAGGTCTTGCCTGCATCAAGGAACAGGACCTGGAAGATCTCCATGTCTCTCAAGTGTGAGACAGCTCTGTGTAAATTTGTTGTATTCTGTTCTCATATGTTTTAGTTGTACTTTGGTTTGTCCCAGTTTCTGCCCATTATAATGGTTCTGCCCCTGCTGCCTCCTCCCCCCTTTTTAATGTCAATCCCCCTACCTCCTCCCCCTGTACCCCAAAAGTGGCTGAATCCGTCCCTTAACCCCTCCCCCGTGTCCTGTCCTTCACTTTACAGCCCAGCCCTTCCCTCTAGAAACTTCTACCAAGGTCGTCGAGTGATAGGTTCAGGCACCAGGACCCGTCCCTTGGGTAGCCCTTATTGGTCCCCCTACCTGCCTGATTCCCTGATCCCCACACCCTCCTGTATCCCCATTGGCAGGTGGGCAAACCCCTCCCTGGTGTACTCCCCCCTTTATAACACCGTGCACACCCCACTTTGGGGTCTTCAGTTGGCTGGATTCCTTGGGTTAAGGACATTCTTTGTGCTCTGTAATAAACCTGGACTTTGCCCCCAACTGGAGTCCACACTCCTTCTACCAACATCGTGCTAGTGTCTTGTCCGAAAGGTGGAAGCCTTAGCCGCTCTCTGACCTCCCAAGGAACGGCAGAGTGTCCCTTGCTGCTCACTGTGCCAGAGCAAGCCAGGGCAACTCTGAGCACACCCTTGGAGGGGCACTGCGACAGCAATTTCCTTAGCATTTTTGGATATCTCTAAATCATACTGCCACGCTAATGAAAAAAGAAGAAACTTGCTTACCTGAAAGAGAAGCCTACCCCCTATCAAAGCTGTGAGATAACAGTTTTCAGGAACATTTCTTCCCCATGGTTTGTGGAAGGAAATATTCTGTGGTCAGGATAGGAACAACATGATTTAGAAACTGAAACCTAAGAGGAAGAATAAACTCCCTTTAGAATTTGAACCCCAATGTTTTAGGAACAGGCCCAATGCCGATGCACTTGAGAGAAAAATGCATCATCTGCCTTCTGGCAGAGCCCTCCTGCATCCTGCAGGTTTTAGGCATTTACAGCAGAGATCTCCTGTGTGAGCTAAACAGCTCCTAGGAGCTAAACAGTTTCTCCTTTCTCTGCTTCTGTTTCTAGGACTTTTGGAGATGTTTGTAGAGCACTTGACAATGCCACAGGAAGAGAGGTAAATGTCAACAGCCCCTGCAGACTCTGCTGCACTCAAGGGCTTTCCTCTCTGGTATGAGCTGTGGCTGGAGCTTTGGGTAGAGCTGTGCTGAAAAGGCACAAGAAGCACAGACTGGCACCAGTCTGCAAAATACATTTGGGACAGTCTTTGTCCTCTTCAGCTACCGGAAGGAAGGCACGGAGGGCAGCAGTTCCTTTCAGAGAAGGACGTGCTCACTCACTCTCCATTGGCAAAATGCTGTTTGCTTCTGAGTGCAGGCCCTGCAGCAGCAGTCATCCTGGCTGGTTTGCAGGGGTGTGAGAATCTGTCTGAAATATCCTTCAATTTGCCTCATAACTGTCATTGAGAGACCACTCAGAAGACCCCCTTGTCCTAAGATCTCTGGATTTGTAGGAGGAAGTTACATGAAGGCCCTGAGGCCTGAGAGCATTTCTAAGTTATTGTTTTCACAGGTGTGTTTTCTGCATGCTACACTGAGCCCAATGAGAAGAAGGGCGCACTGTGCCCTTTTTGCAACAACAGCCTTGGAAGCTGTCCCACCTCTCGGCCTGGCTGGACTTCTCCTGAGTTTTGGGTGGTCCCCCACAGAAGACCCCTCTTGCTTGTTTGCAACCACCGTGACAGACAAACTGAGATGACAGAAGCCTCTCCACCAGAGAAAAAACCTGAGACATGAAATCCCCATGTGAAAAGGTCTCTCTCACACTTTCCAAGGACTGGGACTGAAGCCCCCAGGCTGGGGGAGGTGCGCGGGGGGAGGCAAGCTGACCAAAGCAAGATGGATGTTGCAGGTGCGGGCATTGGACCACGAAAACAATGGCCATCGCCCACTGAGATATGGACTGTGTGTACCCTTTTTCCAAATACCATTCTTTTTACAATAGATTCAGTTTCGAAATAATCATTCTTCCCCCCTATCGAAAAGTGTATAATTGGAGTTCAGATGGACTGCATCTCTGAGATCTCCCCAACATAACAGGCAGATCCTCGACTGGACTGGTCCTAAGGACTTTGACTCTACATTTGGTAGCTATATTCCCCTCTTTCTCTCTCTCTCTCTCTCTCTCTCTCTCTCTCTCTTTATCTTTTTTTTTTCTCTCCCTTAATCCCTGTATCGCATTTTTGCTGTGGTCATTCAATAAAGGTGCATTTGTTTTGGTTATCATTGCAAACCCCCCTATTGGAATAAAAATCCCAATATTGCTGAGTGGAGCATGCCTGGGCTCATCCGGCCTTAGTGCTCTGAGCTAAAGGTAACTGCTGGGGATGTTTCACCTCAGAGACACCCTTTGCTAGCTGGGAGTTAGGCACTCAGAATGAGTCCAAGCAAAGTAGAAACTCAGTTTACCTCTAGTGGAAAAGGTTCAGGCGATGGTGAAGAGAAAAGAGCAGATTCTGTCGGAGGGTTAAATCCAGAGTTTATTCCAGGGTCACAAGAGTTCTGAACTTTGCAACAGCTCCAACAGAAAATCCCAACCGCATGGTTCCAGTGCCTTTTAAGCCCATGGGGAGGGGGGATGGAGAGGATAGGTGAGCCACCAACCAGGTGGGAGGGGGAGGGGTCTCAAGGGACAATGACACCTGGACAGGCCAATGACCCCAGGTCTGAGAAGCATCTTTTGAACTTCTGCCAATCACACGACGCTCTTACTGGAATGTGGAACTTGACAGACAGCACTTAGGAAGAAGGCAAAGAGGGGCAGGGGGAGGGGAAGGAAGAAGCTAGCATACCTGAGACAGGATATACTTCACACCACAACACCCCCCCCTTGTACCATGTCGGGTTTTTTTGCACCCTGAGATCCCCTACGAACCATCATGAAACCCGTCCACAAGGACGGATTGTGACAAGGGGACAGTCTACAAGAGCAGGTGCTGTTGCTCTTTCAAAAGCTGACATGCCTTTCCTTAGAAATGTCCTCTACAAGTGTTGGAGCAGCAAGCTCTTCCTCTCAGTGGCACTGTGTTTTGTGTTTTGCCATTACTCCCCATTCACCTGGAAAGGGAATCTTTTAGATTCTTTCTTTTTTTTCTTGTGTGATGAAATCACATCACTTATTTTTTGCCCTCCTGTTTCTGTTTTCTCTCTCAGTGCCTGCAAGGACTGGATTTTCTTCACTTGAACCACGTGATCCACCGAGATGTAAAGAGCTGCAACATCCCTCTCAGAACCAGTGGCTCTGTCAAGCTGGGTCAGTATATTCTTGGTCAGGTGTAGCGTTCCAGGGATGTGGGGTGTGGGGCTGCTTTGAGTGACTGCCAGGTCTCCAAAAATGGTGCTGGTGGCAGTGCAGAGACACCCGTTTTGAGCTGAGGGCACAGTTGCAATGTGCACAGAGGTATGACAAGGAACAAGCAGTCAAGAGTGGTGTTGATTCCAAGCAAGGGCCTGCCATGGCCCCGTCCAGCAATGGACAAGGAACTGACCTCTTGCCAGGTGACTTTGGGAAGCAAAGGTGACCTCTTCTTCTGGCCAAGCTGTGCTCACTTGTTCCCCCAAGTATGGCCGTGCGGCTGTGGCACCCTGAGGGAGGGCGTCCCCTGGGCAGGCAAGGGCACCCGGTGGACCGTGGGCACTGGAGGTGGTTGTGCAGAGACAGAGTCAGTGCTGCTGCCACAGCTTGGAGAGGGCAGGGCCAGGGCTGGGGCAGCTTTTCCCAGCTACACGCCAGCTCTCAGGAGCCCCACAGGCACATGCCAGCTGCTGCTCCTTGCCCAGGATGCCACGTGGCTCCGCAGGGCGCTGAAGGCAGGGCAGGGCAGGACAGGCTGCGGCAGCGCTGCCCTGGTGTTCTCCACTGACGGCCTTTGGTTCCCTTTCCTTCAGCAGCAGCAGCAGGGACCTGTGGCAGGGTCAGGACCGGGAGGAGGTGGCTGCCCTGGCCCTTTGCTCCCGGGCCCCAGGCCAGGAGGGCTCTGGCTGCAGCAGGGCGCTCTTCGGGCAGCCCCTGGCAGCCATCTGCACGGAGCACGGCATGCTGCCCCGTCCTGGTTGTGTCACTTTCTTCAGCAATACCCTAGCTCCTCTTCACAAGGAAAAAACTCCAGCAATGTAAAAAGAGCTAATTCAAGTACACTTCTACCTGCCTTTGTATTGTAGTTCAGGGCATGTGTTTTTTGTCTATAATTTCATTATTTTTATGAAAACACACATTCATATCTTCACACTTTTGTGTTTCTAATTATTCATATGCCAAATACAAAAATACTTCTTTTCTAACTCTTGATTTAATGTTCTTTGGTGTTGTTTATAGGGTACTCAGTACTTTTATAGGATTGAGAGAGATCTATGAAATGCACACCAGTGATTCCTCTTGTGGAATGTCATGGCCCTGTCATAAGCCTCTTTTTTTTTTCCTCTCATCAGCTCAACTGCAAAAACACGTTTAGTTTCAGACTTAGACAAGATGAGCAGAATAAAAACAATGTCATGGGCCTTTGGGAACTGCTTGCTGATCTTTCTGCTTTTTCAGCTGAGCAAGGCTCTGATCCAGGCAGAGATTGCACTTAGTGCTACAGAAGCATTTGGCTGGAACTCTGATTTCTAGGAAGAGCTGGAGGCCTGTATCTCCCCCGGATATTTTGGCTGAGCCAAGCTTTGTTGGGTTTTGGCTGCAAATACCATTGTCCTTGCTTTCTTATCCACAAGTACCATGGCTGGGCAAAAACTGCCCAGTGGGCCATTTTCCAAAGGCAGATTGGTCTGGAGTTTGTGAAGGAAGGAGGCCCTTGTCCAATTCCAAACCACATTAAAAAAATTGTGAAAGAGAACTTCCCATTCTTAACAAACAACTGACAATTCAGAAGTGGATGTAGAGCTTATCTATGGAATGAAAAGGAAGAGAATCTTCCAATGGAATTATGGTTTCTGGAGTTTTTCTTCTGACTCCCACTCACAGCTGGCACTGGAAAAAGGCACGTCTCTGGAAGTGTCAGTGTCTTCTGCCTACCATGAATGGTTTTGCTGCAACAATCAGAAGCATCAGGCTGGAGAGAGGCTCAGTTGAGGAACAGGAGCTGCCCCAAGAAGAAAAAAATAAATGAACTTTTACTTCCCAAACCCATCTCCCCAAAGGCTCAAGCAGGATTCCTCTGGTTCCCAGAAATACATAGAAATAGGGCTGAGAAGACCATCTGCATCTATGTGCTCATGCCCAAGACCTTGCTGATGCCATTTGGGTTTTGCCTTTTTTTTCTTTCCTATGTTTTCTGTATTTTTTGCACATCTATTTATAGCTCTGTAGGCTACTCTATTTGTGACTAGTTTTCCCAGTACTTTTCCATGGCCTTTGCCTAAGCAGAAAGACAAACTTCCAGAGCTCCATGTGCTAGGGGGTAGAATGCCCCAGTGTTATCTTGGTTCTTCCTGGGGCAGACCCCTCCGGGGAGCTGGTGGACTCACCATCCCTGCAAGCCTTTAAAAGAAGACTGGATGTGGCACTCAGTGCCGTGGTTTAGTCGAGGTGTTAGGGCATCGATGATCTTTAAGGTGTCTTCCGAGCCAGTGATTCTGTGATTCTGTGACTGAGGGAGCTTTTCTTGCAGCCCTGGAAAGGGCTCCGGGGGCCCTTGGCTAAGAACGGGGATCAGGGTCAGGGCTCATGGAAAAGAACCGAAGGGCTCAAGGCGAAGGCCGAGAGGGCAGAGCTGCCACATCGTGGCCCAGAAAGAGCCTCATGTTCTCCTCCTCCCGCGCCCTCTGCGCTGCCGTCTGCGGCGCCGGCGGCTCCTCTCGCAGCGGGGCTCCAGGGCGTGCTGGGGGCCGGGCCCCTCCTCTTCGGGAAGTGCCGGAGCCTCGGAGGCGAGCGGCTGCTGCTGTGGCCGGGAGGGGAGAGCTGCGGCTGGAGCTCTGGGCACGGCGAGCTGTCGCTATGGCCGGCTCCTGCCTCTGCTCCGGGCTCTGCTCTTGCCCTGTGCGCACAGACACGGCCGAGGGCTGCCCGGGAGCTCCCTGCCGGTCCGCAGCGGGCCCGGCCGGGCTGCTGCTCTCTGCGGCCTCTGCCCGCCGCTGCCGGCCCCGCCGCGCTCCCGCCTGCCTCTGGCGCAGCCGGGCCCACACGGGAGGCAGCACATTGCGGCCGGCTCGGAGAAGCCCTGCCCGCGAAGCGCCCGCCACGGCCTCGGCCTCAGGGCACAGGCTGCCGGCGTCCTCGCAGCTGCGAGCCGGCCCCGGCCGCCTGCCGGCCTCGGGCACAGCTCCCGCCTGCCTCTCATGGCCGCGGCTGCTCGGCACAGCACAGCGCGCTGAGCACAGCGAGCGCCAGCAGCAGCTCCTCACGGGCCCGGGCTCCGGGTGCTCTTCCCCGAATTCGAGCCCTGAGGGGCTTGGCGTCCCAATGCATCCCCTGGGGACAGCAGAGTCGGCCACTGAGCTCAGCCCATGGTGACAAGACCAAGTGACCAATGGAAAATTCATCAAATCCTCATCAGAGAGAAGAGAAAACTCCCATGTGCCTGACAGCCTGAAGCAACTGCCAATTACAGATCATTCCATCCATGGGGGAAAAGAGACTTTTGCATTAATGCAGAAAAGAATTATCGAAAAGGAGGGCAGGAACAAACAACAAAGTTATTTGGACTCATGTTTCTTGTGTCTGTTAGAAAGGCCAAGAAAATGCAATCTTGGCTCTTCTGACACAGCTCTCTCTGTTCATGATGTGGGACAGTGAGTGCCCATGTGCAGGAGAGTTGCAGCTGATGGAAGGGACAGGGACGAGGATGCAGCAGGCACAGTGCCAAGCTGACAGAGGGATGATCTCTGGCAGTGGCACTGAAGGAGAAGAGTTTGCAGGCAGGACAGAAAATGGCTCCTTGTTTCACCTCGCTGCTAAGAATGTAGCCTGGAGCAAGCTGGGAACCCCAGAGCATGGAGCTCTTTCCAGGCAGGGCTGTGTCTGCTGAAGGGGCAAAGGAAGCCCAGCAGGGATCAGACATAAACCAGCAGGGGACTGAGGAGCCCCTGGGGTGGCAGTGAGCAGCCTCAGGCTCTGGTCACTGCTGGTGACATTTTCTATTGAACCATCTCTGAAGACTTCTGTTGTGCTCTGTATTTCTAAGTGTCTTCCCTCTTGGTTTTTTTTTTTTTTTGTTTGTCTCCTGCACCTTTATTTCTCCAAATTTTCCTACCCTGTCAGCAGCAGCCCCTGTCCAGAACTGGCTATAAAATATGAGCAAAGCAGCTGCAAACAGCAGTGTGTGGAATGCTGTGGCTCAGGAGCTCTTATGCCAGAGCCCTGCTTGTGCCTTATGCTTGTCAGCACCTCCTTCTCTGTGCAAAAACCAGTGACTGGTGGAGGTTTTTTGCCTAAGAGCTCCTGAGACGCAAATGTTGTGCTGGGATTCTCATGAGTGTATCCATTACGTTCATTGCTGGGAAACAGAAAGTAATGCCAGTGTAGCAGATCAGCTGGGAGCTGGTCACTCCCTGCAAAGGGCTCATGTATGATGTAGGAACACCACGTTCCAGGATGGGCAAGAAGGGTAAATGTGCTCAAGGTGCAGCAGGTGAGGTTTGGGTTCACCCAGAGGGCAGTCAGGGGTGGTGAGCACTGGAAGATCCAGCTGCAGTCCCCATCCATGTCCCTTTCAGTGGTGGCTTTAGGGTGTCTGCAGCCTGGATCCAGAGCGCCCTGGGGGCTCCTGTGGCTGGCTTTGCACTCAGGGTGAGGATGCCCAGGAGCCGCTGAGGCCGGCAGTGGGGACCAGGGCTGGGGCTTGTGGCCTGGCAGGTGTGGCTCTGGGGGCTGTGACATGCCAGGGCATGGGTCACAGTGGGAGCTGTGAGCAGGGGCACGGCCAGCTTGGCAGCTGAGTGACATGGTTCAGCTGGCTGTGTCATCACAGAGGACAGGTCATGCTGGCACCTGTGTCCCTGGGCACCACTGTGCAATTGGATTCTGGCAGCCAGTGAGTGCACATGCAGGGGGAAAGCTGGGCTGGATGGGGGCTAGGAAACATGCCCTGAGGGTTTAAAGCCAGAGTGAGAGCTGGGACCCTCAGGGCAGGGCACTGTCCTCAGGGATGGGGGAAGAAGGGCTTGGGGCTCTCAGGATGGCAGGTGCCCAGAGAGGCTCAGGGGACTTGCAGGTGTTGCCAGCCCCCTGCTCCCTCCCAGCCAGACAAGCTGAGCCCCCTTTCTCCCACCAGGCCGTGTCTCCAACACTGGCCTTCATCCTGGCCCTGTTACACACCCCCAGTGGTTGAAAGCGGATGTGAAAATTGATAAGGATGTGGTCAGGCGGATGTGGGACCGGGAGGAATTTCTGCATCAGGAGATGACTCGGCTCCTGCAGGAGGTGGATGACAGCAATTCCATCATGGAAAGCCTGCTCCTTTCTGCACAGCAGCTGCTGTGGCTGCCTTGGTTCACCAAATCTGAGCAGAAGACAAATTCAGAAACTGAAAAGAGGGAAGCTGAACGGATGCAGGAGTGCGAGGAGTATCTGCTTCAGGAAATGACTCGGCTTCTGCAGGAGATGGATGGCAAAAATTCCATTATGGAAAGCCTGTTCCTTTCTGCATGGCAGCTGCTGTGGCTGCTTTTGCTCACCAAGGCTGTTCTGCTCTCTCTGGCCTTCTGGCTTGTCAGGAGATAGAAGCATGGCTCTGCTAGCAGCAGGACGCAGGAGGGATCCACCAGCAAGTGGAATGTTGTCAGGGAGAAGTTCAGCAGCAAGGAGAAGGTCAGTGAGCATGAGAAGGACAAGGGTGCAGACTGGGGTGGCAGCATTTTGGCTGTGCCTAGCCCATCATAGGATAAGGCTGGAGCGGGCTGTAAGCAACCTGATCAAGTTGGGAATGTGGCTGCTCATTGCTGTGGGGGTCACACTGGATGGTCCTTAAAGGTCACTCCTAAGCCCAGCTATTCTGTGATTCTGCAGCAGGGCCTGCCCAGCACGAAGGTGCTGCAGGAGCTGGTAGATGAGCTCCTCGGTGTCTGCCGAGTGCTCTCCCGGAGGAGCTTCATGCCAGAGCTGCACCCAGCTGTTGGGACAGACTCCAGCCCCGCAGCCTGCGGTGTCCAGGAGAACAGCAGCACCTACTGCACGCTGGTCATCCTGCGGCCACCCCCCGGCCACTCCTTCAGCCTGGAGAGCAGGAAGCGGCTGCCAGCCAGGCGCATCCGTGTGGTGCTGGAGTGCCTGTGCTCTGGGAAGCGGCTGCTGGGGCACACGTGCTTTCTGCACGCCTCTGGTGGCCAGCAGCCCACGGATCAGGAGTGGTACCTGATGGACACCCTCTGCACGGGCTCCTACTTGGACATGGAGAAAGTCACCCGCTGGGTGCAAACATTGGTGCTGTCGGCATGGCTGCTCCTGCCTCAGTCGCGCCACTGCCAGCTCACGGCGTTTCCCTGCAGCAAGTCCTGCAGCTTCCGGCTGAGTGGCGCCTCTGGCCTGCACTGCAGCATCGAGATGGCTCTGGCCATGCAGCAAGGCAGCTCAGGTGCCTACCCTGGGCCTTGAGTAGGCAGCAGCCGGCTCTGCCAGCAGCACCGTGTGGGCCAGAGAGCTGCCGCCTCTCAGACTCACTGCCACGATGGCACTGCTGCTGAGGTGACAGCGTTGCAGCCAAAAAGGAGTTGAGGAAGGCAAAAAGAACCATTCCTCATGGGACATTTTTTGTTTTCTGTTAGGATTCTTTAGTTCCTTCTTATAAAACCTGAAAGATGTAGCCAGACAGTAGTAATTGTAAAACCTCCCAAGGCAGAGCTGGGAAGGTTAACATGATTTCAAAGATATAGAAATTTATGTTGAGAAAAATTATACATCCCCAGGAGTTTTCCTGCACCATTTTTTTTTCATTAAAAAAATAAAATGAAGTTCTTTGACTCATATTTGGTCTCCCAACATGTCACTTGTGATGAGAATACAGACAAGTCACAAACATTAGTAAATTGTCAATAGAAGCAACTATGGTGGCAATTCCAAATTTCATTGGCTCGGCCACAACTCCATCTCAACTCTAGGAAGGTTTCTGTAAAAAGGAAAGAGAAAATTTGGCCCACTACATATCCATTTTTAAAATGAAGGAAAAGCCTCTTGGATCTATGCCAAAGGTGACAGAGGCTAAGTGAAAAATGATCATCACATCTTGATTTAAAACTGCTGGCAGCTGCCCCGCATCCAGGCTGGTTCTTCTGATCCTCAGCAGGGAGGCGGGGCATTCCTAGGAAAAGAAAACAACACAAACTTCCTGGGCAAAACCAAGCTGTGTAACTGCATCAACTTGGGATCTTTTGGGCTGGGTTCTAACTAGTATTGGGTGAAGTGCTCGCTGCACTGCTCTTGTTGCTTCCCCCAACTTAGTAACTACTATGACACTACTTGCAAGCACAACTTAGCAGCAGCAGAGAACCAACTCTTTGTCTTCCTTCTGGGTTAGAACAAAATAAATTTAAGTAGTGCCTGAAAAATGGTTCCTCTACAGCTCCAAGTTGATCCATAACAATTCTAAGTAAAAGACAGCAAGAGACTATCAACTCTTCCAGAAGCTCTTGCATGGTCATGGATGAGTGAGCTTTTCCTGCAGCCTTGGAAAGGGCTCCGGGGGCCCTTGGCCGAGGACAGAGCTCAGGGCTCAGGGAAAAGAACCAACAGGCTCAAGGCAAAGGCTGAGAGGGCAGAGCTTTCACAGCGTGGGATCATGTTTTTTCCTTTATTTTTTGCTGTGAGGGAATGAAACCAAAGAAATTGGTCTCAGCATGCCTTCTGGGACTGCAGAGATCCCCACCCATCAAACCCCAGGTGAACCTTTACTCTTACTAATTAGACCAATTAGACCCTTACTAACCAGACCAATTTATCCCTGACCTACAAACTGTTATAAAACTCTGAAGCAAAGGCTTAGGGATGCCAGATGTGAGTAACGGTCTCCTTCTAGTGACTGCATCTCTGTGCACTTTGCAAACTTGCAGAATTATTCAAGAGAACTTAAAGAATGAAACAGATTTTGTCTCTTCTATCTCCTCCTACAAAATCCCTGATGTTTCTGGTTGTTCAGTTTCTTTATGGTAAGGACAAGAACAGAACGTGCCTAATCAACAGCACATTGCTATGGCATTTTTCCAGCAGGAGAAATATTGCTGTCTTCTGCTCACAGATTCTAAAGAAGAAAGAAAATCAGAAAAATAGAGGTTTTCACAGGTGTTAGGAGGAAAAACAAATCTGTGAGAGCACAAACTCTGGCTTATCGCTTGAACGTACCTGGGTTTTGCCAGTCCCTCTGCTGGGAGAAAGATTCCCTTTGGGAGGTAGTTTTCAAAAGTATTTCTTGGAATTGAGGGGCACAGTGTCACAGTCCATCCCCCTCTGATGTCACAGCCCACTGCTCTCTGACACCAGCCTCCAACCCCTTTGAAAGCACAAAAGGCATTGAAACACCTTGGAACCCCAAGAAAAGCGGTGAGGGAACGTGAGGTCACCATCCAGCACTGCCTGATGTCACCATCCACAGGTTGGTGACATCAGAGTCCTCTACCTCTACCCTGTTGTGAGAGATAAGGTAATATTTTGCTGAACCCAGAAGGTTATTAGGTAAAAAAAATTAAAGCTGGTTCTATGTGCTGTTATTTCTGGTTTGGATTTGCTCCAGTTAATTTGTTGCGTGTTGCTGTGAGCTAGGAAAGGAGTCAGGTTAAAGACCTGACCAAAAAGGAAGTTGGATCAGAGGAGAGGGGACAGAAAAGTAGGTGGTCAGGAGAGAATAGAAATTCCCAAGTACCCAGCAAATGGGAAAGGGAACAGGGACCACCCCTGGCCAGTGAAGCAGCGAGGTTCTGGAAGGGGAAGAGGTCGACCATCCCAATCGCCTGGCAAGCCACAGCATGCTGCTTGCAGTGGGGGGGCACTCCCTTGGGCTTGGGGTCCCTGGAG
>JANIJU010000040.1:7392-45426 GCA_025504685.1 Leucosticte australis
TGGCTCCCGGTGGGTCTCGGTCTGGTCCTGGTGGCTCCCGGTGGGTCTCGGTCTGGTCCTGCTGGCTCCCGGTCGCTCCCGGTTGTTCTCGCCGGTGGTTGCGGGGAGTCCCGGGGGTCCGTGCGGGTCCCGGTGCTGCTCCCAGTGTGTCCCGGTCCCGGAGGGTTCCGGTGTGGCCGATGCCGCCCCGGTCCCTTCCCAGCAGCCGCAGCCTTTTCCCGGAAAGCGCGCGCGGGGGGCGGGGCGGGGCCGGCGGGAATCCCCGGGAATCCCCGCCTGGCGCGCTCACTCCCGGAACAAGGTTTGTGATTGGTCAAAGGGGAGATGACATCATCGGTTGCCAGGCAGAGGGGACCGGAGCGGGTTGGGAAGCGAAGGAGACGGTGCCAGGCGGGGGCGGGATGTGGGCGGGGTCTGGGCGGGAATATGGGCGGGGTGAGGCGGGGCGGGGGCGGGACAGAGAGAGATGGGCGGGGCTCGAAAGCGAAACCTTAACGGACCTTTTTGGGAGCTACCGGGGAGCTGAACTGGGAGCACTGGTGTGGACTGGTGAGTGCCCCAAGCTGGAGTGAAAACACTGATGTGCACTGGGGAGCTGAGAGGGCTGGACTGGGAGCACTGGTGTGGACTGGGGAGCGTCTCTGTCTGAACTGGGAGCACTGGTGTGGACTGGTGAGTGCCCCAAGATGAAGTGGAAACACTGATGTGGACTGGGGAGCTGAGAGGGCTGGACTGGGAGCACTGGTGTGGACTGGTGAGTGCCCCAAGCTGGACTGGGGAGTGCCCCAAGCTGGACTGGAAACAATGATGTGGACTGGGGAGCACCCCGGGCTGGACTGGGAGCACTGGTGTGGATTGGTGACTGCCTTGTCCAGACTGGGGAGCACCCCAGGCTGGACTGGGAGCCCTGGTGTGGACTGCTGAGCTCAGGGGTCTAGACTGGTAGCACCATGGTCTGGACTGGGAGCACTGGTGTGGACAGGGGAGTGCCCCAGTCCTAACTGGTTTTAAATGGTGACTTCACAGGCTGTTGCTCATTCCCCGGGAGCCACACAGGGAGCACTGTCCGTACCGGTCCCACCATGGCGCTGCCACCCGCTGGCCTCCTGCCCGGTGTTCTGCTGGTGGCCGACGCCCTGGCACTGGTGTTACTGGTGCCGCTGGTGCCCGTGCTGGCGCCGCTGGGCGTGCTGGGCGTGTGGCTCGAGGCCGCCCTGCGCTTGCCCATCCTGATCGTGGCCACCTGGCTGCTGGCCTCTCGCTGTCCCTCCGGAGCCACCGCGGCCGCCGTCACCGTCGCTGCCACCCCCGCAGTCTTCGGAACCTTCCGGCACCTCCTGGGCCCACCCGGGGCCGGCCCGGGGCTGTTGGCAGCTGCGGCGCCCGCCTGGCTCGGGGTCACCCATGCCGCTGCCACCCTGGCCATGCTGGCCTGGGCTGAGCCCCCGGCCCCCGGCAGTGTCCCCAAGACCCCCGGAGGCGTCCCCAAGGCTCCTGGCAGCGTCCGGCGCGCTCTGGCACTGACCTGGGAGGAGCGGAACGTCCTTGGAGCTGCTGTCCTCTGCCTCGTGCTGGCCGTCGTTGGTGAGTGACTGTCCTGCTTTAGGGCAAATTTGGGAGAAAACCTCCAAAGGGGCCCCTCCAGAAAGCAAACCCACACGGCCCCTCCCCCCAACTGGTTTGGGAAGGATTCCTCAGAGAGAAGAGGAAAGAACCTGTTTATTTAACAGGCACAGCTCCCCCCGCACACAAAATGCACAATACCAGATGACATCACTCTGAAAAAGATGACAAATTCAGAAAGTCTCTCTTGGGGGTGGTCGCTCTGTTATCAGTCCCTCCGGTGCTGGGGGTAGCTGCTGCAGCCTCAAGGTGCAAACTCTCAGTGTTTGCCAGGTCCCAGTCCAGAGCAGTTTGAGTGGTTCCAAAAAAGGGAAAGGAAAAACAGTCCAGGAAAAATTTGGACTGCTTAGCTAAACTGACTAATGAGCAGAAGCAAAAGCAAGAGCAAAGCAGGAGAAAAGCAAAAAGCAAAAGCAGCACTAGGTACTGTCCCATCTCTGTGTCCCACCAGCCATGGGGGAGCAGGCTGATAACAAAACCAAAACAAAACATTCACTCTTCAGAGCCAGTCTTGAAGGCACAGAACATAATATCCAGCATGAACAGAACACATGAATGGGGATACAAGCATCATAACGTCACCCTCGGACATTGACATGTGGTGACAGGCGCTGACACCCCAAATCTGGGCTCTGCAGCCCCAAAATTGGAACCCCCCCAATTTGGGACACCCCGCCAGATTGGGTGCTGGCTCCTAAAACTTGAGTGCTGAGCCCTTAAGTAGGTGATGACCACCCTAAAATTGAGTGGTGACTCTCATAAATTGCGAGTTGACCCCTTCAGTTGGGTGCTGACCCTGCCAAAATTGCGTGCTGACTTTCCAAATTGGCTTCTGACCCTTCAGTCTTGACTGTTGGTCCTCCAAAATTGGGTGCTCACCCTCAAACTTAGGGTCTGATGCCCAAAAATGTATGTTGACCTCTAAGACTGGGATCTTAAGGTCCTGATCTCCTATGTTTAGGTTCTGACCCATAAAATTGTGTGCTGAACCCCCCAAAACTGGTACTGATGCCCTAAATTGGGTGTAAAATCCCTAAATTTGTCACTAAACCCCCAAAATTGGGTCCTGACCTCTCTAAATTGTCTCCTGCCCAAATCGTGTCCCGCCTTTCCAAAATTAGATCCCCGCTCCCCACACTGGGTCCTGTCCCTCACAAATCAGGGTCCCCCTGTGTCAGTGGTCACACCCATGGTGACACAGCCTCGGTGACACCCAGGGGAGATGTCGGGGCCGTACGTCACCGGGAAGGTGCTGGATGCCATCGGGAGTGGGGATGGAGTCACCGCCGGAGCTGTCGGGATGGTGGCGGCTGCTGGAGCCACAAGGTGGGTTGCAGCATTCCCAGGGCCTGTCCCCGCGTCCCCAGTGGCTCTGATGTCACTGTGTCCCTGTGTCCCCACAGTGTGCTGTTTTCTGGGTGCCGGGGGTCTCTCTTCATGCTGTTGGTGGCACGTCTCCGCCAGAGCCTGAGCCTCCGGCTCTTTTCCCACCTGGTGCACCAAGACCTGGACTTCTTCCAGGGCACACCAGCAGGTAACGGGGCACGGCCTGGCCCCATCCCACCTGACCCATCTCACCTGTCCCATCCCATCCCAACTATTCTGTCACCCCAGTCCCCATCCCAGCATTCAGTCCTGTCCCCGCCATCCCAGCCCCCAGTCCCCATCCCATCCTACTCCATCTGTTGGTTATCCCATCCCACCACTCCATCCCCATCATTCCCATTTCCACCATCCCTTCCCATTACATCCTATGCCATCTTCCTGCCTTCATTCTGCTCCAGTGTTCCATCCTGTCCCCATCCTACTTTCCCATTCTAGCCATTGTTCTATCCCCATTATTCTCATTCCCATGCCTCCACCCTGTTGCATATTCCCAGCGTCTTCCCACCATCCCATCACCCCATCCCACGATCTCCATTCCTGCCATCCCAAGTCCCCTGTCCCATCCCATTCCACCCATGACCATCTCCATACCCATTCCCATCATCCCATCCCACTGGTCCCCATCACATCATTCCCATCCTGTCTCACGATCCCAACCTCTTTTCCACCTTGCAGCTGAGCTCTTGGCTCAGTTTTCCATGGAAGTGCCACGGGTGTGCGAGTCAGCACCGACTGGAGCCAACCAGCTGCTCCGGAGCCTGCTGATGGCCCTGGTGGTGGGGGGATTCATGGTGGGGCTGGCACCAGGCCTGGCACTGTTGGCACTGCTGGAGGTGCCCCTTGGAATCGCCACCCGCCGCATCCAGACCACCCGGAAACAGGTCAGGAGTACAGGAGGGAAAGAGTGGGATGGAGGCTAGGGGAATGGGAGGGTGGGGATGGGATGGGATGGAGAATAGAAATGAGGACAATGGAGATGGAAATGGTGAGATGAAAGGGGATAAAGACCAGGAGAGGGGGATGGTGGGAGTGCTGACTTGGGGATAGAATGGAATGGTGGAGATGGGAATGGTGTGAATGGGAAGAGAAGGATGAGATAAGGTGGGATGGTGGGGACGGGATGAGACAGTGGGGATGGGGGTGGTGGGATTAGAACTGGGAGAATGGATGGGAATGGTGAAGGTGAGAGAGAAGGGTGTGACATGGGGGGAACGCAATAGTGGGGATGCAGTGGGTGTGGTGGGATGGGAACGCTGGGGATGGGATGTGAATGGTGGGCCAGGAAGGTGACCTGGGAAAGTTGGAGATCCCCCGTTGCTGCCACAGGCACTTCAGCGATCCATGCTGGAAGCATCCGCCCGGACGGCCTCGGGGGTGCAGGAATCTGTTGCCGCCATCGAGACAATCCGAACCTTTTTGGCGGAGGAGGAGGAGGAGGAGCAGCACAGAAGGAACCTGGCCAAGGAGCTGAGGCTGAAGGAGCAGATAGAGCTGGAGCTGGCATTCTTCACCCTTGTCCATAGGGTCAGAGGGGACTGGGAATGGGAACACCAGGGAATGGGGATGCCAGGATCAGGGATGAGGACACGGGGAATGGGGGTGCTAGGAATGAGGACACTGGGACCAGGAATGGGAAACCAGTAGCTGAGATGGGGACACTCAGAGCAGAATGGGGACACCAGGAATGGGCACATTGGAACAGGGACATTGGGATCAGGAACAGGCATGGCAGGAATGGGAATGGTGACATTAGAAACAGGATGGGGACACTAGGATAAATGTTGGGAACATTAGTGTAGGTGGTGTTTGCGGGTCCCCAGGACGAGAGAAGAGACGAAAATCTTGACTCCATGTTTCAGAAGGCTGATTTATTATTTTATGATATATATTATATTAAAAGAAAATTTTATACTAAAATATACTAAAGAAAAAGGAGACATTAGAAAGCTAGAAAGGAAGGAATAATAAAATCTTGTGACTGACCAGAGAATCTGACACAGCTGGACCTGTGATTGGTCATCAAGTAAAAACAACCACATGAGACCAATCAAAGATGCACCTGCTACATTCCACAGCAGCAGATAATTATTGTTTACATTTCGTTTCTGAGGCCTCTCAGCTTCTCAGGAGAAAAATCCTGGCGAAAAGGAAAATATGTCTGTGACAGATCAGGATCAGGAATAGGGACATCAAGAGTGAGATGGGGACACCAGAACTGGAATGAGGACACCAGGAACAGAGATAAAGACACCAAGAGTGGGATGGGGACACCAGGAGTGGGTTGGGGGTAACAGTATCCCTGTCCCACCCACAGGTGATTGAACTGACCATCCGGGTCATGGTGCTCTTCCGGAGCCACCAGCAGCTCCGTGATGGATACATCACTCCTGGAGTCCTCGTCACCTTCCTGCTGTACCAGGACAGAGTTGGTGGCCATGTCCAGGTGATCCCACGGAATGCACGTGTCTGTCCATCCATCCATGCTTCTGTCCATGTCCATCCTGGTGCCACCCACTTCCTTCTCCCCAGGTGCTGCTCTACGGCTTCAATGAATTCCTGACCAATGCAGCTGCTGGACAGAAGATCTGGGAATACCTGGATCGGAAACCCACAGGGAATGTCGGGGGGACACGGGAGCCCCCCGAGCTTCAGGGCCACGTCACTTTTCAGAAGGTCTCCTTCACATATCCTGGGAATCCAGAGCACCCTGTGCTGAAGGTGGGTCTGGGGGGAGGTGGGGTTTCCCAGGGGTCAGAATTCTGGCATCACCTGTCCCCATCCCACAGGATGTAAGCTTCGAGGTGCGCTCTGGGGAGGTGACAGCGCTGGCGGGGCCCAATGGCAGCGGGAAGAGCACGGCCGTGGCGCTGCTGGAGCGGCTGCGGGATCCTGGCAGTGGGACGGTGCTGCTGGACGGGATCCCGCTGCCAGAATATGAACACCAGTACCTGCACCGCAAGGTGGGGACAGCAGAGACACTGGGAACACTGGGAATGGAATGGGGAAAATGGGGACTGGGGTGGGGACACTGAAATGGAACTGGGATCACAGAAGCATGGGTGGGGCCATCAGGAGCAGGAATGGGGACACCGGGAAGAGGGATGGGGACATCAGGAATAGGAGGGGACAACAGGAAATGGGATGGGAACATTGGGAAATGGGATGGGGATGACAGGGATGGGGATGGGAAAAGTGGGAAGTGAGGGATGGGGACACTGGGGACACAGATGGGGACAATGGGATCAGGGATGGGAACTATGGGGACACCAAGGTGGGATAGGGTCATGGAACAGGGGTGGAGACACCAGGAGGCAAGACAGCATCACAGGGTTTGGGGCTGGGGCAGGTGGTGCTGGTGGAGCAGGATCCCGTCCTGTTTTCTGGAACGATCCGTGAAAACATCATGCTGGGGCTGGAGCACTGCAAAGAGTCAGAGCTGCAGGAGGCCGCCACTGCTGCTGGAGCCATGGACCTCATCCAGGGGCTGGAGCAGGGCTGGGACACTGGTGAGAGCCAGGGGGATGGGGCACCCCTAGGGCAAATCCTCCTGATCTTCTGGCAGCGAAGGGAGAACGGGGTGGGTGGCACATGGTGGGATGTGCGGGGGATCCCTGAGGTCACATCCCACTGATGCCATGGGATTGCTCACGCAGTGGTGAAGGAGTGTGGGGGGTAGGGGAAAGGGGGGGCAACCTCTCAGGCTGGGATCCCGCTGATCCCAGGATCCCCCCAGAGGTGAGGGAGCACAGGGGGTGGGAGAAGAGGGGAGAGCTAGAGGGCTGGATCCCACTGATGCCATGTGATTGCTCCCACAGAGGTGGGGGAGCGTGGGGGGCGGCTGGCGGCAGGGGAGCGGCGCCGTGTGGCCCTGGCCCGGGCTCTGCTCCGGCGTCCGGCCGTGCTCATCCTTGACGAGGCACTGGATGATGGAGATGACGGAGCGGTGAGCAGGGTGGGATGGAGGGGGTTGGTCTGGATAGGGGTGCAGTTGGTGAAAATGGGGTGTGATGGTATGGCTGGAATGGGATGGTGGGATGGGGACTGGATAGGTGGGGTGGTGGGAATAAGGGATAATGATTGGGATGGAGTGGGAATGATGGGATTGGATGAGTGGTGTGGGTCAGCAAGGTGGAGAAATAGGACAGGATAGTAGGATGGGAATGGTGAGGATGGGATAGAGACCAGGGGTGTAGGATGGCAGGAAAGTAGAATCAAAGGATGAAGACAAGGAGATGTGATGGGTGGGATGGGATGGGGTGGGAATGAAGGGGATAGGAATGCTGGGATGAGGACAGAGAGATGGAATGCAATGGGAAGGGTTGGGGTGCTGGGAGTAGGATGGGATGAGACAGTGGGAATGGGGATGGTGTGGACAGGATGGCATAGTGGGCAAGGGGATGGGATGGAGAACAGGAAGGTGGGATGGTAAGAACAGGATGATGGGGTTAGGGTGGGACTGAGAGAAATGGGACAGTGGGGTGGGATTGGTTGGTTGGGACTGGGTGGGATCAGGTGGGACAGCTGGATGGGTTGGGATGAGAGTTCTCTGAGCTGGGTGGGTTGGGACGAGAGTTCTCTGGCTCCAGGCACAGCGCTGGGTGCGCACTGGGCTGGCCCAGACCGTGCTGGTTGTGTCCCACCGGCCGCGGGTGCTGGATGCGGCCGATCGCCTGGTGGTGCTGGAGCGCGGGGCTGTGATGGAGACGGGAACACCAGCGGAGCTGCGGGAACGCCACGGCGCCTACAGCCGCCTGCTCCTTGGAGGAGGCAGCACTGGGCAGCCCGAGGCCCCCAGGATGGGCAGCGAGAAGGGGGCTGCATCTGGCAGGGAATAAAGGGGAATTAGCCCCAGTGTCCCCATTCCCGGTGTTGGTGTCACCAACCAGCTGCTGGTGTCCCAGTCACAGTGTACTGTGAATCCCTTCTCTCCACATCCTCTGGATCCCAACTCCCTGTGTCCCCCATGTCCCCACTGTGTTCCCAGGTCCGCCCATTCCCTGGATGTCTCTGTCCCCTGTATCCACCATGTCCCCATGATCCCTGGTCCCCATGGCTGCTCCTGGACACGGGACACAGAGTGGGAAATCAATCCCAAGGAATGGATCTGGGCACGGGTGTCACGTCCTCATCCCACTCCTGCTGTGCTCAGTCCAAGCTCCTGGTGTCCCCAGTCCTTTCCCAGTCTCCCGATCCCCAGTGTCTTCATCCCAGTTCCCAATGTCCCCTTTTCTATTCCTGTTTCCCTGAGAGGAAGTGCTGGGCACTGGAGGAGGAAACTGGGATTTATTGCCCAAACCAGAGTATTTTTACAACAGAATTAAAACATTTTGAACAACTGTGATTCTTGTGTTTAAAACATGGGAAAACAGGAAGTCAGTCTGTTTGGAAGGGCTACTGTGTGATGAGTGGGAGCAGCAGGATGAGCTCTGACAGCAATTGTGGCTTTCTGCTGGGAGAGGGAAGGGGTTGGACCTGGCCCCGTGGATCATTCAGCTGGTGATTCCTGCCAGGATGAGTAAGAATTGGTGTTACCCTGTCTCTGTCCCCAGCCCATGGGTTGGATCTGGCTGAAGAGCCCACAGAGAGCAAGGATCCCACCAGATCCTACTGCATCCATTGTAGCCCAATCCTGCTCCATCAATACCACCTGATCTGCTTTGGAATCCCCCCAGTCCTGTTCTGGAATCCCAGTCCAATGCTGCTCCATCCATCCCACCTGATCCTGCTCTGGAATCCAGCCCAGATACACTTTAGATTTCTGCCTGATCCTGCTCTGGAATCCAGCCCTGGTCTGGAATCCTGCCCTATATTCCTTCTGGAATCCCACACAGGTTCTGCTCTGTACCTGTGGTCAAGCAATTGGTTTCTCTGCCTGTTTCTGCAGAATGAGAAGATCCATGAGATTCCAGCATGGATCACACACCAGGATTCATCTGCATGGAAGTGATCCAGAGCTGGATCTGCCACTGTGTTAGGTCCCATGTGGGGGGAGGTGAGGGGCACAGGAGAGAGAGACCACTCACCCTGATGTTCGTGTGGCAAGAGAGAGTTTTATTTTCCACTCCCTCTTTATCTAGAGCATTTGAAAGGCCCAGTCTGGATGCTCTCATTGGTTTGAACTCCACAGCCCTTCAGGTCCTGGGCCACTGAAATGCCTGCAGGCTTATGAGAGATCTAACTGGCCAAAGCCCGTGTCACTGAGCCCAGGGCTGGCAAAGGGACACCAACATCTCATCCTTTCTTTTCTATAATTTTGATTTGCATTATAGCTGCAACATTTATGTCCACAACCTGCCAGGGGAGAGCTCAGGTAAATATGCCACAGGCATTAGGCTTATAGGTTACAGATTACTACTTATTTGTAAAAACAACAAACCATTTAACCCTTGAAGAAAATAAAACAGTCTGTAAGAACAAGAATCATTCAACCCTTATTAAAGAAGAAAAAAAAAAACAACTCAAAACCTAGGAAACAATCTGTAGACAAGGAAAACAGTTTGTAAACAGGGAGATAATTTGTAAACAGATTAATCTTTATGTGAACTGCAGTCCCAGATTTCCATGAGGCTGTCATCAATCACTGATCACACGGCTCTGAGTCTGCTGGGGGTTTATCAGGAGGGTGCTGCCTGTGATCCCAAGCAGGATGCAGTGCAGGCTGGCAGGTACCCACTATGTCCCACTGTCTGCTGGAACACATGCATATCCCCACCCCCAGGTAATGAGATCCCAGGGACCCCCCCATGTATTGGGAAGGAGGTCTTGTACCATTACCTTGGGTTTGGGCACCTGAACACACATGATTGCATTGATAAGGAGTGATTTAGCATAACTGGGTTCTGGACTTTCCTAATACTGTTAAGTGATTTAATGTGTTTGGAGCTTTAGCTATTCTACTCTGTGGGGTCTCACCACATACCTCCCTTTTCTTTATTAAGTATACCATGTTATTGCTTGTCCAGGTGGTAAATGAGGGGTGCTGGTTTGGAGTGATACACCCCAGAGCTGTAGAAACTGTCTGGTTTTCTGTGAAGTGTACGCAGGCCCATTATCAGTTTTGATGGTCTGAGGAAGGTCCAAGGCTGCAAAAGCTGACTGCCAGTGTGCCATGGTATCCCATCCTCTTTCACCTGTGTGTAGCCCATATTGCTGAGAAAAAGGTGAAGAAAAAGGTGACAATTGAGACATGTGTGTATTTTAAATGGCCAAATTCAGGGATGTGTGTGACATCAGTTTGCCAGATTTGCAAAGCACGCAGTCCATGAGACTTCACTCTCATCTGCAATGGTGCAGCATGACCTCGACAGTCAGCACAGCTGCTAACAATATTACCAGCCTCTGTGTTTGACAGCTGAAATTGCTGCTGTAAAGCTCAAGAGCATCTCGGTGGAAAAAGCCGTGCAATGCCTTTGCTTGTGGAAGCATTTCTGGCTGTGGTGCTGAAAAGGTACCAGAAAAAGCTACCCAGACCATCTGTGACTCTTTGTGTCTATTGTCTCATATTGTCCTAAATCCTAATTGTCCAAATTTTTATTACTCTAATTATATTACTATTTTTATAACCATTTTATTACTATTAAACTTTTAAAATTTTAAAAACCAGTGATTGGTGTTTTTCACACAGTCACAACATCCCATGCACTGACGTTTCTGGGGAGCCATTTACAACATGGGGGGCTCACAGGATGTGAAAAATGCCAATCACCCGTTTTTTAAAATTTTAAACGTTTAATGATAATAAAATGGTTCCTTTTTCTGGGCAACATAAGCCCAAAAAAGAGGACACCCGTTAACAGAGGATTAACCCTTAAAAACAATACCCTGTTGCATATTCATACACCTCATACATGGTGCATAAATTCCATTCAAACACAGGATTCTGTCTGGGCAGTGTCAGCTTCTTCCTCTTAATCCTAATGGCGTCTTCATGGCTGAGCGAGGCAGGAAGAAGTTCGTTTCTTCTGATAAGAGAGCAATAAATTCTCTTTCTCTGAAAGATTAAGATGTCCTGTGGCTGCCATCTGGTGCGAATTCTCTCTTTAAAAGAATTATAGTACATAGCATAGTTTCTATTTTAACGTGATGTTATAGCCGAAAATTATATTTAACACACTACTTAAGAAAATTAATACAGCATAACTTTCTGACATAACACATATAATATTCATTTGAATATTTGCCAAAAGCCAATCCTAAAACACGCATTTTTCACACAGGAGGACTGAGCTCCCCCAGTTATTCCCTGTACAGCCGGCACCTCTCCCTTCCCCTCAGACCTTTCCCGCCTTCCCCGCGACGGCGAAAGTCCCGCTGTGCCCCCCCGGCCGGCGACCACGGCGACATCTCCAACCCTCCCGGCCCCCTGGGCTGCCCCGAGACCTCTTTGGCGTCCATGGGCGACGAGCAAGCCCCGCCGAGGGCCCCGCTGGCCCCGCCGAGGGCCCCGCTGGTCCCGCTGATGGCCCCGCTGGCCCCGCCGATGGCCCCGCTGGCCCCGCGGCCGCCGCTCTGTCCGGCCGGGCCGTGCCCCGCGCGCTCCGCTAGGCGGCGCCCCCGCCCCCGCGCTGAGGGGCCGCTGCAGCTTCCCGCCCTTCGCGCCCTCCCTCAGTGACCGACGAGAGCTGGGGACGCCCCGACCGCCCTTTTTTTCGGAGCCATGGAGAAGGAAAACCGCTTTAAATTGTTCATGCCGCCGCGCCTGAGCGCTGGGCAGGTGTCTGCGGGCAGATCCCAGGTGAGCGCTCGGCCGCGGGGCGCTGAGGGCGGCCCACAGCCCCCTCCTCCCCCGGCCGCCCCCTCAGGCTGTGCCGCTCTGGGGGCCGCGGCTGAGGGGGGAGCGGGAGGAAAGCACAGGGGCCCTTCCCCGGGGACACGGGGACAGTGCTGGGTCCGGGGAGTGCCCCGGCAGAGCCCCGAGCTGGAGCACACACACACCTGCCCCTTGCCCCGGCAGAGCCCCGAGCTGGAGCACTCGCACACCCCCACACACCTGCCCCTGCATGGGGCAGGACGGCTCCTGTTCCGGACTCATTGCGTATGCCTAGAGTGGGTTTGAACTTCAAAGACTTTTGTTGTTGTTTTCCGTCAAAACTGAAGGGAATCATCTTCTCGAGCATCTGCTCTGTGTTGTAAGTTTGCGTTTGGTGTGGGTAATTCAGCGCAGAGAGCGAGCGGGGTCCTATCCCCGCCCGGGGTCTCTGTACAAATGACAAACGGGACGGGACTGCTGAGGAACGCGCCTTGAGCTGTTTTATTTTCCAGCATCAGTCTCATTACGTGGTTTTGACAATCAGTTGGGAAGATGCCAGCAGCTCACATCCCCGGGCAGCAGACCAAGAACTTAATGTTGCAACTTACTTTATAATTTTTTTGGCCAATCACACAAAGCAAAAGCATATTGACAGTAGTTCCATCCAACTGCTATAAGCACGTGTACCTTCGGTTAAAACAATGCTGGCTTATTTCGAATACAATACATGCTTGTAAGCCTTAAAACACAATGCACAGAGCTCCATTATTAAGCTTAAAACTTCCTAATATCTCGCTAGATAAACTTTTCTGCAGCTTAGGAAGTTATCCTAGCCAAGCATTAATACACAGACCATTGTTCTGTTTGTCCTTACTTTTCTACTTTTTAAATAATTTTTCTGCTGACCTATCTCATGGCTACTGCTTAGCTCTAACCACAGTTCTGCTGTCTCTGAGGCCAGCCTTTTGCAGCTTTCCCAAAATCCTCTGATTTTATGGATTCCCACAGGCCCCACTCAGATGCTCGCACTGGTGTTGATGTCTTGGTCTCACCAGATCAGGTGTTCAGTGAAAATGTTCTGTCCCCACACTGAGTTATGGGAATTCAACATGTTATTTTTTCATGTCGAAGCTCCTTATGAAATATGTTGAGATTCAGATGGGATATTCTGACAGCAGATGAGTTAGCTGTTTACAGGATGAACCTCTGTGACTTAAAAACCTTGGAAAAGGCTATTTTCATGCTGAAACATAATCAGATATGGTTAAAACTGCCCTTGGAAGTAAAGGAAAAACAAAATATCAACTACTGGTCTTCAAAAAAATAATTTGACTCCTTGAGTCATTTAGCATGCACCAGTGCCCAGACAGGCAGGAGCTGCTGAGTTCCCTGCATTGAAAGCTCCCTTTGGCCACAGTCTATAAAGCAAACTGCAGGACACCAACAGTTTTATAAACCACTGTGAAGTAAGAAGTGGGTTCCAAAGCCATTACCAATACCTTGGGCTTTGAAATTTGTAGGCAGCTGTTTTATTAATGAAAAATTCTATTTTCGCATCATCTGTGGGGATTTATTTTTTTCCTGGATTTTATAATTTTTCTTACAGGAAACTAATTTTTAAATTTGTGCAGGGTTTTAACAAATGCTCAGATGATGAATTTAAGCTGCCCTTTGATGTGTCAAACCGTGGTGAAATCCCTGATTCAGGTACGATTGAAATATTTGCCTTGCACCTCCTTTTGATTTTTATATAGTGTCAAGTTTTAATTTTCATGAGCAGTCTCACAGTTTCATAGCTGTAACTTTAAATACAGTTTCACTGTTACTTTTTTTAGAAATATATTGATCAAAATCTCTTCATGTTTCAGATACAATTTCACAGCAAGTGAAACTTTGCTCTGAAGTAGATGAAGAGGTCAGCTAAGTATCAACTTTGCATATCTAATTCCTTGGGGTCTTTTGAATTTGTTCCCAAACAGTCCCTAAAGCATTGTTTAGTAGATATTTCAGGGCTAAAGGAAGTAGTCAAAAGGGAATAATGGTTTCTGTCTCCTGTTTAAAGCTGAGTCACTTAGAGGAGATATTTGTGATTTAGTGAACATGCCTGGAGACAAATCTTTAGAAATGAAGGTGATTGCAAAGTTGTTGTTTTTTCTTTGTTTTAAGTGCCTGTGAAGTCCATGAGCTTTAATTAGAGTAAGATTTAAACACTTAATTATCCTTGTGGAACTGGTTCTGAATATTCTGTTGAGGGGCAGAAAGGTTGAAGTCAGAGTATTCTTTGGAAAACTGAAGCAGATTATCCCAATTGCCTTGTCTGGCTTTGTTTTATCTGTAAAACAATTAATTTAGTGGTTTCCTCAAGCACTGGGTTCTTTTCACAGTGCCTTTCCCAGCAGATCTCTGCTTTAGCACAACTCAGTAAAGCTCTTTTTTTTTTGCAATAGCTTCTGTACTTTGCAGCTACAAAACACTGTTTGCTACCACAAAATAAAACACATTTCGTGCACTCTCCCTGCTGATTTTCATATCCCTGACAACTTTTTAGACTTTTTTAATCCTAAGCTATTCAAGAACCATCACAATCCTGTGATGCAGCCAAAACAAGGATGGTGTTGGAGTGTTGTAAGTGAACCAAAGGGCCCTTGGGGCTCGTGTGTTGCTCTCACTGGCCCAGCACTGCTCGTAGGACACTTTCAAAGTGTTCTAAGGGCACAGGGGTGGTGGTTTTCCTTCCTGCTCTGTGTGTGAGCAGAGAACTGCTGGGACACTTGGATATTTATAAATCCATGGGACCAGCTGGGATCCATCCTAGGGTGATGAGGGAGTTGGCAGATGAGCTTGCCAAGCTGCTCTCCATCATTTCTCAGGAGTTGTGGCTCACTGGTGAGGTTCCAGACGATTGGACACTGGCCAGTGTGAGACCTGTTTACAAAAAAGGTAGGAAGGAGGATCCTGGTAATTGCTGGCCAGTTAGCCAGATGAGATGGATGAGGGCATCGAGTCCTTCGTTAGTGAATTTTCAGAGGACCCTAGGCTGGGAGCTTGTGTTGGTCTATTGGAAGGAAGGAGGGCTCTGCAGAGAGACTCAGATCAATTGGATGGATGGGCAGAGTCCAACAGCATGAAGTTTAATAAGTCCAAGTGCCAAGTTCTACATTTTGGCCACAGAAATCCCCTACAACATTATACAAGCTGGGGACACTGTGGCTGGACAGTGTTCAGGCAGAAAGGGAGCTGGGGATGCTGGTCAATAGCCAGTTGAGTATGAGCCAGCAATGTGCCCTGGTGGCCAGAAGGCCAATGGCATCCTGGCCTGTATCAGGAATAGCATGGCCAGCAGGAGCAGGGAGACCATTCTTTCCCTGTATTTGGCACTGGTGAGGCTGCACCTTGAGTGCTGTGTCCAGTTCTGGGCCCCTCAGGTTGGGAAGGACCTTGAGACACTTGAGCAGGTCCAGAGGAGGGCAACAAGGCTGGTGAGGGGCTTGGAACACAAGCCCTGTGAGGAACAACTGAGGGAGCTGGGGCTGTTTAGCCTGGAGAAGAGAAGGCTTAGAGGTGACCTTACTGCTCCCTACAACTTCCTGCAGGGTGGGGTTGGTCTCTTCCACCGGGCAGCACTGACAGAACAAGAGGAAACAGTCTCAAGCTACATCAGGGAAGGCAGAGGTTGGATATTAGGAAGAAATTTTTCACTGAAAGAATAACAAAGCACTGAATGCTCTTCCCAGGGAGGTGGTAGAATCACCATCTCTGGATGTGTTTAGAAAAAGGCTGGACATGGCACTTGGTGCTACAGTCTAGCTGAGGTGTTAGGGCATAGGTTGGACTAAATGATCTCAGAGGTCTCTTCCAACCTCATTATTCTGTGATTCTGTGTGTGTTCATGGCAATATCACAGGTATTCCTGGGCAAAGTCTGAAGCTGCTTTTAATTTAACTCAGCAGTGCCTGTCAGAAGGAGAGGACAGAAATGGTGTGAAGAACCTGCTAGAAGGAATTTTGGCTTCACTGATAATTCTGGCAAAACTTTCATTGATTTTGGTTGGCTGCAGCTATCCATGTCTTTAAGCCCATCTGTTTGGTGATGTCTGAAGGGGGTTTGGGATATTTCACTGTATTTGTTTCTCCTAAGTGCTCTGTAATGCCTTTTGATACATACATAGAGGATGCACAAAGATTTAAACTTCAGCTCCTGATCATATGTAAGCTTATATCACCATCTGTAGAAAAATATTACTCTTGTGATGTTTCTAAGAGATAAATATGTTCTCTAAAACAGTATTAATTAGATAGTGTTTGAGATTAAATTGTGGAACCCCTTTTAATAGAATCCAGAAACAATGAATGAATTGTTCTCAAAACTCTACAAAGAGGCTGAGAAGATCAAGCAGTGGAAACTGACTGTGGAATCAGAACTAAACCAGAAAGAAAGACAACTCCAAGAGAATAAAAAGATTATTGAAGCACAGAATAAAACCATTCAGGAACTGCAGGCCAGTATTGTATAGTATACATTGAATAGATGAAGTGCTCCCTGATTCAGTATGACAGTATTATTGATACAATAAAATCTTAAAGACTGTTGCAGTTTGGTTTGTGCCTTGAGAAAATGATTAATTTGAGAAGTTGCAGGTGCCTGTCCTGTGTGAGTGTGTGTATGAAGAATATACCTGTAAGTGTCTCATTTGCTGGTAAATTATTGTTCATTAATTATCACATCTTTCATGCAAAAGATGACTCAGCACATAATACCAGATAAAACAGACTTCTGTCTACTGATGCCCAAAATTACTTTTTCATGAGGGATTTGAGAAGTCAAAGTGCATTTCTAATATATTTTTCAATAACAGCGTCTTTTTGCATTTGTTCCCTATGAAATCAGTTTGAAAATGAAAAACTCCGTTTGAAACTGGAAGATGAGATATGTGAAAATAAAGATCTCTTGAAAGAGTAAGTAGTAGAACCAAGTATGTATTTTTGTGGTGAAAATAATCAGTTTTCATGTGGGCAGGTTTATGTAGCTGTTAAATTTTGAAGGTCATTTACATTGTTACTCCTTAGCTACACAAAGTGCTGTGCACTCCCCTGAAAACATGATATTTCCCCCTCCTTTAGAGCTGCTGCTTCGAGGCATCTGTGTAATCTGCTCAAGGAAACCTGCACTCACTTCACAGAGAAGACCAGCAAATGTAAATGCTTTTTGAATTTTTATTTATGAGAGTAAATGTACTTCTAACTTGCTCTAAATTCACCAACGGGGAAAGTTCTTGTGCAGTTCAGGTAAGCTCTCCAGTTGAGATTGACTGGAGGTGGCTCTTAGAATGAGAAGTGATTTTTAAGTGGCTCACAAAATGGGAAGTGAAGGCACAGGTCTAACAGACTTTTGGTTTGTGATGCTAAATCCAGAGGACTTTTGAAGCCAGTAAAATTGTTTGCCAGCCTGGGAGCTCTTTGGGTGCCTAAAGAGTGACACAACCCCCCTGGTGAGCCACTGACAGCCACTCCAGAGCAGGGCAGGTCTCCTCAAGCCTGCTCAGCCCACTGAGGCCTTTCAGTCCCATCCATCTATTAAGACATGAAGTGACACTTCATGCCTGGTTTTAGGCAGTAGAATCTACTCTAAATTCCAGCACTCTGTAACAAATTTCCAGAGCTGGAAGTTCCTGTTTTCAGCCATGACACATTTGTGGGGAAAAAAGATTTTAACCCCAAGGTATAATGAGTAACTAGAATTCTTCTCATGGAACTGAACAAGCCGTGACAGTTGGATAACACAATGAAGTTTAAATTCTTGAGGTTTTAAAATATGTTCTCGATTGGGAGTTTTACTTTATATGCAATTTAGAATTGTTATTAAAATAATTAAAATTTTACTAGCTTGATTGTGGATACTTAAGAAGTGTCTGTTTCTTTTCAGCCTTATTTCTAGAAACACTTGTGTATAGATGTACTGTTCTTTTTTGATAGCTGTTTCTTCTGCTGTTCTCTTTTAAATTGTTTTCTTAGGGAAAAATAGTATCAATTACAAAAGTGAAAGGAAAGAAGGAAAATATGGACATGGAGTGTTGTTGCAGTTTTATAATGACAGTTCTGTGGTTATAGGTATCTGCTGATAGGAAGAAATTCAGTGCTAAACCCTAGATTACACTTTGTCAAATACTAAAAGTTTTGATACAATATTATTCAACAGCATGAATACTATAATAATTAATCTGGTTACAAACACTGACCCAGAATTACACTTTTCACAGGAAAAAATATATTGGGAAGGAAATTTAAAAGCTGAGCTTGCTTAATGTTTCAAAGAAATACACATTTCCCCTAGATTCTGTAACTTTTGGCACCATGTTTCATAATGACTTATTTAATAAGAATGGAGCTGATAATTCCTTTTTTAATTCATTATGCTGATTAAATATAATCACTTGGATAGCTGGCATTCTTGTTCAAAAGAAAAACTTTCTCACATGTTCTTGCTTTGCTAGATGAACAGGAAAAAGAAGAAACAATACAATTGTATGAGGAACTTCACAGCAACATCGAAGTAAGTGACCGAGCTTGATGAAAGGAATGTGAGCTGTGTGAGCTGAGCTGAGTTCCAGTTTCTGTTGAGATACTCTTTGTACCCATCATGTGTGGGTATCACATCATGTGTGATGCAGGAAGTTGGGTTTTCAATCCCTTTTCAGGAATTATTTTGGTGTTATACATTCAGTGGGGAAAGCACAGAGGCACGTGGGATGTAGATCCTGTGATCTGTGTGATGTGTGCTTAGTGCTGGCTGACTGCCACAACTTCTCTCTTCTTTTTGGGCTCTGTTTCACCTACCTGCTGGTTTCTCAGAATGGCTGAGGTGGGCAGCAGCCTCTGGAGAAGTTCCAGGGTTTCCTATATTGAACTTCAAATATTAAATTTTGTTTTTAGAGAATGACAGTGGCATTTGAAGAGCTTCGTGTGCAAGCAGAGAACGACAGATTGGAAATGAGTTTCAAATGTGAGAATTCTGTTGATTGTTTATGCAGCTGGCTCAATTTTGTACTTCATACTTTATTTCTCATGCAGTGTCAGGGCAGAGAGATGAGAAATGCTGGAATGGTGAGCAGCTCACACTGAGACACTGGGACCCTTCTTTTATTCTTGCTGCCTTTGTTCACTGCCTGGCCCCTTCTGTTCTTCACTGGGCCAAATTTGCAACTTTATTTTTCAAACAGTCACTCAAAGTTTTGTCTGTGAAGTGCAGTCTAGAGATCAATACTTATTTCATGTTTGTTTATTTAAATGAAAATGCACTAATGTATAGCTCCAGAAACTTCAGCTAAACACTCTCTCTGTATGTGTAGCCCGCTGTGTTCCTGTTTCATTTTCACTTGCTCTTTTCTGTTAGTTTCTTGTAACAAACATGGAGTAATGGACTAATTCTGTGGAAAGCTGGCAAAAAAAAGATATTTTGATTATAAAATCAAATATTGCCTCAACAATTACTCTTGGGAAACAAATGGTACAGCTGTACAATCACAAGGAATGTTAAACTGAAGTTGTATTGAACTTGGAGTATATTTCAGCCTGAATGTTAACTATGGATGTTACTGTATCTCAAAAGTAAAAGAAGAAGCAGAAAAAGTGGACAAGTTTGAAAAAGAATGCAAACTGGAAGTCAGTCAAAAGGAAAAGCAGGTTTGCTCAGTTTTACCATCTAATGTGTAGAGCTTTATTTGTGACTAAAGGGGCAATGCAGGAGCCAAGAAATGTTTCTGGGTATTAGTAAAAAAGACAAAATAACATCTGAAGCTGCATTTAAGTCAAATTCTGCTAAGTTTAGTGATGTTTCAATACCTTTAGTCTACTGGAATTCATGGTTTGATTTTGAATTGGAGAACTTTTTTGTTTAGAGTAATGTGACTTGATCAATATTTGGCTAAGATTATATCTAGCCAAATATTATTTATATGCTTTAATGGCAGCAAAATGTCTGCTTATCATACCTGGGGTACAAATAAAAATGAATATCTGTCCCTTTTCCAGACTTCATGATGATATTTGTTGCATTTTGCTAGATTTCAGCTCTTACCATCCAGAGAGATGAAAAAGATGGTGTAATAAAAGACATCCAGGCTCAGCTGCAGACCTCACAAAATAAGATTGCTGACTTAATGGAAGCAAAATGTAAGAGTTCTGCCTGCTAGGTATAAATGTAATTGTTTATAGAATTTAAATGCAATTGTTTCTAATTGTTTATTTCTTGTATGTAATTGTTTCTAAAAGCATAGGAAACAGGGTCATGATGGCTTTATTCTGTTGCTGGTTGGCAGCAGAATTTTGGGGCCTTGAAGGCTTTATTTTTGTTTGGAACAGGAGCTGCTCATGTGGGAGCAGGACTGGCAGGGTGGTTTTCAGGGTGAGTCAAGCAGTGAGAGCTTCTGAAAATTGCAAGGGGAAAATATGTTGCTTCAGTTTTGCAAATTTACAGTCAGGCAGATGTCCCTGAGGAAATTTGATTTTCAGTATTTTTAAGCCATCTATATTCAAATTTTATATATTAATTTATAGTATATGATGTCAGTACCATTGGTCTTTGTTAAATTCTCTAAATGTATGTAATTTTCCATTTTAGCAGCATTTTTTAGTAAATATCCTATTTTTAAAAATAAAACCATCTTTTTTTGTTTAGTACATAATGAAGAAATGTTAAAGGAATCCCAGGTCAGTAAAGAACATTTGAGGGCAGAGCTGGAAGAGGCTAAAATTTCATTGCAAAAGGCAGAGGTACACCTTGCTTTTAGTTTTACAGTGTAAATAGACTAGATGAGTATTTGCATAAATAATTATGGATACTTTAGAGATGAAACAGCTGTAGCTGTCTGTTACAAAACATGTTTAGAAATGATTTCATGTTTTGAAGGTTACTCAGAAGAACTTAGAAACCGAATTTCAGACTACAATGAAAACATTAATTCAGGTTACTGGAGAAAAGGAAGAGCAGGAGGAAGAATGTAAAAAAATGAAGGATTTGCTTGCAGCCCTGACAGAGGAATTTGAGACTTCTGTTGCCAATTTGAAAAGCTTGCTGCAAGAAGAGCAAAATAGGTAAATGAAAGAGTTTAAATTCCAAGAGTGATCTTACAGGTTGCAGTCTATGACAAAATCAAGAACAATTGGAAACAAAGCTGAAATTTGGAGGTTTTTTGACACAGTGGTCTAAATGCAGAGAATTTAATGTAATTTTTTTGTTTGTGATAGTTGATACTGGTCTATAAAAAGTAAATTTTTGCCCCCTCCAACTTTCATAATTCTGTCTTTAAGAAATACAGATTTCTGTAAGTATATATTTGTTTACTTTTATGTCTGCTGTTCTGAGGTTGTAAAAGTGAAATTTGATGTGTGTTGCAGGCAGATTTATCATCTGCCTGTTGAAAGGTAAATGTTCTTAAAGTGCTTGTGGTAAGACTTTGTGTTATTGTCCTTTAAGTTTCAAGTGCAGTGCTTTGTACTCTACATTTGGGATTTTTAAATGACCATTTTCTTAGATTAAAGAAATCTGAAGATGATTCAAAGCTGCTTACCTTGGAGCTCCAAAAGAAATCTGCTGAACTGGGTAAGGCTTGTAGAAAGGCAGAAAATGAGCTAGGCAGTGATAAAAATGTTTTGTGCTCTTTTCTGGAACTGGACTGCCCCTAGTAGTTGGAGAAATGATTTTACAGCACCTGTACCTGTGCAGAGCTCCAACAGTAAAACCATTCATGAATTCTTCTGGAAGTAATTTTGGTTTCCAGCAGCACTGCAGGTGCCAGCAGTGACTTCTGTAGCAGAGATAAAACCCTCCCACTGAGGTTTCTGTCACCCTCCCCATGCTGGAAGTGGAATGATGCTGGCAGGGGTTGTCTTTAAATATCATTAATTTGATATCCTGTGGTTTCTGGGGATGTGCTCCTTAGTCCCCAGAGTAAGAGATCTGCCTTGCTGTTGAGCACTTGCAAAAAATACCAGAATTGTGAATGTGCACCCAGAAACATTTGGAAGTTAGGAACACCTGGTTTCCTTTCTCAGCATTTCCATGTGATACCTTCAGCAGTTCAGATTTTTTTCTGGAACAATGCAGATGCATCAATACTTGGAGAATACTCTAGTCTTGCAGTCCATGGTTGATTTGAAGCTGTAATTGTGGAAAACATAAAAGGCTCTCCATTTTATTTAAGATAAATATTTAGTTTCTCTTCAGATACAGATTTTTTTAATGTCTGAATCATTTTTTCAAACTTTACATTTAGATTAAATCATAAATTAGCTTTTCAGTTTCTTAACTTAATCCAACAAGTTTTGAGAACTGGGTATTGCAGAAGGGGAAATGTTTTATATTGCCTGCTAAATATGAAAAATTATTTCTGTTCCATTAATTTTACATTCCATGTGCTGTAGAAGAGATGACTAAAGTAAAATGTGATAAAGAAGTGCAACTTGAAGAGCTGTCAGAAACTCTGGTAAATATTCATTTTATTAATCTCATGGCATTTGCTCTTCAGATGAAATTCCTCTTGCTTTGTAAGCATCTTAAATACCATAAATAAACACCATCTAGTCTACCTGAACATTTCTACTAAACTCTCTCACACAATTGCAGTGTTTTCTTTATTGCCTCTGTTTTTCTTGTCTCCTGTGCTTTTGGTTTTTCTTGTCTCCTGTGCTTTTGGTTTTCCTTCTCAAGGTTTTTGGTTATTTCCTTCTTTCTTCATGCCCATTCAAATGCCACTCCCTCTGGATAGAAAGTTTTCCCATTTTTTCTTCCTTACAGGAAGGCATTTAGCTCTGGCCTCTGTGAACCTTACTGTGCTGTACACAGGCCCATTTTCTGTCACAGAAGTCTAAGCTATATGAAATACACTCCTAATAGAGGTTTATTTTCATTATGATTTTATATTTACCAGTCTAACAAGAATCCATATCAGCTAAAGTTAAGATAGTGTGAAATCAGGTGTGCATTTTACTGTGTTTGCTTCTTGTTTTAATCTGTGCATTGAGTGTTCTGAACTGAGTTCATTAATTTTCCAAAATGGGCAAATTGGAGGACTTTTACTGGAGAAGAATCTTGAGGCTACTGTAGAAAATTTGCAGAGAGAGAAGAATTAGAAGAGAGAAATGAAAATGCTCTCCAAATGAGAGAGGTCTGAAGTAGGGCAATAGTGACTTGTTTTTAGAAATAGTGAGGGTACAATCATGACTTGTGTACCAGTTTGTCCATAAGAAAGAGCACCCCCAGCACTGTCCCACCCTAATTTTGCAGCCATGGTCAGTAAACTCCCAGCACTGGTGTCCCAGTTCACTATCTCACACCACTTCAGATCCCACCAGAGATTGCAAAGACACAATCTGGATAATCCATGACACAAATGTTGCTTGGTTCTTCTGAAAGCCTCGAGCTCTTAGTTCATGTCTGATAACCTCCAGGAGTTGCAGTTTACACATGTAGACTCAAAACTCTTCCTTTTCATCTTGCAGAAGGAATTCCAGGATTTGAAAGCACAGCTGACAAGTACAGCTGAGAAGGAACAAGATTATTTAAAACAACTTGTGACTCTGAAAACAGACCTTGAACAAGAGGCGTATGACCATTTTGAAAATATAATATTTAATTATTTTTGGTGTAATACAGAAGTAGCTTTAATAGACAGTGAAATGAACAATGATTGTTTTCTCATGGAAGTTTTGAACCAGATAGTAGGCCATTAATCACATACTTACATTCTAAATGACACTTTCTCTATTTGTATGTATTCCATGGCATGTGTAGTTGTTCCATCTCTCTTGGACTTATTTAACAAGAAGAGAAAGTTGCTGAATTCATTGATAATCTTGCTTTGAACTACATCACCTTTACTAACCATTATATTTATATAAAACTTGACTCTGATTTTCTTTCCTTCTTCTGTCACCTTTTTATATCACTGTGACTCTGCTGCAAAGCTTGTATTTGTAGATAAAGGCCTGGACTTTTTCCAGCATGGAATAACTCTTGATAATGGATATATTTAATTTAAAAGGAGATTTCAAAATGCATCTTCTTATTCCTCTTGGCCATTTGTTTTAAATTAGGTTAAAGAATGAGCAGCTAACAGTGTATCTCACTAAGCTTTCACTAGAGAAAGAACAAACAGCACAAGAGAAAAATGCTGTGGCTGCAGAACTCCAGAAGCTGCAAGAACAACAAGAGGCAAGTTGTAAACTTCCAGGATTTTTGAAAGGACAATACTCAAATTTAAAATTGAGTTAAAAATTACTCAGTTTTACAAATTAGATGATGAGCTGCAACATGACTTGGTTCTGTAGAGTACCTGAGCTGGTTTTGTGTTTGAATTGGAAAGGAAGTGTATTTACACTTGTGAACAAGGCACGCCAGTGTGCTTTGGATGTCTTTGAATGTTTTAATGAGTCACTTTGAATTTTATTTCTTTGCTGACACATGGGTCTTTATTTAGGATAGTAAGAAAAAAGAAGAAAATACAAAGCAGTTAGTTGAAAATCTAGAAGAGGCAAATAGCCAGCTAAGGCAAGTAAAACCAAATATTAATATCTGCTGTTGTTAAAGGAATTAGACTCAAATGGTTAGTTGTGTTCAAATGCTGCTCTCTGGGATTTTTTTGATTAATGTTTTTCTAGATTACAGAGATAAACAGGAACTATTCAGAATTGCTGTTGGCCAAGCAGAAATGTTCTCAGATTAGAAATGCCTATTGCTACAGGAGCAATGTTTGCCATCAGTTTGTGTTGTATAGTAGGAGCTGTCTTGTTTTGCATTAGACATCTCAGGTGGGAAGGAAATTCAAATGGAAGTTGAAGGTTATGGATTAAATGTGACAAGGCAAAACTGGCTAAGAGTTACTCTCTCTATCATCAGTTCAATAGACAACTCCCATCTTTCCTTGCTGCATTCCAATATTCCAGGTTAGGATGGATTTTCCTTAGGTTAGCTGGAACATCTTTTCCTACTTAAAAAAGAACAGACAGTTCACATATTGACTTGCTGGGCATGTTGCTTCATTTGAAGAACATTTTCATTATGAAGTTCCCATCAGCATTCGCAGCTTTTTATAGAAAATAAAAGATGGGTTTATTAGAAGTACTGAAAATAAGTTAAAGGCAATAAGTAAATATTTACTAATGCTTGTTCATTTGGCACTTAGAAATGAACTGGAGTCTTTGAAGGAGAAAATGGCAAAGACAGGCGAAGAGATGAAAAGCACACTGGATGAAAGAGAAGAAAATGTATGTCGTGTCATTAAAATGTGTCACAGAACCTGGAGGACAGCATTAAATGTCAAATCTTTGTTGGGATTTTTTTCTGCAAAGCTCTGCCTGGGGGATGTGATCTCTGCCAGATGTTTCTTCTGTCACAGCTGCTGCCAGCTGTGCCATTGTGTGTGCACATGGTATTTCAGAAGGCAGGCACAGTCCCTGGGATGTTTACTCTTTGCTGGGAAGTTTAATATTAAAGATTTGTTTGTTTTCAGGCAAACAGAGAATCTGCTTTTCTGGTTTTTCATAGACCCACTCAGTGATGGATGGGCTCTGGATTAGCTTTTTATATGTAGTGTGAGTTTTAGCTTAAATAGATAAAAACATTTTTACTTTCTTCCTATTTTTCCAAAGCAACCTGGGTTTTTTAGCATTAGAATGGATTTCAAAATTTCACTGTAAAAGTCAAAGATTTACAATTGTAATTTCAGGTGAAGAGTACTGAAAATGAAATTTCAAGAAAGGAAAAGCAATTGAAGATTCTAGAAAAAGATTGGGAAAATTCATTTTTTCATGGATGTAGGGAAATTCATACAAGTGTATTTTTTAAATTGTGAAGATACTGGGGTTTTTTTCTTCTTCTTTCTTAACTCTCTAACCACTAAGGAACTGGTTCACTGCTATTAATTAACACCTTGTAGTACTTTAGGGCTAAAACTCTGATTATTCTAACATGTCAGCTTGTGTTTCAGTCCCATTGGAATAAACCAGACTGGTGCAGGTGCAGGTTGGAGAACATTTACAGGAATTGCTGACATAGGGAGTCATTTTTAGAACTTACTAATTCATGTTTGAAATAATCTCTTTCAGATGAATAATTTAAAGAAACAGGTGGAAAATAAAACCAAATGCATTGAAGAGTTGCAGCAGGAGGTGTGTAGAGATTTTTATTTCACAAATACATAAGCACATTAGATTTTGGGTTGACTTTTCAGCAGGTTTGCCTCTGCTGTGGTATCTTTAGATACACCTATGTAATTTAAAATTTTTCCTTTCTTATCCTAACCCTGAGCAAATTAGGGAGTCATCTTTGGAATCACTTGATTTGTTAAATGAGGCTTAATTTGAACAAAAATAATATCTTTAAGAAACTTCTACTCTTTTTCATTTAGTGCATAGTATTATTTATGTACTTGCAATAAATATCTCAGTTACTGCTAGCAGAAAAGAATTCTGCACTAGCACAAATAAATAATTTGTATTTTTGGTCATGACATCTTCACACCTTCTGTCAGCAGCATCTTAGTTTTAACAGTTTTATTTCAACAGAATAAGGTGCTGAAAAAGAAAATGACTGCAGAAAGCAAGAAAAGCATTACTTATGAAGGGAAGGTAGGTTTAAATAACATCACATGGAAGATGAGGGGAGTGTTTTTAACTCCCAGTGTTAATGATAACACTTGTTAAATACACTCTGAACTGGGATACAGATTTTGCAGGGATGAGCTCATAGTTTTTAGAAGATGCTTCCATTTTTAATCATTGGGCACTGACTATTGGACATTTAAGAGATGGACTTCACATTGCAATTAATTAATATTTATATATATCACTCTTTTTAGGCTGTTCTTTAAATGTGTTCTGCAGTGGCAATCCCTCTGATGGGAATATTGTGTCCAGCTTTGGGCACTGCACTTGAAGAAAAGTGGATTTTTTTGGAGGATATTCATATGATAAACTTAAAAGGAAAAACTGTAATCAAAATGCACAACTGGGAGGAAAATGTACCATAAAACCTGTGAAAATCTTACACAGATTTACAAGAGAGGGAATAAAATCTCCATCTGTATTTGGTTTTTCCAAGGCATTCACAGCATTTAGGGTGACTGCTCAGGGCAGTGCTCCCCATTGTTTCTTTGAGTATTTTCTAACTCACTTCAGGCCAAAGTTCAACTCTTTATTAAAAAAAAAGCTGAACTTTTAAGTAAACCTGAAAAGTAACAGTGTGTTTCTGCTCAAAAATAAGAGGTAAGAAAAAATCCTTAACAGTAATTCCTAAACAAATAACAGCAGCAATTCTGCATTCTCCAAAGGTGAATAAATTGCAGTTAGAGATGGAAAATATGAACAAGCAACATAAGGAAGCAGTTGACATGTATGAAAAAGACATAGAAACAAGAAAAGTAAATGAAAATAAACTTCGAGAAGAGGTGAGAGGTGTTAATTTTTACTGCAATTTAATTTTTTTAATTTAAAATGTTTTTGTGAAGCTTTGTTGGCCAGAGTCCTTGCTCTTGCATTTCAGACACAAATGGAACTTGTTGTGTTTGCCTGTGAGCAAAGCTTTAGTACATTAGGTGCTTAAGATGAACTATTTGAATATGCCTTTGAAAATAAAAACTCCATGAAAAATTCTTTCTTTCAAGATTGAGTTCAAAGAAATTCTACCTTTGATATAAAGTCAGCGTAGTTAAATTAGATTATAACTTCTCCCATCTTAGGATTTTTCTGCCCCCACATTTTTTGATGGCAATACTAAGAAATGTTAGGGCAGAGTGCTTGAAATGGCCTTTTGGTTTGAAGTGAGCTTGTCTGCCATGGATGAACCTTTGGTCTTGCCCATTTTAACAATCTGCAGAAAAGATGAGGGATTTGAAAGGGATCTTAAAAGCAAAAGTGGGACTGCATACTTTGCACCCACAGGGGGAAGAAGAAATTAAGATTTAAAATAGATATTGGTTTGTTGATGAATGAAATGCAGTTTATTACTGACAGGTAGAAAAGATGAGGTTGCTTTATGATGAAACAGCAATGATACAGAGAGAAACTGATATCAGATGTCAGCACAAGATAACTGAGATGATGGCACTGATGGAAAAGCACAAGGTAAGAGATTTTACTGCTTGCTGAGATTTGGAAGGTGTGATTCCCTGTCAATACCATGTTTAGCACTTGTGATACCATGTTAATAACCTTTCAAAAGCAGAAAAAGGCCTGAATCTGGGAAAAGGAAGCTGAACACATGCTTGACTTTGCATCATCTAAAATCAAATTCATTTAAAGATTTTGAAAAGATTCCTATGGGCAGATACATTCCATTAATCTAAATTTCTAGAATTTTTAGATTTTTTTTTTAATTCAGGCTTCCTTTGATACCATCTGAATGCAGTATTTTTCAGTATCAGTTTGGCCTCTTTCTCTGAGGTTACTTAGTGACTGTCAGCAGTTCAGCTTGACACATTTCAGTTTACCTTTCTATTCCTCTAGTTGCAGATAAATTAATAAAGATTGCACAGCTGGCTCTTGGCTGCTGACCACATTTTGCTGCACAGAAATAAAGCACTCTCTGCCAGTCCACAAAATAATACTTGAACTGAGCATTTTCTGTTTTACACTTTCTGCAGAAGCATCAATGAATCTTTTCTTTCTGAATCTTAAGAGCCTGGTTTGAAAAAAATGATGTTTTAAGACTGGGTAGCTCTATAATTGTAACCTTTAGTCAGGTGGTTTGAGTTTGTTGTTGGTTTGGTTTTTTCAACACAGAATGAATATGATAAAATGGTTGAAGAAAAAGATGCAGAGTTAAAAGTGTATAAAATGAAACAGCAAAAGCAGTTATCATCAGAAAGAGCACTGGTAAGGAGTACTTTCCAATGGTAAATAATTCAGCCTGATGTCTTTCTGTAGAGGTTTTATACTGGCTAAGTGCCAGGCACACACAAAAAAAAAAGCATTCACTCATTTTTCTCTGCTACAGTTGAGCAGAGGAGGGGAAAGAAAAATTCAAGGACCGAGTTGAGATAAGGATTAGGAGAAAAACACTTTGAGGGTAAAGCAGGTTCAAACTTCAATAGTATCAAAAAATTTATTATTAATAGAATTTAAAATGGGCAATGAGAATTGAAATAAACCTTTTTTCCCAATCCCTCCCTCTTGCCCACCGACAGCACAGAGAGACCAAAGATGGGATCTTCAGTCAGTTTGTGGCTTCTAAAAGTCTTTTCTCAGTTTGCTTAGAGAGTTTCTTTTTCCTGCTGTGCTCTGGGGTCTTTCCCACCAGAGACAGTTCTCTGGGAGCTCTTCAGTGTGGTTTTAATTTTTACCAGTAGCAGTCCCACCCAACCTGCTGCAACAGATCTTATTCTGGGCACTGAAAACTCCAAATGTTTCTGAAATAAATGGGAGTAGCAGTGTGTTTGTGTCTGCTCCTGCAGATAGTGTGTCGTGTTCTGACTTCCCACTTGGAGCAGGAAACTTTTGTTTTAAATAGTTGGATTGTGCCCTCTCACCCCTGATCTCCCAAGGGTTTCAAGGATTACCCTGAACACTTCTGATCAAGTTCCTGTTTCTTCTGCTACTTCAGTCTTTTCTAAACAAGCTACAGCAAAGCTTCAGGTAGAGGGTTGGAAAGCAAACAGAATGATCTCGTGTATCTAATGAGTATCCCTGTTAATTAGTGTCTCATTTGGGAGTGTTTTCCTTTCTCTGGGTTGTGCATAGTTAACCCTATCCTTTATTTCGTGGTTTGTAGGAAAATGAGCTGTCATGTTTGAAAAGTGAGCTGTCCTCCCTTAAGGAACAACTGAAAGCAGAAATTGAAGAGAAGGTGCAGGTTTTTAATTAACTGAGCAGTGGGGGTGAGAGCTGTGGCCTGGGCTTGTGCTGTGGGAGAAGTTGGATAAGAAATGAAACTGGATAGAAAAACAGATTTTTGAATGCTGGGGTTGTACAAAATCTGGTCATGTTTTTGTGTGAACTTTGTAACAGTCTGTGAGTATAGATTATATATAAATAAACAAACAACAATGCAAAACTCTCCTTTATTTTAGTTAATTTTAACTAGCTAAAGCAAAAAAGTTCCCTAAACTGTAGGGGAGTTTTTTTCAGTTGTACTAAATCTGGTCATGTTTTTGTGTGTGCTTTGTAACAATCTGTGATTATAGACTGTGCTCTGGAATTACACCCAGAAGATTTTTAATAACTGAATTCAAATAAATATTTCCTTCCTGTCAAATAACTCTTGTAGGAGAACCTTGTAAAAGAGCACTCTCACAGTCTGATTCCTGAAAGTGAAAAGAAACACAAGGTAACTTTAACTTTTGAATTAGTTTAGAATTTGGTACTATTTATATGTGTAGAATCAGTTGAAGTGCCATGATCATTTATTTGCATTCAACAAAAGACATTAGAATGCTTTTGATTTAAAACTTTTCAAATTATAGAAAAATAAAAACTTATGTTTGTTTATAGCTATAGAGTGAATCTATTCATGTCAAAAATAGAAAGGCTCCAAATTATATTCCTATGGAAGTCAACATAGTTGAAAATAAAAAATGTCTCCTTTGGTACCTGCACAGGAAGCCCCTTGGGCAGTCCAAAATTGAAATTTGTAACTCCTAACAGTGATTTTTTTTCTTGTTGCATTTTTCTGCCTGTATTTCTTACTTCTCTGTAGATGCTTTTTTTTTTCCCCCCCTGGGATAAGAAGGGATTTTAAAGGGTCATACCATTCCATGGAGATATTAGACAGCAGTTTCTGGAAGGGCTCCCTTGTCTAATTTTTCTTGCTCAGTTGTTGCTTTATGTCTCTAAAATAGTTTTACTGAGTCATAGAAGTGTCCATTTGTAAAGGCATTTTTTGTCTATGGAAGAGAAAAAAGCTTATCTAGCTGTAAAAATGGTCAAAGTATCCAAGTAGTCCTGAGTGCAGAACTTACCCTTCTTCCCTGTCAGGAGTTCACTTGTGGTTTTCATATTGGAGCAACAGAATCCAGCACCTTTTTGATGTTACCTGTCTAAAAAAGGACTGCACTGCACCTTTGCAATGCTTCTCAGTTGAACTTCTAGGGAAAAGATTATTTTAAGTAACACCAATCTTGATATAGCTATCAGTCTTTCTTTGAAAGCCTTTTCCTGCAGTTTTGTTTGTTGCCATTTTCTTTCATATAGTGCACATGTTCAGAATAACCTGAATTTCTGCTGATAAGCATGAAGAACTTAAATACAATGTGCCACGAAACTCAGCTCTTCCATAGCTTCCCATTCATTCTCCTCATTTGGCAACAGAAATAAGATAAAAAATGATATTTCCAGCCCACCCCACTTTGTTTGGGGCTTTGTTTCATGTTTGGATGGATAAATAATAGTTCAGCCATTTCTCTCAGGTGTCTTCTTGGACACTCAGACTGTAAACTGGCTCGTGAGTTTGGCTTTAGATTCCATGCTTACACCATAAAATATCATCTCAAAATACAAACATTTTCTTTCCCAGACATATGTTATAAAGACTCCTCCAACAGATAAAATGCAAAGTGGAAGAAGCACAAACCTGCCTTCAGAGCAGAGCTCCAGGAAAAAGCAGAAAGTGCTTCTCCAGCTGGACAGTCAGTCAGACAGCTCTGAGCATGCTGACCTCCTGGTAAGAGAGAGAACAAATCATGTGCTGAGCAGCTCTTTGTGCTCACTCCTGGGTCTAGGAATGAAAATAAAGGGTTTGGGCTTCCACATTCAAGCCAATATTTATGTGCCTATTTTTAATTTATTGGTTCTTTCTGGAATTGTAGTTGGATGTACATAATTAAGATTATTTTTATTGAACTGTTTTGCCTCATAATTTTTTTTTCATAGTTTAATATCCTTAGGGAGAAAGAAAAAGTATTTTTTAATATAATGTGACTAAGTAACTATCTCATTTATTAGAGCATCGTCTCAGAAGAAGAAATGTTTAAAAATTTGTACAAAGATTACCCGCAAGCTTCACAATTACATTCCACAGCACCAAAAAAGGTATGTTAGCCTTTCCTAAGATTAAACCAAACAGTCCATCAGATTGTTTACAGAAACTAACGGATGGCTTTATTTATTTTCTTTCCTAGACCCCAGCTCCACCCAGTGTGAAATCTCCAGGCTCTGCCCTGAAACTGAAAACCATGAGGAGAATGCGCGAGGCGGGCTGGACCGCGCTCTCCAAAACGGACAGGAAAAGGAAAATTAAAGATGTTGTAAAGTTCTTTGCTTGAAATGCAGAAATACCCAGTGCCCTGGCGTTGCCTGCAGGGTTGTTTTTCTCTCAGTTAGTACTTTGTTGCATTTTCCTGTCATACTCAGTGTGTTTATATTTACATCTATAAACTTTATAGATCTAGAACTGCAACCCCTGCAGAGCATTTCCCACCTTTCCTCCCTGGTGCTTCAAAATGTTGGGACACAAAATAGCCAATTTTAGATTTTGAAATAAATAGAACTGCATAGAAGGTTGTTTCAAAGCTGTTTCTGGCATTAGAAATTCTGGCTTTAAAGAACTTCTTTTAAATTTACTCTGTTTTTCTTAACACATAAATACTTAGTGGAAGAAATGTAGCTGTTAAATGTAGGTGCTTTTACCTGATGTCCTCTTGCTTTTTCCTGCATTTTAATGGCTGTCAGACCTGTCTTTTTAGACTGTTTTGTTTTCAGTATGTTAAAATGATTTTGAAACTTCTAAAATTTCAGTAGAATTACTTGTATTTAAAAAGATTTCAGCTTCACAAGGAGTAAAATATGCATAAGACTGTGAAAACAATGTTAAGATGCCATTAAACTGTTTATCTGAAATATAAAGTGTGAGATTATATGTTGTTGCTTTAAATATTTGAACACAGACAGAAATCACCCACCAGCCTTCCTAGGGACCAGCAGAAGTGTAAGGATAGATTAGAACATCTATTTCTGTTTTAATCCTTGATTAATCTTGGTTTCACAACAATGACAAACTCTACTTCAGAGCCTAGACATAACAAGAAAATGACATCTTAAAATAGAATGAAAAATCAAAAATCCCAAATTCAGCCAAAGTGGGAAGCAAACCATATTTGTTTAACTCTTTTTGTGTAGTCTTAGGGATAGGCCAGTAGTTTGGGTTCTTTATGTCGAGCTGTTGAGCAGTGATGTAAATGAGATTTGTTACTGTATGTAGCTAACAAATATTGTGCAAAGATCTGGAAGAATATGCTGTGCTTTCCTCATGAGCACTTCAAAGTGAAAAACTGAAGTTTGTACTGCCCACTTTTAGACCCAAACAGTAACTAATCAATTAAAGCCTTGGTGTTTTCCAGGGTATATCACATAATTCTCCTGATACTGTGAGTGTGTCCTGTGAGGTGTTGAGTAAATCACCTGAAAAAGTACAAAAATATTGCCAGCAACACTCCAGAAAGCTTGCAGGAAATGCAAACAGCAGGGAAGGCTGTAAAATCCCATCTGCCCCTTTCTATGCCTGATTTTATTAATGGACATGATTTTATTGGAGTGCACAGCTCCATCTCTCCGTGTCTCTTTCTCTGGCTTCATGCCCGTTCTCTGGAGCACCTGATGGGGGAGAATCCATTGAGTGAAAGAGACCAAACTCCTGGGCTCAGACACAGTGGGGAAGGAAAAGCTGTGCAAGGCAGCAAAACCAGGAATTCATGCCCTGCTTCCCACGGGCAGGTGGGTGTTCATCCGTCCCCAGGTGAGCCGGGCTCCACCCCAGGGAATGGTGACCTGGGGACACAAATGCCATCACTGCCAGCATCCCCCCCCTTTCTGCTTCTTCCCCCTCTTTCCAGACTGATTCTTCTTCCACGTGGTCTGGGAATCCCCTGGGCTCAAGTCAGGGTCACCTGTCCCAGCTGTGTCTCTCCCCCATTCTGGTGCTCCCCCAAGCCCTCACCGTGGGGCAGAGGAACAGGAAAGGCCTTGGCTCTGGGCAGGAACAAAAACCTCCTGGAATCTTCCCTCTGTTTCCAGGCCAAATCCAAGCCCTGCCCCAGAGAAGCCCCTGGGAAGGAAGTTGAGTCTCCCCAGCCCAAACCAGTCCCCAGTGCCCATCCCCAGCCCCAGGCACTGCCCTCCCAAGAGCGTCTCCTCTAGGAAAAGGATGGCCCAGCGAGCTCCAGGCTGGTGGTGGTTCCAGGTGGGTGGAAAAGCCAGGCAGGAGGGGGTCCTTGCTTGGAGTTCCAGTGGTGGTTTATGGGCCAACACACCCAAGGGGTCCAGGCACAAAGAACCAGGAACAAAGCAGGGTCCAGGGTTTTGTATGGGACAAGGGAGGTGGAGCTTCGGTGTCACCATGATATTTTCTAAAAAATCCCTGTGCCAGGATTTTTCTCCTGAGAAGCCTCAGAGGAAAAGAAAAACAATAATTATCTGCTGCTGTGGAATGCATCTTTGATTGGTCCATGTTGGTTGTTTCTAATTAATGGCCAATCCCAGTCAGCTGGCTCAGACTCTCTGAGAGTCACGAGCTTTTGTTATCATTCTTTTCTATTCCTTGCTAGCCTTCTGATGAAATCCTCTCTTCTATTCTTTTAGTATAGTTTTAATAGATCATTTTCTTTTAATATAATATATATCATAAAATAACAAATCAGCCTTCTGAAACATGGGAGTCAAGATTCTTGTCTCTTCCCTCGTCCTGGGACCCAAAAAACACTTGTATTTAAAAAGATTTCAGCTTAAAAAGATTTCAGACACTTTGGGTCTGAGGGCCAATGGGTAGAGGGACCAAGGGCGGTGCAAAGGCGGGACAAAAGGGCAACAACCACTGGGATGCAGGAGAGGAGCTGCAGGGAACAGGAACCAATAGGAAAGCGGGAATGGGGAACAGCCTAGAACTGGGGAGGAGAACAAGGATTATGTAACTTGGGTCATCAACATATAACGGACATGATGCCACCAGGACACACACCGGGGGAAAATGTCACCACACCTGTGGGGCACTGCCACCAGGACGCCTCCAGTGACACCCAGCATGGGCCCACGTGACCCCTGTGGGTGACACTGACCCTTGCCCTGTCCCCAGGGGTGGTTAGGGTCCCCTGAGCGTGGTGGCCCTGGGACACCCCGGTGGCTGTCACTCGCTCCTGGGCCACTTGTCACCAGCTGAACAAGTTCCCATCCTGCTCTGGTGGGGGGTGACATTCAGCTGGGACACCATAATGGTGACATCGGGGACGTGGTGGCAGGAACTGCACCAGGCAGCGCTTCGCCATGGCTGAGATGAAGGTGCTGGTGGCACTGTGGTGGCACACGTGGTAGCATTGATGCTGTCCCAGTTCATGTCCCCCCCCCATGTCACCATCCATGGCCATTTCCAACTCAGGTTCCCAGGCAGGGCTGTGTAGCCACATATGCCCATCCATGCCCTAGTTCAATGCCTTGATTTTTACCCCAGTTTCAGGGCTTTCAAAGGGATGAACAGAAACCTTTGTGTTTGAAGGCCAAAACAAAAGGATTTATGTGTCCCTGCCAGAAGAGCATCCACGTGCTTGGGTGGGTGGGAAGAACCTTTTTTGGAGGGGTTTCCACCCCACTGTCTCTAAAATCACGGGTTTTGGCCCAATCCAACCCAATTTGGTTGTGGAAGATGCCCGTGGGGCAGAGAGAATTAAAATGATGGGTTTATGTTGGAGAAGACCTCAAAGGCCATCCAGTGTTGCTTGATGCCACCAGAACATGCAAAAAGTGAGACTTTTCTGGGGTCAGAATTCAAAAAATCTGCTCTTCACAATGGATTTCTGATGTTGGTCTGCGGATGTGTCACAGGAGCCAGCCAGGTGTCTTCCTAACATGAATCACTGTCACCACAGATCACCAGGGCTCTGCCCAATGGGGTCACTGGGGATCATCCAGTGCTGATCCTCCAATGAGGGATGGAGCTGGAGCAGCACACAGAGCTCTTCAGGCCATGGGGGCACAGGCAGGGCTTCCCTCAGTGCTGGCTGCGTTGGTGTTGGGTCAAGGCTGACCTCTGGGAGAAGCTCTTCCCACACTTGGGACACTCGTAGGGCCTTTCCCCGGTGTGGATGCGCTGGTGGGCAGTCAGGTGGGAGCTCGTCCTGAAGCTCTTCCCACACTCCCCACACTCATAGGGCCGTTCCCCCGTGTGGCTCCTCTGGTGGGCAGTCAGTTCATAGCTGCTCTTGAAGCTCTTCTCACACCTTGGACACTCGTAGGGCTTCTCTCCAGTGTGGATGCGCCGGTGCCTGACGAGGGTGGAGTTCTCCCTGAAGCCCTGCCCGCAGTCGGGGCAGCGGAAGGGCCTCTCGTCCGTGTGAATGCGCTGGTGCTGGAGGAGACTGGAGGTGGTCTGGAACCTCTTCCTGCATTGATCACACTCATAGGCCCTCTCCCCGCTGTGAATCTTCTGGTGGCGGATCAGGCTGGAGTTGTAGGCGAAGCTCTTCCCACACTGCCCACACTCGTAGAGTCGTTCCTTCGTGTGGCTGGTCTGGTGGATAATCAGGTTGGACCTCAAACTGAAGCTCTTCCCACACCTGGGACACTTGTAGGGCCTCTCCCCGGTGTGGATGAGCTGGTGCCTGAGCAGGCTGTACTTGTCCCTGAAGCCCTGCCCGCAGTCGGGGCAGCGGAAGGGCCTCTCCTCTGTGTGCGTGCGCTGGTGCTGGAGGAGATTGGAGCTGATCTGAAACCTCTTGCTGCATTGATCACACTTGTAGGGCTTTTCCCCGGTGTGGCTCCTCTGGTGGAAAATCAGGCTGGATCTGGCTCTGAAGCTCTTCCCACACTCAGGACATTTGTAGGGCCTCTCCCCGGTGTGGACGCGCTGGTGGCGGATCAGGTTGGAGTTGTGGCTGAAGCTCTTCCCACACTGCCCACACTCGTAGGGTCTCTCCCTGGTGTGGACTGCCATGTGGGAGTTCAGGTGGGAGCTCCACCTGAAGCTCTTCCCACATTGCCCACACTCGTAGGGCCGTTCCTCAGAGTGGATTCTGCAATGGGTGATCAGGGACGATCTCCACCTGAAGTTCTTCCCACATTCTGAGCATTTGTGGGGCTTCTCCCCATCATGAAGCTGCTCAGGGACCCCCAACTCCGAGCTGTGGCCACCTTCCCGACCCAAGGTGGGTCTTTCCTCCTCGGATGCCCGTGATCCACGTTTGCAGCCCCTCCTTGTGCAGGATCTCCGGGGCTTTTCCTCCCCATTGGATTCCTGCGCCATAGAGCCGCTCAAAACGGCCTCTTCCACAGGGTTGTGCTGTGGGGATTTGTCCTCCCTGCTCTCCATCCTCAGCTCCTTCCCTGGGGGAGGAAGGACAAGGAGAGGATGGGATTTGCCTCTGTGCCAGAGGGAAGGGGAAGGAGATTCCCCCAGTGCAGCCCCAGCAGGACGGCATTGGCAGTGGGGCTGTCCTGCAGCCGGGGCCATGCTGGGCTGGGAGATGGAGCAGGAGAGGGGGGAAAGGGGCACTGACTTCCTCCTCACCTGCCTGGGTGTCCTGGGACATCTTCCTCTTCCCCGCAGCCTCCTTCTCCACTTGGCCAAGGTTTGGGAATGGGAAATCCTGGTCTGGGGGCAAAACAGGGTGTGAGCATGTTGGGTTTGGTGGTTCTGCTGCCCAAGGGCAGCTGGAGAAGTCAGTGCCCCTTTCAGCCTCGGGGGGCCCAGATCCTGCTCATCCCCAGCCTCCCCCACCCCTCCAGGCTGCCAGGGGTCCCTCTGCACCAGGATCGCCCCTCTCCGGGGCTCTCCCCAGTCCGGGGCTCCCGCGTTCCCCCCCGGCTCTCCCTGGGATCCCCAAAGCCGGTATTGCCCCATCCCTGCCGGTACCGGGCCATCGCCTCGTGGGACCCCCCAGGATCCCTGCAGGGCTATTTCCGGCTGAGCTTTGGGCTTCTGCAAGATCCACACATCCCTGCCCCGCCAAAAAACCCTCCCGGAGACCACCCCGCCATGGATTTGGGGCGACTCCCCCTCCCGGCTCACCTGCGGGTTCCGGAGAGGGCGGAACCGGGGGAGCCGCGGCCCGAGCGGGGAACCGCGTGGGGTTGGTGCTGCTGCTCCTCCTCCCGCTGCTCCTCTTCCTCTTCTTCCCGCTCCTCTGTTTCTCTTTCCCTTTCCTTTCCCTCCTCCTCTGTCCCTCCTCTCCCTCCCGCTCCTCCTCCGGTCCCAGCCACGCTCTGCCCTGGGAGGTTCCAAAGCGCCCCCGCCCGCCAGGCACTGGGAGCGATACTGGGAGCACTGGGAACGATGGTGAGAGCAGCGGGCAGGAACTGGGAGCGCTCTCC
>JANIJU010000041.1:18310-41918 GCA_025504685.1 Leucosticte australis
GCTGCTTCTTTTCCCGGGGGTTTGCTTCCAGCTGCGGATTTTATCCCCATTCGTCATCGTTTTTTTCCCCTATTTTTCTCGATTTTGTTTCCATTTTCTCGCTATTTTACCTCTATTTAATCCCCATTTTTTCCTCTATTTTATCCTTATTTTTCTGTATTTTCCCCTGCATTTTATCCATATTTTACCACTATTTTATCCCTATTTAATTTGTCTTTTATTCCTATTCTCTCCCCATTTTTTTCCCTATCTTATCTTTATACAACAAAAGAAGAGGGGAAAATGTCAGAAAATGACATGTTTTTTAAGCAAAAAATGCCAAAAATGCCCCAAAACCCTAAAAAAAAGGAATTTCAGCATTTCAGCTGCTGGAAGGAGAATTTTATTGGGCATTTTGATTTTTGATCAGAAATCTCAGAGATGATTTTTAGGAGAGGCTGCTCTGGGAGCAGAAGAAGCCCCAGGCACCCCAAGTTCCCTGGGAAAAGGGATGGAGAGAGGAAAGGAGCGTGAAAAAATGGGATAAATCCTGAATTTCCTGGGATCACAGTCAGGTGATGGAGGTGCAGTACCCACATTCCCAAATATTGTTGTCCAGGGAAATCAGGATATTCCTGATCAGCCCTACTCGAGGGAATTCCAGAGGAAAATCAGGGAATGGGAGCAGAGAATTCCAGGATCACAGCCAGATGTCAGAGGCGCAGTCCCCACATTCCCAAATATTTCAGAATATTCCCAGAATTCCAGGATCACAGCCAGGTGTCAGAGGCACAGTCCCCCATTCCCAAATATTTCAGAATATTCCCAGAATTCCAGGATCACAGCCAGGTGTCAGAGGCACAGTCCCCCATTCCCAAATATTTCAGAATATTCCCGGAATTGCGGCGGGATCACAGCCAGGTGTCGGAGGCGCAGTCCCCACATTCCCAAATATTCCCAAATATTTCAGAATATTCCCAGAATTGCGGCGGGATCACAGCCAGGTGTTGGAGGCGCACTCCCCACATTCCCAGACTCCCAAACATTCCCGGATTTCCCTGGAATTGCGGCGGGATCACAGCCAGATGTCGGAGGTGCAGTCCCCCCCCGGGTAGCGCACCTCGTGCGCCAGGCAGGGCCCGCCCGGCTCCTTCCCGAAATCCAGCAGGAATTTGGGATTGACGGCCAAGCCCCCCCGCTCCGTGTCCACGTCCAGCTGCAGCAGCACCGAGCCCTCCCTGGAACACCCGGGAAAACATGGGAATTAAACAAAACAACTGGGAAAAGGGGGTGGGAAAGACAGGGCTTGGGGCTGGGGCAAGGCTTTGCTGGTGCGATTCAGACGGAATTAACAATCAATTAATAACCCAAAATCCATCCCAAAATCCCCCCTCAGAACCCCCAACATGTGGGCTCACGTCAGCAGGCTGGGGTAGAACTGCCGGTCCCAGGCGCTGAACAGCGACGTGGTCACGTAGAGCCGGCGCCCGTCCAGGCTCAGCTGCAGCATCTGCGGCCCCCCCGGGATCCTCTTCCCCTAAATTGGGAAAAACCTTCCAGGGGCTCCGAAATCCCAGGGTTGGGAATGGCCATTCCCAGCTTCGGGGAGAAAACGGAATTTTTTGGGAGTTTTTGCCTCAGGACGGGAGCACTGGAATGGTTCGAGACGAGTCAGGGAATAAAGGATGGCTTGGAATTCTCTGGAATTATTAAGGTTGGAAAAACCTTGTGGGAATCACCCAATCCAAGGGTTTTTCCCAATTTTTGGCAGGAATTCCCTTTTCTGGTTCTTTTTGTCCCATCCTCACCTCCCCAAGAGATTTTCCAAGAATTCTGGGGCTGAAAATACCAGAATTTCCTTGCCCTGGGGGTGTCCAAGAGGTTTCTTATTCCCCATCCCAGAATTTTTCATGGAAAAAACATCAATTAATGCTTGAAGTGGGAAATCCAGGAATTTCCCCCCCAAATTTCTTAATTCCACAATTTTTTTCTGAGGGAAAACTGGGATTTCTGGGATGAAACCCATCCCTAAGGAAGGAAAATCCAGCTGGGAACAACCTCAGGAGGAGTTATGGATGTCAGGAATTTCCAAAAATGTGGGAAGAATTGGGAAAAAAATTGGGAATCTTCACCTGGATCACGCACGGCTCCGGCTGATCCCGCAATTCCCGATCCTCCACCACGGTCACAGCTCCCCCTTTGGAGATGCTGCCTCCCAGAAAAACCTGGAAAACCATTAAAACCACGGAAAAACTGAATGAATCCCTTCAAAAGTGCGGGAATTGGGTTTTTTGGGAATTTCTTCCTCACCTGCCCCACCAGTTTGGGATTTTTGGGGTCAGAGATGTCGTACTGCCGCACGTCCCCGTGGAGCCAGTTGCTGAAGTACAGGAATCTGTCGTCCAGGGAAATCAGGATATCCGTGATCAGCCCTTCCCAAGAGAATTCCAGAGGAAAGTCAGGGAATGGGAGCAGAGAGAATCCCAAAAATCCACAAATTCCCACGTGGAAACACCAAAAAAGGGTTGGGAAAGAGCTGGGGGGAACAAAATCAACCTCGGGAATTGTTCCAGAATCCCTGAGGAAATCCAAACTCAAATTCCAAGGATTCTCCTGGAAAATCCCACCCCCAGCACAGAGCAGATCCCACTCCGGGGTTCCTTTGCTCATCCCAAAATTCTCCCTCAAAAAAACCACCCCAACATTTGGAATTTTTTGCCATTTAAGGATAGAATTCTGCCAAAATCCCTTCTGGACCCATGAGAAAATTCCCAAATTTCTCCCACTGACCTGGCATTTCCGGGAGGAGCCATCCTTGTACTTTCTTGCTGGGCACCTCAATCACCTTCTCTGCTTCCCATTTTCCCTCCTGAGGGACGGAACACACGGAATGAACTCCCGAGAGTCACGGAACGCCCACGGTGGCGAGAGGCCGCGGGTGGCGGCAGCTCCCCGAGCTCACCGGGCTCCTGTGGAACCTGCGCACGTCCCCGCTGAGGGTGCAGCCCACGAAGCCCTGGGCGGCGCTGGGCTCGTGCAGGAAGCGGATCTCCAGCGGGATGGAGCCCGCGCCCAGGTCCAGCTCCTGCACCAGGCGCCGCTCGCGCCAGTCCCACACGTTGATGTGGCGCCCGTAGTGCCCTGGGGAAAGGGAAATACTCGCAAAACTCCGGTTCTTATGGAACATTCCGTGCCTCAGAGTGAAACTGGGGGTAAAAGCAGGATTCAGAAAAAAAAAATTGGGACTTTTTAGGGGTTTTAAAGGTGGGAAATTGAATTTTTAAGGAGTTTTTAAGGTCAAAATTTGGATTATTTTTTTAGGAAGTTGCACGCAAAATTTGGATTTTTTAGGAGTTTTGACTCTCAAAATGTGGATTTTCTTATGAGTTTCTGCTCCCCAAAACTGGATTTTTTCCGAGTTTCTGCCCTCAGAAATGGAATTTCCCAGATTTCCCCCTGACCTTTCTCCACATCCTTGGGGTCGAATCCCTGGGCCAGGACTTTGGGGACGCCCCACTCGGTGCTGAGCAGGACGTTGTGCCGGGGCTGGTACCAGAAGTCGTAGCCCAGATTTGGGATTTTTCCTCCTTTCTCCCAATTTCCTTTCACTTCAAAGGTTTCTCCATCCAGAAGGACGAAAGTGCCTGGAAAAAATTCCCAAAATAAGGAGTTTGGAGAGATTTATAGAGCTTGAAATAAAGCAAGTTAATTTTTTTATCTACACTCTATTATTATTACAACTATTACTACTACTACTATTACTATTACCAATTATAATAGTGCCTAAAATAATTTCCCATGATTTTATTATTGTTAATAAAAACTATTTCCTAGGATTTTATCTTTTCCTACAATAATAATTCCTAAAATTATTTTGCTTTAAATACAGCAAATTATCTATTTATATCTACTTTCATTTTTTATTAAATGAAACATAAAACCAGCCTGGAAAATCAATTAAAAAACCTGCAGGAATGTGCTAAAAATTCCAGGAAAATTCCAAGTATTCCGTGGATTTTGCAGGATTTTGCAGGAAAATGAATCCCTGGGGATACTTTTATGGAATCTGGAGGAATTCTGAACCTTTTCCGTTGCCATCAGGATCCCCCAGGCAGCTGATGAGGATCTCCCCAGAGCCCAGGCAGTGGGAAGTGTGCGGGAACGCAGCGTTCGCCTTCCGGGCCAGCTCCTCGGCTTCCACCACCTGAAATGGGGAAAAATGGGAAAAATTCCAGGAAAAATGGGAAAATTAGGGATCATTCCTCAGCTTCCACCACCTGGTATGAGGAAAATTCCAGGAAAAATGGGGAAAATTCTTGGAAATCAGGTGGGTGGGGGAAATGGGGATTTGCGGGCAAGGTTTGTGGGAATGTTTGAAGGGAAAAGGGGGGAAAACGAGAAAAAATGGGAAAAAAGGGAAAAGTCAGGGAATAAATTGGGAAATAAAGAGGGGAAAAAGGAAGAAATTGGGATAAGAGGACGAAAAAAGGGAAAAATAAGTGGGAAAAAAGCAGGAAGAAAGGGGGGAAATTCCACACCTTGTGGAGTTTGGGAGCCCTGGGGTCCGTTCCCACGTCCACAACGTAGACGCGGGAGGAGATGAGGCTGGGCAGGATCAGGAAATCCCTGGATTTGGTGGGGTCGCCGTGGCAGCTGCTGCAGGCGTTCCAGCCCGAGTGGTGCAGCTCGTCCCCCACGTAGGGCATGGGCAGGCGATGGATCACCTGCAGGAACGGGGATGCAGCTGCAGCTGGAATCCCAGCATTGCCGCCCCTGCCAGGGCCGGGGCAGGGTTTGGGAGCCCGATCTTCTGGCATTTGGGCTCCTGGATTTTCCCCTGCCCGGCCCGTACCTGGCAGTAGCGGGGGGACTCGGGATCCACGTCCACGGTGGCCAGGAAGTCGGGCCTGCTGGTGCCGGTGTTGCGGTAGATGCAGGGCAGGTACAGCAGCTGCTCCCGGGGCCCTGCGGGCACACCTGGGGCTCAGCCCCCCGAATTCCAGCTGCTCCCAGCTTGCACCCACTTCCCCCGATCCCCAAGCAGCTCCAGGATTTGGGAATGCTGGCCCAGCACTTGCCTTTCATGGCCTCCAGAGGGCTGGGATAGCCCGGCCCGCACGCTCCGCATTTTCCTGCTGGAAAAGGGCAAAATTCCATCATTTCCACATCCCAAAAATCCTGGGAATTTGGGGCCTTCCATTGGCTCCTCATTGCCAATTCCTCACTGACATTTCCCAGCCTTAAATCCATGGAATTCCCCATTCCCAATTCCTTATTCCCAGCTCCTCATTCCTCATGCCCAATTTTTGTGCCTTGGATTTGCTCGCTGCAGGGAAAAAAACCCCATTGGAATTCATCCCAATTTTTGGCTCCCTGAGATGGCCCAAAGTGCCAGATTAGGAGGGATAAAATTGGGATTTTAGCAAGGGTTGGAAAAAATGGGAGTTTCTTTGGAATTCCAGGGTTTAATATCAAAATATTCCAAGTTCCAGAGAGGAAAATCCAGATTAAATTTGGGAAAAATAAAATTCAAATTCAAATGAAAACAACAGAGAAGCCACTAGAAAAAATCCAGCAATTTCAGGAATCCTCTCCCAAAAAACCAAATTCCCAAGGGAATTTAGGGAGTTCATTTTTCAGAACATTCCAGGATTTATTTCCTTCCATAATTCCCAATTTTTTTGAGCTCCCAGGTCCTTCCAGGCCTGTCAGTCATTCCCAAAGTTATTTATTGACTTCCAGGAACTTGGACCCAAAAAAAAAAATCCTCAAAAAATTCCACTTGGGAGTGAAAAAATTTCCTGGAAATTCAGGATACCTTTGGTTAGAATATTGATATTTTTTGGCTACACATTCCTGCTAAAAAGTGCTCATTTTTGGCTGGGTTTGATCCCAAAATTCCTGATTTTTTCCTTCCGTTTTGAACTCCTGACAATTCCCAGGGAAACCGCCTCCAACTTTTTGGCCCCTCCCACTTTTTCCACTGAGCCAAAAGTCAAAGTTCCTGGAAGTCCGAGTTTTTAGCCTCAAAAATCAGGAAAAATATCCTGGAAATGCAGAATTTATCCCCATAAATACGGAATACGTCAGGGAAAAGCTCAAATCTGATCTTTAAGGATTTTTCCAAGGGTTTTTTCTGTTCCCAAGCAGGAAATCCAGGAGTTTCTCCCAGTTCTTAGAAGTTTAGGGATTATAAATTCCCAATTAATTCGAGGGAAAATGGATTTTAATGAAGGAATTCAAGCTCTTAGTTAAAGCCCAAGGGGTTTTTAGGGAATATTTAAATCCAGGGAAAAGCTGGACTTTCACCCCCCCACCCCCGGGAAGCCAAAAGCAGCAAATCCTGGGATTTTGGGTTTTTTTGGGATTGTTGGGGATTTTGAGATCTCTTACCCATCCTGGACCGGGCTGGGAATGGGAATTCCGAGAGTTGCGTTGGATTTTTTAGGGAGAAGCAGCCGGGAAAGGGTCGGAAAGCCAGGGGGAAAGGGGAGGGCTTTGGGAGAGGAGGAGCCAAGGGGAGGATCCCGGGCACGGAAAAAACAAAATCCCACCTCAAAATGCCAAAGGGAAACTTCCAAACTTCTCCCTCCGTGGAATTCCCGCTTCCCCCACCCACCACCAATTTTCCCCTTTTAATTCCAAATTTTCCTGGGTTTTTTTTCCTGCCTGGAGAAGGAATTTGGGAATAATGAACGAGGGAGGAGATTTGGCTTAAAAAAATCGGGATTTTGGGAATGTTTCCAGCGAATTCTCTCCCAAGGGATTTCAGCAACTTTTAAAAATATTTTGTGGCTTTTCTGGGTGAAAAATAATGATAATAAAAAAATTCCTCTGGAAAATCAGGATTTTTTTTTCCTAAGTCCTGCTGGGGTTGTCCCTAATGAGAGTTAATTTATTAATTAATGATTATTAATTTATTTAGTATGGAATTTTTAAGGAATCTGCCTTTTTTCCCCCTTCCTTCCAGGGAATGTTTATTTTGGAATTTCCAAAATATTTTCCTTTTTTTACATCCCTGCTTTTTTCCATGAACCACCAGGAAAAGCACGGAAAAAAGAAAAACAAGGGATTTTTTCTGCTATGAATAAAGAGATTCTAATGATTATTTTGGGATCGTTCCTTTATTGTTGAAGAGATTTAAATTCTTATTTATTTTTCTAACTTTTGGCTGTTTTTCACTCATTTTTTGGGCTGTTTTACCAACACCTTTCCCAGGTGGGAGATTTTGCCCTCAGCTGGACAATTTTGGCCTCAGGTGGAGTTTTATTGCCCTCAGCTGGACAATTTTGCCCTCAGGGGGAGAATTCCTGCCCTCAGCTGGACGATTTTGGCCTCAGCTGGGAGATTTCGGCCGGGGAGCCCTGAGCATCCCTCAGCTGCGGGGGCTGACCGCTGCTCACGGCCCGCCCGGCCCTGAGGGGCTCTCGGGCCGCGCACACCCAGCGCGGGACAGCGGCCCGGGAGCAGCGCCGGCCGCTCCTCCCGCCGCTCCCCGAGCCCTCGGGGCCTCAGAGCCGCCTCGGCACCGCAGCAGCAGCGGAGGATCCCTGAGGGGAAGAGCCGTGAGGAGCGGGCGGGGGTCGCGACCTAGCGGCGCCATTTTCCCGCCCTTCCCTTTCCCTCCCTCAGCCGCCTCAGGGTCCGGCCCCGTGACGTCACCAGGCGCAGGCGGAAGTGACGTCAGCGGTATCCCTCCGCCGGCCAGGTCCCCTTTTTGTGTGTGTGTGGTGTGTGTGTTGTGTGTGTGGTGCGGCTGCGGGCGCCGCGCGCCTGTATCAGCCCGCCGGGCCCGACGACCTTTTTTTTCTTATCCCCCCCCCCTTTTCCGTGGGGGGTGAAGTAGAGGGGGGGGAAAAAACCCACACGCACGCCAAGCACGGAGCCGCCCCCCGGCAGAACGTACAGAGGGCGAGCAGAGCCAGGGATAATTTCTTCATCATCACCATCTTCATCCTCCTCCTCCTCCTCAGCATCCCGCCAAGTGGGGGGGGGGGGGCTCATGCCACCTGCCCCCGTGCCCTGCGGGTCGCCTCGCCCGGGGAGCGGCGGAGCCCCGTAGGAGCGAGCGGCGGCAGCGCTGAGGAAGGTGAGGCGGGGGGCGCGGAGAAGGTGGGGGGGGATGAAGGCGGCGGGGCCCCCCGGGGGTGGCGGCGGCGACGGCGGGAGATGGAGATGGGGGGGATCGGTGACGGTGGAACCGGCTCGAACCGCCCGGGAATGGGGGAGAAGGAGGGAATGAAGGAGGGGGGGGGCGGCAGGGCCGGAGCGCGCCGTACACAAAGCGGTGGCGGGAGGAGGAGGAGGCGAAGAGCAGGAGGAGGAGGAGAAGGAGGAGGGAGGGCTCGGGGTGCCGAGGAGGGGCCGGGGAGGAGCCGCGGCGGCTCCGGCGGCCGCTCCCGCCGGGCCCGGGCGGGCGCTGAGGGACGCGGAGGGATCCGCGCGCAGCCCTCACGGCCCGGGGGGCGCGGTGAAGCGGCCGCCCTCAGGGGAGGGGGGCGGCGGTTATGCGGCCCCGCCGCCGCTCCCTCCGCGCACCCCCTCCCGCCATACCGAGGGTCCCCTCACGGTCCCCTCACGGTTGCCCCCCGGTCGCCACCGCCTGGGTGAGGAAGGGGTGGTCGTGTCCGTCCTTTCCCCCCTCTCCCGGTGCTGTCGCCCCCTCCTCTCTTTGGCTGCGCTGCTTCGCTGGTGGGCGGCCATGTTGGGCACGGGGATTATTTTTCGCTCTCTTTCTTAGCCGCCACAATACGCTGAGGGTGTGTGGGGGGGCTTTTCCCGGAGTTCTCGGAAGAAGCGGCCTTTTCCCGGTTTTTAGGGGAGGCTAAAGAGAAGGGGAGGGTCTGGGATCAGCCGTTTGCAGGGTGAGACCACCCCCCCATCATCCTTGGCCTGCTGGTGCTTCACCTTCGCTGAGTGAGTGCCCCTGTCCAGGGCCCTGAGGGGAGGGAGCCCCTCGGCCGCAGGGATTGGGGAGCCCAGCCTTCTTCCTCGGGGATTTGGGATTGGTGTTTCAGCCTTTTCCTGAGAGATCCGGGATTGCCATCCCAGCACTCTTCCTCAGGGATCTCGCCTATCTCTTCAGGATTCTGGGATTTCCATCCCATCCCTTTCCTCAGGGATCTGGGGTTGGTATTGCAACCTTCTCCTCGGGGATTTGGGATCACCATCCCACCTCTCTTCCCAGTTTTTCCTGTCCCTGTCCTGTTCCTCCAGTTGTCACCCTCAGCAGCGGCTCCATCTCCTCATCCCGCCCGGATCCAAGCAGGAAAAAATGGGAAAACTGCTCATTTTGTCCCCTGCCCAAGCCGGGATCCCAAAACTGCTGGGAGAGGCTCCGGAGTGCAGGAATTCCCTCCCTCCAGCAGGATTTGGGATTCCATCCCCAAAATCCCCCGAGGCTGCTGCTCTGAAAATGCCCAGTGCTTGAAGTTTTCCTGGAATTCCCTGGGGCTGGGATGTGCCAGGGAGCTGGGGAGGGATGGGATCCTGCATCCCAAAACCCCAATTTTATTGGGATTCACTGGATTTTACTGGGATTCACCTGATCCCAGTGTGGACAGAGGATGGGAGGGATCCCACCAGAAAAATTCCCAAAGGTGCTGGAAAAAATAATAATAAAAAATCAAAATAAACCATTTTAGAAGCTTTTAATGATTAATTAGCACAAATTAAATCTGATTAATTAATGGGATGAGGTTTTTCCTGTTTTTTTTATGGTGGGAAGGTGAAGGGTAAAGTCCCAAAGGAAATTTGCCTTTTGTTTCCCAAATTCCTCAACATTCCAAGAATTTTCCCAATTCCTGGGTGTTTTAGGGCTGCTAATTAAACGGAATTAGTAATTATTATTAACATTTCATTCATGTGTGTTATCCACCTCAAAGCCAAGGAAAACCAACCTTCCTGATATTTTTGGGATTATTTTTCCAGCTTCTTGAGACCTGGAGATGAGGAATTTTTAGGGAAGAAGCAGGAGAGCATTCCAAGGTTCTGCAATCTGTGGGATGGGAGACCACAAAATCCCATTTTTTCCCCCATTCCAGGAAAATTTTCCACAATTCCCCTCCTCCCAGGCTGAAGCTATGGAGAGAATTCCTAGGGTGGGAAGCTCCTGTTAATTTTTGTTTTTATCCCTGCAAATTTTTCCATTGATCCCAAAATTCTTGGAGTTCTCCTCCCAGTGTTTTTATTTTTATTTTATTCTGATTTTAATTAAAAGCCCCCAAACTGAAGCTCCTGCTGCCTATTCCAAGCTGGGAATTTTGAGATAACCAAAAATCCTTTGGGATTTTTTTTTAATCTTAAATTTTTTGGATTTAAAATTTTTAAAACCACGAAATTACCTGGAATTAATTACCAGGAAAAAATTCCAATTTTTTTGTCAAATCCGAGATTTTTCCACAATTTTCCCTGAAAAAAACCCCCAAAATTTCCAGCTCCTTTTGTTTTCCCTTGGAATTTTGGGATCTACAACCAACCCAGACCCATTATTCCCATTCCTCCCCTTGGGAAAAAAAATCCCTGCGGGTTTTTTAGTGCCAAATTCCCTTTTCCCCCCGTTTTTCCAGGATGGCAGACACGGATCTTTTCATGGAATGTGAGGAGGAGGAGCTGGAGCCATGGCAGAAAATCAGCGACGTCATCGAGGACTCCGTAGTGGAGGATTACAATTCCATGGAAAAAAATCCCACAGGTCATTTCCCCCTTTTCCCACTTCATTGTCTGATGTTTCCCATTTTCTCACTGGCTTTTCCATATTTCCCACCAACTTTCCCCTCTTACATTTTCTCTTTCCCCATGGATTTTTCCCCCATATTCCCATGGATTTTCCCATGCATTATCCCCCTCCTCCCACTTAATTTTGTCCCTTTTCCCCCCCTGGATTTTCCCCCCTATTCCCCTGGATTTTCCCCCCTGTTCCCCTGGCTTTCCCCCTTTCCCACGGGTGTGTGGGCTGTGTTCCAGGCGGGAACGCCGCTGTCCAGCCGGGCGGGCAGTCGCTGCTGCTGGCGCAGAGCCCCGCGCCCGGCCTGGGGGCCGTGGTCACGCAGCCCCTGCTGCGGCCGGTGCAGCTGATGCAGAACGCCAACCACGGCACCAACCCGCCCGCGGGCACCCAGCCCATCTTCATCACCACCCAGGTGAGCTCCCGGCCCCACGGGGAATCGCCGGAAAGCCGCGCTTTCCCGGGAGAAATTCCCATTCCTCGCTCCGTTTTTGGTGCTGCTTTTCCCTTTGCGCCGAAACCCCCCGTGGGATGGGGGTTGGACCCCGTTGAGTGTTTGGCTCAACAAAACTTCAAACCTTCCAGAGGTTTTGTTTTCCTTGAACCCCAGTCCTGAACCCCAAACTCCAATCCTGGTCCCAGTCCTAAACCCCAACCCAAATCCTAAACCCAGTCCTAAATCCCAATCCAAAACCCCAAATCCCAGCCCCTATCCCGGGTGATTTTTAGGTTTGTTTGGGATATTTTTGGGGTTGGAATTCCCTCAGGAATGGCCCAGGGGTGATGGATCTGTTCGATTCCAGGGGTTATTTTTGGGTTGGTTTGGGACAGTTTTGGGTTGGCGTGGGAGGGTTCTGGGTTGGTTTGGGACGGTTCTGGGGCTGATGCATCCCTTGGGTGCCAGGGGTTCCCAGTGCAGAACGTCCGGCCCGTGCAGAGCCCCATGAACCAGGTGGGCATCGTGCTCAATGTCCAGCAGGGCCAGACTGTCCGGCCAATCACCCTTGTGCCAGGTAATTAACTAATTAATCAAATAAGAACCATCCACTGATAGCTAGTAATGGGAATAATGCTAATAAGATGATGGTGATGAGGTGTGGCCTGTGCAGAGCCCCATGAACCTGTCCTCCTTTTGCCAGATAATAATAACAATAATAATAATAATAATAATAGCAGCATTCATCATAATTTATAATAATAATAGTAATAACAATGGCAAGGGGCCAATGCAGAACCCCATGGGCCAAGTTGGCCCCATCATCCTTGGGCCAGGTGATCATAATTAATAATATTAATAATAATAATCATCATGAATAGGAATAAAAGCTGTAAATCCCAAATAAAGCTGTAAATCCCATATTTCCTGGGATTGGGGTCGGATCACGGCTCTCTGTTTGTCTTTGAAGCCCCAGGTACCCAGTTTGTTAAACCAGCAGTTGGCGTTCCCCAGGTGTTCTCGCCGGTGGCGCAGGTGCGGCCGGGCAGCGCCGGGCCCGGCCGGCCGGCCACCAACGCCTTCGCCACGGTCATCCCGGCCACGCTGACCCTGCGCAGCACCGTGCCCCAGGCCCAGGCGCCCCAGCAGAGTGAGTCACCGAGTCCTGGTCAGATCCCAAATTCCCCATCCGGGCCCGAGTTCCTGATCCTAGCCCAAATTCCTCTGGGAATTCTCATGGAAAAATCCATGGGAGCCAGGGGGTGGCGTTGGGAGATGGGCCAAGTTCGCTTTTGGGTCAGAGTTTATTCACAGAGTAGGAAATGAGGAGAATCTGGGGCAGTTTGGGTGAAAAAGTGGTTCCGTTTGGGAATTCCTGGCTGGAATTTCACAGGAATTTTGTCCAAACCATCCCTGGGGGAGACTCAAGGTAGAAGATCCAGGCCAAGTGACAGGGGTAGAATTCCAGGCTGGCTGGAATTTCACTGGAGTTTTGTCCAAACCATTTCTGGTGAGGTCTCAAGGAGGGAACTGGAGGAGGTGGCTGAATTCCCACCCCAGTTCCCGTCGGGAATTCCATGGAATGCTCTCCCCTCCGCAGTGAGCATCGCCAGCTTTGTGACGGTGAAGCGCCCGGGCGTGCCCGGCGATGGCAGCGGCAGCGCCAGTGGCCCCGAGGTGGCCAAGCTGGTGAACACGCTGGGCACGGTGCCCTCGCTGGCCCACGGCCCCGCCGCGCTGGCCGTGGCCAACAGCAGCCCTGGCACCGCCCAGCGCGGCACCGCCAGCGAGGCCTCGGCCTCGGCCGCGCCCCGCAAAGGTACATCCCGGGGATTCTGCCCCGCCGGGAGGCAGAACTTGGGTTTAAGGGGTGCTGCGGGTTCTTGGGAGGCAAGAGTTGGTTTTTTGGGATAAGGGTAGAAAAGAGAAAAACGGGGGATTTTGGGAGGCTTTGTGGGATAAAGGCTGTGAAAATTGGGGATTTTTTTGTGGGATTAACGAGTGTCTGGGGCAGGGGAGAAGTGGGAATGGTGGCACTGGGAGCTGATCCATGTTTGTCCCGCTGCAGGCAGCTCCTCTCCCATTCCCAACCTGGATTTCCAGGACGGGGGCCGCAAGGTCTGTCCCAAGTGCGACTCGCAGTTCCGTGTCACCGAGGCACTGCGGGGCCACATGTGTGTAAGTCGTCATCCCGGGACTGGGGAGCTCTAGGCCTGGCTTAACGAGTGGGGATTCATTCTAGACCTGGTTTAATGAGTGGGGATTCATTCTAGACCTGGTTTAATGAGTGGGGATTCATTCTAGACCCAGTTTAATGAGTGGGGTTTCATTCTAGACCCAGTTTAACGAGTGGGGATTTATTTTAGACCCAGTTCAATGTCTCCAAATTCATTATCCCAGCCCCAGTTTAACAATCAGGGATTAATCCCAGCCCCAGCCTCTCATTAATTACCCCATCCCCAATTAATGAGCAGCCGTTAATTACCCTGTTTCCACAGTACTGCTGCCCAGAGCTGGTGGAATTCCTGAAGAAACGCAAATCCCTGGATTCCGAGCCCGCCCCGCCCTCGGCCAAGGCCCCCTCACCCGCCCAGGGCGCGGCTCCGGCCCCGCCCCCGACCCCGCCCAAGGCCGCACCTGAGCCAGGTGAGGGCGGGACCGACCCCGCCCAGGCCAAGCTGATCATGCTGGTGGATGAGTTCTACTACGGGCGGGACGGGGGCAAGGGGGCGGCTGTGCCACCCTGCCCCAGGGTGCCCACGTCCTTCCGCTGCCCCCACTGCACCAAGCGCCTCAAGAACAACATCCGGTGAGCCATCAGCCCTTAATTAGCCATTGATTATCCGTTAATTACCTGGGAATAACCCAGAAATGGGATGGGAATGGTGTGGGAGTGATGGGCAGTGGGATGGGGGCACTGCTGCCCCCACTGCACCAAGCACTTCAGGAACAGCATCGGTGAGCTGTTATCCGTTAATTAATTATCCGTTAATTACCTGGGAATAATCCAGGAATAACCTGGGATTGTGGGAGTTATGTGGGAATGGGCTGGGATTGTGGGAATGACAGGCAGTGGAGCATGGCACTGCTGCCTCAAGAACAATCCCCAGTGAGGAATTATCCAGGAATTACCCAGGAATAATCCATGAATACCCCAAACCAAGCTGGGAGCGCTGCACAGAGTGTGTTTTCCCGGCATGAGGAACGGGAATCTCTGGGAATTCCACCCCTGCAGGTTCATGAACCACATGAAGCACCACGTGGAGCTGGACCAGCAGAACGGCGAGGTGGACGTGCACACCATCTGCCAGCACTGCTACCGCCAGTTCAGCACCCCTTTCCAGCTGCAGTGCCACCTGGAGAACGTGCACAGCCCCTACGAGTCCAGCAGTCAGTGCTTTTCCTGCTTTTCATTGGATTCACCTGGGAATTTCCTCTTGGATTCATCGGGGTTTTGGGCAGGGAAAATTGTTGCTCCTCCATCACCCTTTGCTTGAGGTCACCACAAAATCCACCTGAAATTCCAGCCAAATTTCACTTCTCCAGCCCAAATTCCACCTGGAGTATGGGCACAGCTCCTAAAAGTCCACAAGGCTGTGCTTTTCCAGGAATATTAAATCCCTAAATTGGGATTTTCGTCCTGGATTTAGTGGAAATTTATGGAAGGAGAGTTGTCGCTCTTCCCTGGCCCCTTACTCAAGGTCACCACAAAATCCACCCCAAATCCCAGCCATGTTTCATTTCTCCAGCCCCAGTTCCACCTTCTCCCTTTTCCCTCTTCCCACTTTTTTTTTCCCCCCCTTTTCCCCCTTTCCCCCCCTTTTCCTGCTTTTTCCCCTTTCCCTCTTTTCCCTTTTTCCCCTTTTCCTGCTTTTCCCTCTTCCCTCTTTTCCCCCCTTCTCCCTTTCCCCACACCTCCAACTCCCACATTTTTCCCAACTTTTGCCTGTTTTTCCCTGTTTTTTGGGGCAGCCAAGTGCAAGATCTGCGAGTGGGCTTTCGAGAGCGAGCCGCTCTTCCTGCAGCACATGAAGGACACCCACAAACCTGGGGAGATGCCCTACGTCTGCCAGGTATGGAAAACTCCCGGAATTCCTGCCTGGAATTCCCAGTTCCCACTCCAAAAATCCGAGAGTTATTCCCTGTGTGTGCCAGGTGTGGAAAAACGTGGAATTTTCCCCTGGTAATAGGGATTTTCCCACCCCCTGCTGCTGGAATGCCCCAAATCCCAGTCCCGGTTTTGCCGGGTTTTCCCGGGTTTTCCAGGTGTGCCAGTACCGCTCATCGCTGTACTCCGAGGTGGACAGCCACTTCCGGCTGATCCACGAGGACACGCGGCACCTCCTGTGCCCCTACTGCCTCAAGGTGTTCAAGAACGGCAACGCCTTCCAGCAGCACTTCATGAGGCACCAGGTGAGCCCCAGTTCCAGGCCATTCCTTGGGAAAAATGCCTACTTAATGTAATAAATAATTAATACATACTTAATAATTATTATCTAATTAATAATAGTTTCCAGAAGAAGAGCGTGTACCACTGCAATAAGCGCTGCCTGCAGTCTTAATATCCATTCAATACTCAATCATCAATTGATAGCTACTTTGTAGCTATTAAGTAATTAATAAATAATTAATAAATAATAATTAATTAATACTAGTTATTGCTTTTTCCCAGAAGAAGAGCATGTACCACTGCAGCCAGTGCGGTTTTCAGTCCTAATATCCATTCAGTACTCAATAAACAATTGATACCTCTTTAGTAACTAATAAGCAATCAATGCCTAATGAAACAATTAATAATTAATTAATTAATTAATGCTGATGGATTTCTTCCAGAAGAAGAGCGTGTACCACTGCAACAAGTGCCGCCTGCAGTTCCTGTTTGCCAAGGACAAGATCGAGCACAAGCTGCAGCACCACAAAACCTTCCGCAAGCCCAAGCAGCTCGAGGGGCTCAAACCCGGCACCAAGGCACGCCCTTCCCGGGAAAATTCCTGGAAAAAATTCCCAGAAAAATCCCCGGGACTTTGGTTGGCTGGGGGTGGTGGGGATGGAGAAAGGGGTGGGATTAAGGGGGGGATTTGGGGGGGGGGGGTTTATGGGATTGAGTGGATTTTTTATGGAGTTTGGTGTGTGGTGGGATTCCTTGGGAATTTACTGGGATTCCTTGGGAATTTAGTGGGATTCATTTGGAATTTACTGGGGTTCATGGGATATTTCCTGTGATTAATTGGATATTTCCTGGAGTTAATTGGTTTTTTTCATAGAGCTCATGGGGTGTTTCATGGCATTGATTGTGAATTCATCCAGCCCCCAGATTCCCTGTGCACAATCCCAATTGTGCTGGTTTTTGTGCTCCCCCAGGTGACGATCCGCGCGTCCCGGGGCCAGCCCCGCTCCTTGCCGCTGGAACCTTCCCACGGGATGGGCCCGGATCCGGCGCCCCTGGGATCCTCCTCCGACCCCCAGCCCCTCTTCCTGTGCCACCGCAACGCCCCCCGCAGAGCCGGCAAAAAAACGTCAGCGCTTTTCCGGGAAAAAACGGGAATTTGGGGGAGAAATGGGAATTTTGGGATTCCCCAGCCACCATGGGATCCTCAAGAGAGCCAGCAAAAAAAAAAGTCTGTGCTTTTCCTGGAAGAAACAGGAGTTTTGAGGAAAGTTGAGGGAAAACCAGGGAAAATACAGGAATTTGGGGAAAGAATGGGAATTTTGGAGTTTCCCAGCCAGTGAAGCATCCCTAAGAGAGCTGGCAGGAAAACACCAGTGATTTTCTGGGAAAAGTTGGGGAAATTTTGGGAGAAAGTTATGTCATTCTGGGGAAAAAACAGGGAATTCTGAGGTTGGTTTGGAAAGGTGGAGCTGGAAAACAGGGAATTAAAACTGGAATTCTGTCCTGGAATATTGATACTATTGATAATTTAATATTAGTTCATTAATGTTGATTAGCTTTAAATAATAATTCATTTGTAGCAAAAGCCCATCCCAAATCCTCTCATCCCCTTTCCTCTCCGCCTCCCCCGGTCCCACAGGGGCCCTCCCAAAGTCCCGGTTTTGACGGATTTTGCCGTTTTTTGCCCCAGGAGCGGCCTGGGCCGGCAGACGTGCCTGGAGTGCAGCTTCGAGATCCCCGACTTCCCCAACCACTTCCCCACCTACGTGCACTGCTCCTTGTGCCGCTACAGCACCTGCTGCTCCCGCGCCTACGCCAACCACATGATCAAGTACGGGCTCGGGGGGAAATGGGGTTTGGGAAAAAACGGGAAAAAAGACGCGGCAAAAATGGGGGAAGATGTGGGAATTCCTGCTGCTCCCACATCTACACCAGCCACATGATCGAGGATGGAAAAATCTGGGATTTGGGAATAGTTTTGGGCTCCTGAGCAGTTTTGCAGTGTTTTATAGGGGATTTTTTATTTGTTTATAGGTGATTGTTATGGGTTTTTTTGGATATTATGTATGGATTTATGGAGGATTTTATGATATTTTAAAGGGGATTTTATGGAGTTCCATTGGGAAGATTATAGGGTTTTAGGTGATATTTTGTGTAGATATTATAGAGGAATTTTTAGGGCTATTATATAGGCTATTATATAGATTATATAGGCTATTTTCAATGGATTTATAGGGTATTTTATAGGATATGTTACATAATCTTCTGGGGAATTTTATACAAATTTTAAAAGATATTTATATGAATTTTATAGGATATTTTATATGGATTCATTGTGTGTTTGACCTGATTTTTAGGGAATTTAATAGGGTTTTATAGAGGATATTTTATTATTTGTGGGGTGTTTTCTTGGGTTTTACAGTCCTTTCTCCAGATTGTCCCTGACTTTTCCACCTTTTTCCCTCTCCAGCAACCACGTTCCCCGGAAAAGCCCCAAATACTTGGCTTTGTTCAAGAACTACACGGCCAGGTATGGAAAAAATTCCCAAAATCCCAATTCCAGGGGAATTCTAGCCCCTGGAATTTGTCATTCTGGGGGAAAATCCAGGGATTTTGGGATTTATGGGTCCTATTCCCATTGGGGGAGAATTTTACATTTTAATTGTTAATAATCATTAATTAATGTTCAATTATTATCAGTATTTTAATTATAAATTCAATTACTAACAATAAACAATTGATAATAATGATTTAGTTATCAATTATTTAGTTATTAATGATGGGTTGGACACATTTTTATGTCTGATATTAAAGTTTATTTATTTTTCTTCCTCCTCCAATTTTCCTCCCTTTTTCTTCCACCTCTTTTTTCCTTTTTTCCCCTTTTTTGCCCCTTTTTCCCATTTTTCTCTCCTTTTTCCCCCATTTCCCAGTGGGGTGAGGCTCTCGTGCTCCTCCTGCCTCTTCGTCACCTCTGAGGGCGATTCCATGGCCAAACATTTGGTGTTCAACCCCTCCCACGAGTCCAGCAACATCATTGTCCAAGGTAAAACCGGGGAACAAACTGGGAAAATGGGAAAAACCCCGAATTCCGGCCAAAATCCAAAAGATCTTCGTATTTGGAAGCTCGGGTTGGGAATAAACTGAATTAATTTTCCTTTTTTTAATGGGATGGAAATTCAGAATTCATTCCTGAGGGAGCTTGGTTTGATTCCAGCTTTTCCAGGAATTCCCACAAATCCGAAATTCCTCTGAAATAAAATTAAATATAAGTAAAAACCTAAAACACCTCAAATGAATCAAAATAAAAACTTGAAATATTCTGTTTTATTCCAGGGCCTTCTTGGATATCACATTCCAGGTAAGCCAGAAATTCCTGTTTATCCTCATCCCTCCCAGTCCATAGGATTGGGAATTTTTTCTACATCTTTCTTCCTCCCCTTGTTTTCCCTTTTCCCTCCCTTTTCCCCCCATTTTTCTCCCCTTTTTCTCCCTCCCTTTCCCTCCTTATTCTCCCTTTTTTTCTCCCCTTTTTTCCCTTTTTGTTCCCTGTATTTTTTCCTTACCCCCCTTTTTTCCTCCCCCTTTTTTCCTCCCCCTTTTTTCCCTCCTTTCCACATTTTTTCCTTTTTTCTCCTTCCCCCCTTTTTCCTCCCCTTGTTTTCCCCTTCTTCCCCCTTTTGTCTCCTTTTCTCCCCCTTTTTCCCTCCCCTTTCCTCCCCAAACACCCCAAATATTTCACTTTTCCCAATCCCCCTTTTTTCCAGGCACACCCAGGACACGCCACAGCCCCCTCCCTGCCAAACCCCCTCTCCTCCTCCCCCTCCAAAACCCCAAACCCCCCAAAACCCCCAAACCCTGCCCCAGAACCCCCCGAACCCCCAGAAAACCCCAACCCCGCCGCCCCCCGACGCAGACCCCGCCCCAAACCCGCCGGAGCCCCCCCAGAAGGAGCCCGAGCCCTCCAGGAAGGAGCAGCTCTCGGTCAAGAAGCTGCGCGTGGTTCTGTTCGCCCTCTGCTCCAGCACCGAGCAGGCGGCCCAGCATTTCCGGAACCCTCCGCGCCGCATCCGCCGCTGGCTCCGCCGCTTCCAGGCCTTCCAGGACGACCGCCCCGAGCTGCCCGAGGGCAAATACCTCAGCCTGGAGGCCGAGGAGAAGCTGGCCGAGTGGGTGCTGACGCAGCGCGAGCAGCAGCTGCCCGTCAACGAGGAGACGCTCTTCCAGAAGGCCACCAAGATCGGGAGGGCCCTGGAGGGGGGGTTCCAGATCTCCTACGAGTGGGCCGTGAGGTTCATGCTGCGGCACCACCTCAGCACCCACACGCGCCGCGGCGTCGCCCACCCTCTGCCCAAGGAGATCCAGGGCAACGCCGGAGCCTTCATCGAGTTCGTGCAGCGCCAGATCCACACGCAGGAGCTGCCCCCTGCCATGATCGCCGCCGTGGATGAAATCTCCCTTTTCCTGGACGTGGAGGTCCTGGGCAGCGACGACCGCAAGGAGAGCGCGCTGCAGACCGTGGGCAACGGCGAGCCGTGGTGCGAGCTGGTGCTGACCCTGCTGGCCGACGGCAGCGTCCTCCCGGCCCTGGTCGTCTCCAGGGGTCGCCTCCCCTGCCCGGCCGCCCTGCCCAAATCCATCCTGCTGGAGTCCAAGGAGAACGGCTGCGGCGACGACGAGATCATGGAGTTGTGGGCGGCCAGAGTGTGGAGGAAGCACACGGAGTGCCGAGGCAGCGCTTCCAAAGGGATGCTGGTGCTGGATTGCCACCGGACGCACCTGTCCGAGGAGGTGCTGGCCGTGCTCAGCGCGGCCGGAGCGCTGCCGGCCGTCATCCCGGCGGGATGCAGCTCCCGCATCCAGCCTCTGGACGTATGCGTCAAGAGATCCCTGAAAAGTTTCCTCCACAAAAAATGGAAAGAACGGGCGAGAGATCTGGCGGATTCCGACTCCTCCGCGCTGCTCCAGCTGCTGCTGGGGTGGCTGGGAGAAGCTTTGGAAATCCTTGGGAATTGCCCGGAATTGATCCGGAAATCTTTCCTGGTGGCCAGCGTCCTGCCGGGGCCGGCCGGGGATTCGGGATCGCCGCGGCGCAACGGCGACGAGCAGGAGGAGCTGATTGCCGCCATGGAGGAGAGGCTGAAAATCGCCAAAACCCGGGAATCGTCCCCGGAATTCCCAGAGAACGACGACCCCGAGGCCGACCCCGAAATCCTGCACCGGCTCTTCGAGGGGGAGAGCGAGGCCGAGTCGTTCTACGGCTTCGAGGAGGCGGATTTGGAGCTGATGGAAATTTGAGAATTGCCGGAAATAAAAATGGGACGGATTCATCCCGGAAATTCCTGGGTTTGGAGAGGCCAAGGAGTGCTGGGAGGGGAAGGGGCGTTCCCTGGTTTTGGGCCCGAAAATTGAAGGATATTCCAAGTTTTTGGCCACAGAAATGGAAGGATATTCCCAGTTTCTGGCCCCCAAAGCTTAAAGGATATTCCCTGGTTTTTAGAGAGCCAAACAGGTCCCAGAAATGGAAGGCTATTCCAAATTTCCTGCCCCAAAAATTGAAGGATATCCCCTATTTTTGGCCCCCAGAATTAAAAGAAATTCCCTGGTTTTGGCCCCAAAAATTAAAGGATGTTCCCTGTTTTCGGAGAGTGAAACACGCCCCAGAAATTGAAGGATATTCCCATTTTTCAGTCCCAAAAACCCAAGGATATTCCCAAATTTTTGGCCCCAAAACAAAGGACATTCCCAGTGTTCGGAACAGATGAGATCCCAGTTCCCAGCGGATTTCTGGGATTTTTACGGATTTGCCGTTTCCGCCGATTTTTTGGGAGGATTTTCATGGCTTTTTTTTCTTTTTTTTTTAAATTGAAAAAAAAACTGAAAAAAAAAAACTTGGATTCACTGTGTTGGTATTTCCTTGGAATTCTCTCTCGTGGGTGGATATTTTTTGGGAATTTTCTTTACCTCACTTGTACCATAATTCCTGGTTTTTAGCAGTGGGAATTTGACGTTGTTTGTGCCCATGTTTTTTTCCAAGAAGACAGAAAATCCCCAGATATAACTCCCAAAAAAATTGGGGGAATTTTTCTTTCCTTTTTCCTTGACTTTTTTTTGGAATTTAACCCGGAAAATCCAGGAAAATTCCTTCGGATTGGCTGCGAAGATTCAGTTATTTTGGGTTTTTTTAAATGGAAATTGGGAATTTTGATGGAATTTTAGGGAGTTTTGAGGGAATTTGGCTTGGGAATGGTGAAGATACCATTCCAGCAGCAGTTTTTGGGATTGGCGCTGCTTTTCCTGCCCCAACCTCCATTTTCCCAATTTTTCCCCAAAAGATTCCCATGGGAGGGGCATAAAAGCCGAACTTCTCCTTGGATTTCCCCTTTTTGGATTGTTAATTATCAACTTGATTTAAAGAAGAACCATCCTGGAAAACCCCGCCTTCCTTAGGGTGGAAAAATCCAGGATTTGGGACTGAAACTGTGATGAAAAACCCGGAAAAATCCATTAAAAAAAAAAAGATTTTGGGTTGATTTTTCACTGCCAGCTCTGATTTTTTACCGGAATTTGCATGTTTTTTGGGAAAATGTTTTTTTTTTTTAATTTTAAAAATTCTTGGAATTCCCAAATTCCAGAGGCACCCAGCACCTGTTTTTCCATAAGATTTGTGGAGGGGTTTTTTTTTTTTGGAGTTTTTTCCCAGAAGGAAAACAGGAAAAAAAAATTTTAAAAATATTCAAAATACATAAAATTTAAAAATAAAAAAATTATGGATCAGCTTGGAATTGTACAGGAGTGGAAAACGTGGAATAAAAGCAGGGAAATGGATTTATAAATAAACAGTGTTTTTATTGTGGAAGAAATTCCTTCATTCCCGTGGGATTTGGGTGGAAAAATCCTGAATTTAATTAATTCTTCACGGTCAGAATTGTTTTTTTCCGTGGAGAATTCCTGTGGTTTTTTAAGGAAAAGTTGGGAAAATGGAAGAATTTTGGGAGTGGGGAGGGGAAAAATTCCATTTTAATTGGATTTTTTGGCCTCGAAATCTCTCCGGGTTTGGGATTTCGGGGAAAAAATCCCATGGAATGCCCAAAAATCGTGGACAGGGTTTAGGGATTCCCAGGCTCCATCCCAGAAGGGCTTTTCCCACCTCAGAAATTCCACAATTTTGGTCAAAACTGGAATCGGGTGCCACAGCATCCACCCAGAATTCCGGACCTCCCTGAAATCTGCGTTTTCCAGGAGAATTCCCACGGATTCTGGAGGATTTCCAGAGAACAAACACATGGATCGGTCTTGAACGATCAATTTTATTCCCAAAAAACGCTGGATGTGCCATTCCAGAGGGAAGGGATGGGATAAAAACGGGGATTCGACGAGGCAGGAGCAGCTCCTGGAGATCACTCGAAACCTCTGGAAAAATGGGAAGAAAAGGGAAAAATGGGAGTTAGAGGGGCAGGAAAAACACCTGGCTGTCCCTCTGGAATTCCCAATCCTGCTGTATCCAGGTAGGAATTACCTGGATGTCCCCAGAACCCCTGGAATTCCCAAATCCCGGCATTCCAGGTGGGAATTACCTGACCACGTGGGCGATGTCCCAGTTGGCCTCCAGGGTCAGGGGTCCCTCCAGCTCCACGCCCTTCTCTGTCACCGTGGCGACCTCGTACTGCCGGAAAAGCCCGGAATTCCTCAATTCCCACCCAGAATTCCACAGGAAAAACCCTGGGGTGGCTCCCATGGATTTGGGGATGGATTTTGGGGTGAATTCCCAGGATTTGGGGTGGATTTGGGACACAAACCCTGCTGAAGGAGCGAGCATCCCTGTAGTAGAGCACCTTCAGGCAGCACTCCAGCAGCTCCCGGGACTGGGATGGGTGTGGGGTGGCTCCCATGGATTTGGGGATGGATTTTGGGGCGAATTCCTGGGATTTGGGATACAAACCCTGTTGAAGGAGCGAGCATCCCTGTAGTAGAGCACCTTCAGGCAGCGCTCCAGCAGCTCCCGCGCCTCCTCCCGCGTCGGGAGCCGATCCCGCTCCCGCTCCCGCTCCAGCTCCGCCCGCAGCAGCGGCTGCAC
>JANIJU010000042.1:18270-41915 GCA_025504685.1 Leucosticte australis
GCTGCTTCTTTTCCCGGGGGTTTGCTTCCAGCTGCGGATTTTATCCCCATTCGTCATCGTTTTTTTCCCCTATTTTTCTCGATTTTGTTTCCATTTTCTCGCTATTTTACCTCTATTTAATCCCCATTTTTTCCTCTATTTTATCCTTATTTTTCTGTATTTTCCCCTGCATTTTATCCATATTTTACCACTATTTTATCCCTATTTAATTTGTCTTTTATTCCTATTCTCTCCCCATTTTTTTCCCTATCTTATCTTTATACAACAAAAGAAGAGGGGAAAATGTCAGAAAATGACATGTTTTTTAAGCAAAAAATGCCAAAAATGCCCCAAAACCCTAAAAAAAAGGAATTTCAGCATTTCAGCTGCTGGAAGGAGAATTTTATTGGGCATTTTGATTTTTGATCAGAAATCTCAGAGATGATTTTTAGGAGAGGCTGCTCTGGGAGCAGAAGAAGCCCCAGGCACCCCAAGTTCCCTGGGAAAAGGGATGGAGAGAGGAAAGGAGCGTGAAAAAATGGGATAAATCCTGAATTTCCTGGGATCACAGTCAGGTGATGGAGGTGCAGTACCCACATTCCCAAATATTGTTGTCCAGGGAAATCAGGATATTCCTGATCAGCCCTACTCGAGGGAATTCCAGAGGAAAATCAGGGAATGGGAGCAGAGAATTCCAGGATCACAGCCAGATGTCAGAGGCGCAGTCCCCACATTCCCAAATATTTCAGAATATTCCCAGAATTCCAGGATCACAGCCAGGTGTCAGAGGCACAGTCCCCCATTCCCAAATATTTCAGAATATTCCCAGAATTCCAGGATCACAGCCAGGTGTCAGAGGCACAGTCCCCCATTCCCAAATATTTCAGAATATTCCCGGAATTGCGGCGGGATCACAGCCAGGTGTCGGAGGCGCAGTCCCCACATTCCCAAATATTCCCAAATATTTCAGAATATTCCCAGAATTGCGGCGGGATCACAGCCAGGTGTTGGAGGCGCACTCCCCACATTCCCAGACTCCCAAACATTCCCGGATTTCCCTGGAATTGCGGCGGGATCACAGCCAGATGTCGGAGGTGCAGTCCCCCCCCGGGTAGCGCACCTCGTGCGCCAGGCAGGGCCCGCCCGGCTCCTTCCCGAAATCCAGCAGGAATTTGGGATTGACGGCCAAGCCCCCCCGCTCCGTGTCCACGTCCAGCTGCAGCAGCACCGAGCCCTCCCTGGAACACCCGGGAAAACATGGGAATTAAACAAAACAACTGGGAAAAGGGGGTGGGAAAGACAGGGCTTGGGGCTGGGGCAAGGCTTTGCTGGTGCGATTCAGACGGAATTAACAATCAATTAATAACCCAAAATCCATCCCAAAATCCCCCCTCAGAACCCCCAACATGTGGGCTCACGTCAGCAGGCTGGGGTAGAACTGCCGGTCCCAGGCGCTGAACAGCGACGTGGTCACGTAGAGCCGGCGCCCGTCCAGGCTCAGCTGCAGCATCTGCGGCCCCCCCGGGATCCTCTTCCCCTAAATTGGGAAAAACCTTCCAGGGGCTCCGAAATCCCAGGGTTGGGAATGGCCATTCCCAGCTTCGGGGAGAAAACGGAATTTTTTGGGAGTTTTTGCCTCAGGACGGGAGCACTGGAATGGTTCGAGACGAGTCAGGGAATAAAGGATGGCTTGGAATTCTCTGGAATTATTAAGGTTGGAAAAACCTTGTGGGAATCACCCAATCCAAGGGTTTTTCCCCAATTTTTGGCAGGAATTCCCTTTTCTGGTTCTTTTTGTCCCATCCTCACCTCCCCAAGAGATTTTCCAAGAATTCTGGGGCTGAAAATTCCAGAATTTCCTTGCCCTGGGGGTGTCCAAGAGGTTTCTTATTCCCCATCCCAGATTTTTTCATGGAAAAAACATTAATTCATGCTTGAAGTGGGAAATCCAGGAATTTCCCCCCCAAATTTCTTAATTCCACAATTTTTTTCTGAGGGAAAACTGGGATTTCTGGGATGAAACCCATCCCTAAGGAAGGAAAATCCAGCTGGGAACAACCTCAGGAGGAGTTATGGATGTCAGGAATTTCCAAAAATGTGGGAAGAATTGGGAAAAAAATTGGGAATCTTCACCTGGATCACGCACGGCTCCGGCTGATCCCGCAATTCCCGATCCTCCACCACGGTCACAGCTCCCCCTTTGGAGATGCTGCCTCCCAGAAAAACCTGGAAAACCATTAAAACCACGGAAAAACTGAATGAATCCCTTCAAAAGTGCGGGAATTGGGTTTTTTGGGAATTTCTTCCTCACCTGCCCCACCAGTTTGGGATTTTTGGGGTCAGAGATGTCGTACTGCCGCACGTCCCCGTGGAGCCAGTTGCTGAAGTACAGGAATCTGTCGTCCAGGGAAATCAGGATATCCGTGATCAGCCCTTCCCAAGAGAATTCCAGAGGAAAGTCAGGGAATGGGAGCAGAGAGAATCCCAAAAATCCACAAATTCCCACGTGGAAACACCAAAAAAGGGTTGGGAAAGGGCTGGGGGGAACAAAATCAACCTCGGGAATTGTTCCAGAATCCCTGAGGAAATCCAAACTCAAATTCCAAGGATTTTCCTGGAAAATCCCACCCCCAGCACAGAGCAGATCCCACTCCGGGGTTCCTTTGCTCATCCCAAAATTCTCCCTCAAAAAAACCACCTTAACATTTGGAATTTTTTGCCATTTAAGGATAGAATTCTGCCAAAATCCCTTCTGGACCCATGAGAAAATTCCCAAATTTCTCCCACTGACCTGGCATTTCCGGGAGGAGCCATCCTTGTACTTTCTTGCTGGGCACCTCAATCACCTTCTCTGCTTCCCATTTTCCCTCCTGAGGGACGGAACACGCGGAATGAACTCCCGAGAGTCACGGAACGCCCACGGTGGCGAGAGGCCGCGGGTGGCGGCAGCTCCCCGAGCTCACCGGGCTCCTGTGGAACCTGCGCACGTCCCCGCTGAGGGTGCAGCCCACGAAGCCCTGGGCGGCGCGGGGCTCGTGCAGGAAGCGGATCTCCAGCGGGATGGAGCCCGCGCCCAGGTCCAGCTCCTGCACCAGGCGCCGCTCGCGCCAGTCCCACACGTTGATGTGGCGCCCGTAGTGCCCTGGGGAAAGGGAAATACTCGCAAAACTCCGGTTCTTATGGAACATTCCGTGCCTCAGAGTGAAACTGGGGGTAAAAGCAGGATTCAGAAAAAAAAAATTGGGACTTTTTAGGGGTTTTAAAGGTGGGAAATTGAATTTTTAAGGAGTTTTTAAGGTCAAAATTTGGATTATTTTTTTAGGAAGTTGCACGCAAAATTTGGATTTTTTAGGAGTTTTGACTCTCAAAATGTGGATTTTCTTATGAGTTTCTGCTCCCCAAAACTGGATTTTTTCCGAGTTTCTGCCCTCAGAAATGGAATTTCCCAGATTTCCCCCTGACCTTTCTCCACATCCTTGGGGTCGAATCCCTGGGCCAGGACTTTGGGGACGCCCCACTCGGTGCTGAGCAGGACGTTGTGCCGGGGCTGGTACCAGAAGTCGTAGCCCAGATTTGGGATTTTTCCTCCTTTCTCCCAATTTCCTTTCACTTCAAAGGTTTCTCCATCCAGAAGGACGAAAGTGCCTGGAAAAAATTCCCAAAATAAGGAGTTTGGAGAGATTTATAGAGCTTGAAATAAAGCAAGTTAATTTTTTTATCTACACTCTATTATTATTACAACTATTACTACTACTACTATTACTATTACCAATTATAATAGTGCCTAAAATAATTTCCCATGATTTTATTATTGTTAATAAAAACTATTTCCTAGGATTTTATCTTTTCCTACAATAATAATTCCTAAAATTATTTTGCTTTAAATACAGCAAATTATCTATTTATATCTACTTTCATTTTTTATTAAATGAAACATAAAACCAGCCTGGAAAATCAATTAAAAAACCTGCAGGAATGTGCTAAAAATTCCAGGAAAATTCCAAGTATTCCGTGGATTTTGCAGGATTTTGCAGGAAAATGAATCCCTGGGGATACTTTTATGGAATCTGGAGGAATTCTGAACCTTTTCCGTTGCCATCAGGATCCCCCAGGCAGCTGATGAGGATCTCCCCAGAGCCCAGGCAGTGGGAAGTGTGCGGGAACGCAGCGTTCGCCTTCCGGGCCAGCTCCTCGGCTTCCACCACCTGAAATGGGGAAAAATGGGAAAAATTCCAGGAAAAATGGGAAAATTAGGGATCATTCCTCAGCTTCCACCACCTGGTATGAGGAAAATTCCAGGAAAAATGGGGAAAATTCTTGGAAATCAGGTGGGTGGGGGAAATGGGGATTTGCGGGCAAGGTTTGTGGGAATGTTTGAAGGGAAAAGGGGGCAAAACGAGAAAAAATGGGAAAAAAGGGAAAAGTCAGGGAATAAATCGGGAAATAAAGAGGGGAAAAAGGAAGAAATTGGGATAAGAGGACGAAAAAAGGGAAAAATAAGTGGGAAAAAAGCAGGAAGAAAGGGGGGAAATTCCACACCTTGTGGAGTTTGGGAGCCCTGGGGTCCGTTCCCACGTCCACAACGTAGACGCGGGAGGAGATGAGGCTGGGCAGGATCAGGAAATCCCTGGATTTGGTGGGGTCGCCGTGGCAGCTGCTGCAGGCGTTCCAGCCCGAGTGGTGCAGCTCGTCCCCCACGTAGGGCATGGGCAGGCGATGGATCACCTGCAGGAACGGGGATGCAGCTGCAGCTGGAATCCCAGCATTGCCGCCCCTGCCAGGGCCGGGGCAGGGTTTGGGAGCCCGATCTTCTGGCATTTGGGCTCCTGGATTTTCCCCTGCCCGGCCCGTACCTGGCAGTAGCGGGGGGACTCGGGATCCACGTCCACGGTGGCCAGGAAGTCGGGCCTGCTGGTGCCGGTGTTGCGGTAGATGCAGGGCAGGTACAGCAGCTGCTCCCGGGGCCCTGCGGGCACACCTGGGGCTCAGCCCCCCGAATTCCAGCTGCTCCCAGCTTGCACCCACTTCCCCCGATCCCCAAGCAGCTCCAGGATTTGGGAATGCTGGCCCAGCACTTGCCTTTCATGGCCTCCAGAGGGCTGGGATAGCCCGGCCCGCACGCTCCGCATTTTCCTGCTGGAAAAGGGCAAAATTCCATCATTTCCACATCCCAAAAATCCTGGGAATTTGGGGCCTTCCATTGGCTCCTCATTGCCAATTCCTCACTGACATTTCCCAGCCTTAAATCCATGGAATTCCCCATTCCCAATTCCTTATTCCCAGCTCCTCATTCCTCATGCCCAATTTTTGTGCCTTGGATTTGCTCGCTGCAGGGAAAAAAACCCCATTGGAATTCATCCCAATTTTTGGCTCCCTGAGATGGCCCAAAGTGCCAGATTAGGAGGGATAAAATTGGGATTTTAGCAAGGGTTGGAAAAAATGGGAGTTTCTTTGGAATTCCAGGGTTTAATATCAAAATATTCCAAGTTCCAGAGAGGAAAATCCAGATTAAATTTGGGAAAAATAAAATTCAAATTCAAATGAAAACAACAGAGAAGCCACTGGAAAAAATCCAGCAATTTCAGGAATCCTCTCCCAAAAAACCAAATTCCCAAGGGAATTTAGGGAGTTCATTTTTCAGAACATTCCAGGATTTATTTCCTTCCATAATTCCCAATTTTTTTGAGCTCCCAGGTCCTTCCAGGCCTGTCAGTCATTCCCAAAGTTATTTATTGACTTCCAGGAACTTGGACCCAAAAAAAAATCCTCAAAAAATTCCACTTGGGAGTGAAAAAATTTCCTGGAAATTCAGGATACCTTTGGTTAGAATATTGATATTTTTTGGCTACACATTCCTGCTAAAAAGTGCTCATTTTTGGCTGGGTTTGATCCCAAAACTCCTGATTTTTTCCTTCCGTTTTGAACTCCTGACAATTCCCAGGGAAACCGCCTCCAACTTTTTGGCCCCTCCCACTTTTTCCACTGAGCCAAAAGTCAAAGTTCCTGGAAGTCCGAGTTTTTAGCCTCAAAAATCAGGAAAAATATCCTGGAAATCCAGAATTTATCCCCATAAATACGGAATACGTCAGGGAAAAGCTCAAATCTGATCTTTAAGGATTTTTCCAAGGGTTTTTTCTGTTCCCAAGCAGGAAATCCAGGAGTTTCTCCCAGTTCTTAGAAGTTTAGGGATTATAAATTCCCAATTAATTCGAGGGAAAATGGATTTTAATGAAGGAATTCAAGCTCTTAGTTAAAGCCCAAGGGGTTTTTAGGGAATATTTAAATCCAGGGAAAAGCTGGACTTTCACCCCCCCACCCCCGGGAAGCCAAAAGCAGCAAATCCCGGGATTTGGGGTTTTTTTGGGATTGTTGGGGATTTTGAGATCTCTTACCCATCCTGGACCGGGCTGGGAATGGGAATTCCGAGAGTTGCGTTGGATTTTTTAGGGAGAAGCAGCCGGGAAAGGGTCGGAAAGCCAGGGGGAAAGGGGAGGGCTTTGGGAGAGGAGGAGCCAAGGGGAGGATCCCGGGCACGGAAAAAACAAAATCCCACCTCAAAATGCCAAAGGGAAACTTCCAAACTTCTCCCTCCGTGGAATTCCCGCTTCCCCCCCCCCACCACCAATTTTCCCCTTTTAATTCCAAATTTTCCTGGGTTTTTTTTCCTGCCTGGAGAAGGAATTTGGGAATAATGAACGAGGGAGGAGATTTGGCTTAAAAAAATCGGGATTTTGGGAATGTTTCCAGCGAATTCTCTCCCAAGGGATTTCAGCAACTTTTAAAAATATTTTGTGGCTTTTCTGGGTGAAAAATAATGATAATAAAAAAATTCCTCTGGAAAATCAGGATTTTTTTTTCCTAAGTCCTGCTGGGGTTGTCCCTAATGAGAGTTAATTTATTAATTAATGATTATTAATTTATTTAGTATGGAATTTTTAAGGAATCTGCCTTTTTTCCCCCTTCCTTCCAGGGAATGTTTATTTTGGAATTTCCAAAATATTTTCCTTTTTTTACATCCCTGCTTTTTTCCATGAACCACCAGGAAAAGCACGGAAAAAAGAAAAACAAGGGATTTTTTCTGCTATGAATAAAGAGATTCTAATGATTATTTTGGGATCGTTCCTTTATTGTTGAAGAGATTTAAATTCTTATTTATTTTTCTAACTTTTGGCTGTTTTTCACTCATTTTTTGGGCTGTTTTACCAACACCTTTCCCAGGTGGGAGATTTTGCCCTCAGCTGGACAATTTTGGCCTCAGGTGGAGTTTTATTGCCCTCAGCTGGACAATTTTGCCCTCAGGGGGAGAATTCCTGCCCTCAGCTGGACGATTTTGGCCTCAGCTGGGAGATTTCGGCCGGGGAGCCCTGAGCATCCCTCAGCTGCGGGGGCTGACCGCTGCTCACGGCCCGCCCGGCCCTGAGGGGCTCTCGGGCCGCGCACACCCAGCGCGGGACAGCGGCCCGGGAGCAGCGCCGGCCGCTCCTCCCGCCGCTCCCCGAGCCCTCGGGGCCTCAGAGCCGCCTCGGCACCGCAGCAGCAGCGGCGGATCCCTGAGGGGAAGAGCCGTGAGGAGCGGGCGGGGGTCGCGACTCAGCGGCGCCATTTTCCCGCCCTTCCCTTTCCCTCCCTCAGCCGCCTCAGGGTCCGGCCCCGTGACGTCACCAGGCGCAGGCGGAAGTGACGTCAGCGGTATCCCTCCGCCGGCCAGGTCCCCTTTTTGTGTGTGTGTGGTGTGTGTGTTGTGTGTGTGGTGCGGCTGCGGGCGCCGCGCGCCTGTATCAGCCCGCCGGGCCCGACGACCTTTTTTTTCTTATCCCCCCCCCCCTTTTCCGTGGGGGGTGAAGTAGAGGGGGGGGAAAAAACCCACACGCACGCCAAGCACGGAGCCGCCCCCCGGCAGAACGTACAGAGGGCGAGCAGAGCCAGGGATAATTTCTTCATCATCACCATCTTCATCCTCCTCCTCCTCCTCAGCATCCCGCCAAGTGGGGGGGGGGGGGCTCATGCCACCTGCCCCCGTGCCCTGCGGGTCGCCTCGCCCGGGGAGCGGCGGAGCCCCGTAGGAGCGAGCGGCGGCAGCGCTGAGGAAGGTGAGGCGGGGGGCGCGGAGAAGGTGGGGGGGGATGAAGGCGGCGGGGCCCCCCGGGGGTGGCGGCGGCGACGGCGGGAGATGGAGATGGGGGGGATCGGTGACGGTGGAACCGGCTCGAACCGCCCGGGAATGGGGGAGAAGGAGGGAATGAAGGAGGGGGGGGCGGCAGGGCCGGAGCGCGCCGTACACAAAGCGGTGGCGGGAGGAGGAGGAGGCGAAGAGCAGGAGGAGGAGGAGAAGGAGGAGGGAGGGCTCGGGGTGCCGAGGAGGGGCCGGGGAGGAGCCGCGGCGGCTCCGGCGGCCGCTCCCGCCGGGCCCGGGCGGGCGCTGAGGGACGCGGAGGGATCCGCGCGCAGCCCTCACGGCCCGGGGGGCGCGGTGAAGCGGCCGCCCTCAGGGGAGGGGGGCGGCGGTTATGCGGCCCCGCCGCCGCTCCCTCCGCGCACCCCCTCCCGTCATACCGAGGGTCCCCTCACGGTCCCCTCACGGTTGCCCCCCGGTCGCCACCGCCTGGGTGAGGAAGGGGTGGTCGTGTCCGTCCTTTCCCCCCTCTCCCGGTGCTGTCGCCCCCTCCTCTCTTTGGCTGCGCTGCTTCGCTGGTGGGCGGCCATGTTGGGCACGGGGATTATTTTTCGCTCTCTTTCTTAGCCGCCACAATACGCTGAGGGTGTGTGGGGGGGGCTTTTCCCGGAGTTCTCGGAAGAAGCGGCCTTTTCCCGGTTTTTAGGGGAGGCTAAAGAGAAGGGGAGGGTCTGGGATCAGCCGTTTGCAGGGTGAGACCACCCCCCCATCATCCTTGGCCTGCTGGTGCTTCACCTTCGCTGAGTGAGTGCCCCTGTCCAGGGCCCTGAGGGGAGGGAGCCCCTCGGCCGCAGGGATTGGGGAGCCCAGCCTTCTTCCTCGGGGATTTGGGATTGGTGTTTCAGCCTTTTCCTGAGAGATCCGGGATTGCCATCCCAGCACTCTTCCTCAGGGATCTCGCCTATCTCTTCAGGATTCTGGGATTTCCATCCCATCCCTTTCCTCAGGGATCTGGGGTTGATATTGCAACCTTCTCCTCGGGGATTTGGGATCACCATCCCACCTCTCTTCCCAGTTTTTCCTGTCCCTGTCCTGTTCCTCCAGTTGTCACCCTCAGCAGCGGCTCCATCTCCTCATCCCGCCCGGATCCAAGCAGGAAAAAATGGGAAAACTGCTCATTTTGTCCCCTGCCCAAGCCGGGATCCCAAAACTGCTGGGAGAGGCTCCGGAGTGCAGGAATTCCCTCCCTCCAGCAGGATTTGGGATTCCATCCCCAAAATCCCCCGAGGCTGCTGCTCTGAAAATGCCCAGTGCTTGAAGTTTTCCTGGAATTCCCTGGGGCTGGGATGTGCCAGGGAGCTGGGGAGGGGTGGGATCCTGCATCCCAAAACCCCAATTTTATTGGGATTCACTGGATTTTACTGGGATTCACCTGATCCCAGTGTGGACAGAGGATGGGAGGGATCCCACCAGAAAAATTCCCAAAGGTGCTGGAAAAAATAATAATAAAATATCAAAATAAACCATTTTAGAAGCTTTTAATGATTAATTAGCACAAATTAAATCTGATTAATTAATGGGATGAGGTTTTTCCTGTTTTTTTTATGGTGGGAAGGTGAAGGGTAAAGTCCCAAAGGAAATTTGCCTTTTGTTTCCCAAATTCCTCAACATTCCAAGAATTTTCCCAATTCCTGGGTGTTTTAGGGCTGCTAATTAAACGGAATTAGTAATTATTATTAACATTTCATTCATGTGTGTTATCCACCTCAAAGCCAAGGAAAACCAACCTTCCTGATATTTTTGGGATTATTTTTCCAGCTTCTTGAGACCTGGAGATGAGGAATTTTTAGGGAAGAAGCAGGAGAGCATTCCAAGGTTCTGCAATCTGTGGGATGGGAGACCACAAAATCCCATTTTTTCCCCCATTCCAGGAAAATTTTCCACAATTCCCCTCCTCCCAGGCTGAAGCTATGGAGAGAATTCCTAGGGTGGGAAGCTCCTGTTAATTTTTGTTTTTATCCCTGCAAATTTTTCCATTGATCCCAAAATTCTTGGAGTTCTCCTCCCAGTGTTTTTATTTTTATTTTATTCTGATTTTAATTAAAAGCCCCCAAACTGAAGCTCCTGCTGCCTATTCCAAGCTGGGAATTTTGAGATAACCAAAAATCCTTTGGGATTTTTTTTTAATCTTAAATTTTTTGGATTTAAAATTTTAAAAACCACGAAATTACCTGGAATTAATTACCAGGAAAAAATTCCAATTTTTTTGTCAAATCCGAGATTTTTCCACAATTTTCCCTGAAAAAAACCCCCAAAATTTCCAGCTCCTTTTGTTTTCCCTTGGAATTTTGGGATCTACAACCAACCCAGACCCATTATTCCCATTCCTCCCCTTGGGAAAAAAAATCCCTGCGGGTTTTTTAGTGCCAAATTCCCTTTTCCCCCCGTTTTTCCAGGATGGCAGACACGGATCTTTTCATGGAATGTGAGGAGGAGGAGCTGGAGCCATGGCAGAAAATCAGCGACGTCATCGAGGACTCCGTAGTGGAGGATTACAATTCCATGGAAAAAAATCCCACAGGTCATTTCCCCCTTTTCCCACTTCATTGTCTGATGTTTCCCATTTTCTCACTGGCTTTTCCATATTTCCCACCAACTTTCCCCTCTTACATTTTCTCTTTCCCCATGGATTTTTCCCCCATATTCCCATGGATTTTCCCATGCATTATCCCCCTCCTCCCACTTAATTTTGTCCCTTTTCCCCCCCTGGATTTTCCCCCCTATTCCCCTGGATTTTCCCCCCTGTTCCCCTGGCTTTCCCCCTTTCCCACGGGTGTGTGGGCTGTGTTCCAGGCGGGAACGCCGCTGTCCAGCCGGGCGGGCAGTCGCTGCTGCTGGCGCAGAGCCCCGCGCCCGGCCTGGGGGCCGTGGTCACGCAGCCCCTGCTGCGGCCGGTGCAGCTGATGCAGAACGCCAACCACGGCACCAACCCGCCCGCGGGCACCCAGCCCATCTTCATCACCACCCAGGTGAGCTCCCGGCCCCACGGGGAATCGCCGGAAAGCCGCGCTTTCCCGGGAGAAATTCCCATTCCTCGCTCCGTTTTTGGTGCTGCTTTTCCCTTTGCGCCGAAACCCCCCGTGGGATGGGGGTTGGACCCCGTTGAGTGTTTGGCTCAACAAAACTTCAAACCTTCCAGAGGTTTTGTTTTCCTTGAACCCCAGTCCTGAACCCCAAACTCCAATCCTGGTCCCAGTCCTAAACCCCAACCCAAATCCTAAACCCAGTCCTAAATCCCAATCCAAAACCCCAAATCCCAGCCCCTATCCCGGGTGATTTTTAGGTTTGTTTGGGATATTTTTGGGGTTGGAATTCCCTCAGGAATGGCCCAGGGGTGATGGATCTGTTCGATTCCAGGGGTTATTTTTGGGTTGGTTTGGGACAGTTTTGGGTTGGCGTGGGAGGGTTCTGGGTTGGTTTGGGACGGTTCTGGGGCTGATGCATCCCTTGGGTGCCAGGGGTTCCCAGTGCAGAACGTCCGGCCCGTGCAGAGCCCCATGAACCAGGTGGGCATCGTGCTCAATGTCCAGCAGGGCCAGACTGTCCGGCCAATCACCCTTGTGCCAGGTAATTAACTAATTAATCAAATAAGAACCATCCACTGATAGCTAGTAATGGGAATAATGCTAATAAGATGATGGTGATGAGGTGTGGCCTGTGCAGAGCCCCATGAACCTGTCCTCCTTTTGCCAGATAATAATAACAATAATAATAATAATAATAATAGCAGCATTCATCATAATTTATAATAATAATAGTAATAACAATGGCAAGGGGCCAATGCAGAACCCCATGGGCCAAGTTGGCCCCATCATCCTTGGGCCAGGTGATCATAATTAATAATATTAATAATAATAATCATCATGAATAGGAATAAAAGCTGTAAATCCCAAATAAAGCTGTAAATCCCATATTTCCTGGGATTGGGGTCGGATCACGGCTCTCTGTTTGTCTTTGAAGCCCCAGGTACCCAGTTTGTTAAACCAGCAGTTGGCGTTCCCCAGGTGTTCTCGCCGGTGGCGCAGGTGCGGCCGGGCAGCGCCGGGCCCGGCCGGCCGGCCACCAACGCCTTCGCCACGGTCATCCCGGCCACGCTGACCCTGCGCAGCACCGTGCCCCAGGCCCAGGCGCCCCAGCAGAGTGAGTCACCGAGTCCTGGTCAGATCCCAAATTCCCCATCCGGGCCCGAGTTCCTGATCCTAGCCCAAATTCCTCTGGGAATTCTCATGGAAAAATCCATGGGAGCCAGGGGGTGGCGTTGGGAGATGGGCCAAGTTCGCTTTTGGGTCAGAGTTTATTCACAGAGTAGGAAATGAGGAGAATCTGGGGCAGTTTGGGTGAAAAAGTGGTTCCGTTTGGGAATTCCTGGCTGGAATTTCACAGGAATTTTGTCCAAACCATCCCTGGGGGAGACTCAAGGTAGAAGATCCAGGCCAAGTGACAGGGGTAGAATTCCAGGCTGGCTGGAATTTCACTGGAGTTTTGTCCAAACCATTTCTGGTGAGGTCTCAAGGAGGGAACTGGAGGAGGTGGCTGAATTCCCACCCCAGTTCCCGTCGGGAATTCCATGGAATGCTCTCCCCTCCGCAGTGAGCATCGCCAGCTTTGTGACGGTGAAGCGCCCGGGCGTGCCCGGCGATGGCAGCGGCAGCGCCGGTGGCCCCGAGGTGGCCAAGCTGGTGAACACGCTGGGCACGGTGCCCTCGCTGGCCCACGGCCCCGCCGCGCTGGCCGTGGCCAACAGCAGCCCTGGCACCGCCCAGCGCGGCACCGCCAGCGAGGCCTCGGCCTCGGCCGCGCCCCGCAAAGGTACATCCCGGGGATTCTGCCCCGCCGGGAGGCAGAACTTGGGTTTAAGGGGTGCTGCGGGTTCTTGGGAGGCAAGAGTTGGTTTTTTGGGATAAAGGGTAGAAAAGAGAAAAACGGGGGATTTTGGGAGGCTTTGTGGGATAAAGGCTGTGAAAATTGGGGATTTTTTTGTGGGATTAACGAGTGTCTGGGGCAGGGGAGAAGTGGGAATGGTGGCACTGGGAGCTGATCCATGTTTGTCCCGCTGCAGGCAGCTCCTCTCCCATTCCCAACCTGGATTTCCAGGACGGGGGCCGCAAGGTCTGTCCCAAGTGCGACTCGCAGTTCCGTGTCACCGAGGCACTGCGGGGCCACATGTGTGTAAGTCATCATCCCGGGACTGGGGAGCTCTAGGCCTGGCTTAACGAGTGGGGATTCATTCCAGACCTGGTTTAAGGAATGGGGATTCATTCTAGACCTGGTTTAAGGAGTGGGGATTCATTCTAGACCTGGTTTAATGAGTGGGGATTCATTCTAGACCCAGTTTAATGAGTGGGGTTTCATTCTAGACCCAGTTTAACAAGTGGGGATTTATTTTAGACCCAGTTCAATGTCTCCAAATTCATTATCCCAGCCCCAGTTTAACAATCAGGGATTAATCCCAGCCCCAGCCTCTCATTAATTACCCCATCCCCAATTAATGAGCAGCCGTTAATTACCCTGTTTCCACAGTACTGCTGCCCAGAGCTGGTGGAATTCCTGAAGAAACGCAAATCCCTGGATTCCGAGCCCGCCCCGCCCTCGGCCAAGGCCCCCTCACCCGCCCAGGGCGCGGCTCCGGCCCCGCCCCCGACCCCGCCCAAGGCCGCACCTGAGCCAGGTGAGGGCGGGGCCGACCCCGCCCAGGCCAAGCTGATCATGCTGGTGGATGAGTTCTACTACGGGCGGGACGGGGGCAAGGGGGCGGCTGTGCCACCCTGCCCCAGGGTGCCCACGTCCTTCCGCTGCCCCCACTGCACCAAGCGCCTCAAGAACAACATCCGGTGAGCCATCAGCCCTTAATTAGCCATTGATTATCCGTTAATTACCTGGGAATAACCCAGAAATGGGATGGGAATGGTGTGGGAGTGATGGGCAGTGGGATGGGGGCACTGCTGCCCCCACTGCACCAAGCACTTTAAGAACAGCATCCGGTGAGCTGTTATCCGTTAATTAATTATCCGTTAATTACCTGGGAATAATCCAGGAATAACCTGGGATTGTGGGAGTTATGTGGGAATGGGCTGGGATTGTGGGAATGACAGGCAGTGGAGCATGGCACTGCTGCCTCAAGAACAATCCCCAGTGAGGAATTATCCAGGAATTACCCAGGAATAATCCATGAATACCCCAAACCAAGCTGGGAGCGCTGCACAGAGTGTGTTTTCCCGGCATGAGGAACGGGAATCTCTGGGAATTCCACCCCTGCAGGTTCATGAACCACATGAAGCACCACGTGGAGCTGGACCAGCAGAACGGCGAGGTGGACGTGCACACCATCTGCCAGCACTGCTACCGCCAGTTCAGCACCCCTTTCCAGCTGCAGTGCCACCTGGAGAACGTGCACAGCCCCTACGAGTCCAGCAGTCAGTGCTTTTCCTGCTTTTCATTGGATTCACCTGGGAATTTCCTCTTGGATTCATCGGGGTTTTGGGCAGGGAAAATTGTTGCTCCTCCATCACCCTTTGCTTGAGGTCACCACAAAATCCACCTGAAATTCCAGCCAAATTTCACTTCTCCAGCCCAAATTCCACCTGGAGTATGGGCACAGCTCCTAAAAGTCCACAAGGCTGTGCTTTTCCAGGAATATTAAATCCCTAAATTGGGATTTTCGTCCTGGATTTAGTGGAAATTTATGGAAGGAGAGTTGTCGCTCCTCCCTGGCCCCTTACTCAAGGTCACCACAAAATCCACCCCAAATCCCAGCCATGTTTCATTTCTCCAGCCCCAGTTCCACCTTCTCCCTTTTCCCTCTTCCCACTTTTTTTTTCCCCCCCTTTTCCCCCTTTCCCCCCCTTTTCTTGCTTTTTCCCCTTTCCCTCTTTTCCCTTTTTCCCCTTTTCCTGCTTTTCCCTCTTCCCTCTTTTCCCCCCTTCTCCCTTTCCCCACACCTCCAACTCCCACATTTTTCCCAACTTTTGCCTGTTTTTCCCTGTTTTTTGGGGCAGCCAAGTGCAAGATCTGCGAGTGGGCTTTCGAGAGCGAGCCGCTCTTCCTGCAGCACATGAAGGACACCCACAAACCTGGGGAGATGCCCTACGTCTGCCAGGTATGGAAAACTCCCGGAATTCCTGCCTGGAATTCCCAGTTCCCACTCCAAAAATCCGAGAGTTATTCCCTGTGTGTGCCAGGTGTGGAAAAACGTGGAATTTTCCCCTGTTAATAGGGATTTTCCCACCCCCTGCTGCTGGAATGCCCCAAATCCCAGTCCCGGTTTTGCCGGGTTTTCCCGGGTTTTCCAGGTGTGCCAGTACCGCTCATCGCTGTACTCCGAGGTGGACAGCCACTTCCGGCTGATCCACGAGGACACGCGGCACCTCCTGTGCCCCTACTGCCTCAAGGTGTTCAAGAACGGCAACGCCTTCCAGCAGCACTTCATGAGGCACCAGGTGAGCCCCAGTTCCAGGCCATTCCTTGGGAAAAATGCCTACTTAATGTAATAAATAATTAATACATACTTAATAATTATTATCTAATTAATAATAGTTTCCAGAAGAAGAGCGTGTACCACTGCAATAAGCGCTGCCTGCAGTCTTAATATCCATTCAATACTCAATCATCAATTGATAGCTACTTTGTAGCTATTAAGTAATTAATAAATAATTAATAAATAATAATTAATTAATACTAGTTATTGCTTTTTCCCAGAAGAAGAGCATGTACCACTGCAGCCAGTGCAGTTTTCAGTCCTAATATCCATTCAGTACTCAATAAACAATTGATACCTCTTTAGTAACTAATAAGCAATCAATGCCTAATGAAACAATTAATAATTAATTAATTAATTAATGCTGATGGATTTCTTCCAGAAGAAGAGCGTGTACCACTGCAACAAGTGCCGCCTGCAGTTCCTGTTTGCCAAGGACAAGATCGAGCACAAGCTGCAGCACCACAAAACCTTCCGCAAGCCCAAGCAGCTCGAGGGGCTCAAACCCGGCACCAAGGCACGCCCTTCCCGGGAAAATTCCTGGGAAAAAATTCCCAGAAAAATCCCCGGGACTTTGGTTGGCTGGGGGTGGTGGGGATGGAGAAAGGGGTGGGATTAAGGGGGGGATTTGGGGGGGGGGGGTTTATGGGATTGAGTGGATTTTTTATGGAGTTTGGTGTGTGGTGGGATTCCTTGGGAATTTACTGGGATTCCTTGGGAATTTAGTGGGATTCATTTGGAATTTACTGGGGTTCATGGGATATTTCCTGTGATTAATTGGATATTTCCTGGAGTTAATTGGTTTTTTTCATAGAGCTCATGGGGTGTTTCATGGCATTGATTGTGAATTCATCCAGCCCCCAGATTCCCTGTGCACAATCCCAATTGTGCTGGTTTTTGTGCTCCCCCAGGTGACGATCCGCGCGTCCCGGGGCCAGCCCCGCTCCTTGCCGCTGGAACCTTCCCACGGGATGGGCCCGGATCCGGCGCCCCTGGGATCCTCCTCCGACCCCCAGCCCCTCTTCCTGTGCCACCGCAACGCCCCCCGCAGAGCCGGCAAAAAAACGTCAGCGCTTTTCCGGGAAAAAACGGGAATTTGGGGGGAAAATGGGAATTTTGGGATTCCCCAGCCACCATGGGATCCTCAAGAGAGCCAGCAAAAAAAAAAGTCTGTGCTTTTCCTGGAAGAAACAGGAGTTTTGAGGAAAGTTGAGGGAAAACCAGGGAAAATACAGGAATTTGGGGAAAGAATGGGAATTTTGGAGTTTCCCAGCCAGTGAAGCATCCCTAAGAGAGCTGGCAGGAAAACACCAGTGATTTTCTGGGAAAAGTTGGGGAAATTTTGGGAGAAAGTTATGTCATTCTGGGGAAAAAACAGGGAATTCTGAGGTTGGTTTGGAAAGGTGGAGCTGGAAAACAGGGAATTAAAACTGGAATTCTGTCCTGGAATATTGATACTATTGATAATTTAATATTAGTTCATTAATGTTGATTAGCTTTAAATAATAATTCATTTGTAGCAAAAGCCCATCCCAAATCCTCTCATCCCCTTTCCTCTCCGCCTCCCCCGGTCCCACAGGGGCCCTCCCAAAGTCCCGGTTTTGACGGATTTTGCCGTTTTTTGCCCCAGGAGCGGCCTGGGCCGGCAGACGTGCCTGGAGTGCAGCTTCGAGATCCCCGACTTCCCCAACCACTTCCCCACCTACGTGCACTGCTCCTTGTGCCGCTACAGCACCTGCTGCTCCCGCGCCTACGCCAACCACATGATCAAGTACGGGCTCGGGGGGAAATGGGGTTTGGGAAAAAACGGGAAAAAAGACGCGGCAAAAATGGGGGAAAATGTGGGAATTCCTGCTGCTCCCACATCTACACCAGCCACATGATCGAGGATGGAAAAATCTGGGATTTGGGAATAATTTTGGGCTCCTGAGCAGTTTTGCAGTGTTTTATAGGGGATTTTTTATTTGTTTATAGGTGATTGTTATGGGTTTTTTTTGGATATTATGTATGGATTTATGGAGGATTTTATGATATTTTAAAGGGGATTTTATGGAGTTCCATTGGGAAGATTATAGGGTTTTAGGTGATATTTTGTGTAGATATTATAGAGGAATTTTTAGGGCTATTATATAGGCTATTATATAGATTATATAGGCTATTTTCAATGGATTTATAGGGTATTTTATAGGATATGTTACATAATCTTCTGGGGAATTTTATACAAATTTTAAAAGATATTTATATGAATTTTATAGGATATTTTATATGGATTCATTGTGTGTTTGACCTGATTTTTAGGGAATTTAATAGGGTTTTATAGAGGATATTTTATTATTTGTGGGGTGTTTTCTTGGGTTTTACAGTCCTTTCTCCAGATTGTCCCTGACTTTTCCACCTTTTTCCCTCTCCAGCAACCACGTTCCCCGGAAAAGCCCCAAATACTTGGCTTTGTTCAAGAACTACACGGCCAGGTATGGAAAAAATTCCCAAAATCCCAATTCCAGGGGAATTCTAGCCCCTGGAATTTGTCATTCTGGGGGAAAATCCAGGGATTTTGGGATTTATGGGTCCTATTCCCATTGGGGGAGAATTTTACATTTTAATTGTTAATAATCATTAATTAATGTTCAATTATTATCAGTATTTTAATTATAAATTCAATTACTAACAATAAACAATTGATAATAATGATTTAGTTATCAATTATTTAGTTATTAATGATGGGTTGGACACATTTTTATATCTGATATTAAAGTTTATTTATTTTTCTTCCTCCTCCAATTTTCCTCCCTTTTTCTTCCACCTCCTTTTTCCTTTTTTCCCCTTTTTTGCCCCTTTTTCCCATTTTTCTCTCCTTTTTCCCCCATTTCCCAGTGGGGTGAGGCTCTCGTGCTCCTCCTGCCTCTTCGTCACCTCTGAGGGCGATTCCATGGCCAAACATTTGGTGTTCAACCCCTCCCACGAGTCCAGCAACATCATTGTCCAAGGTAAAACCGGGGAACAAACTGGGAAAATGGGAAAAACCCCGAATTCCGGCCAAAATCCAAAAGATCTTCGTATTTGGAAGCTCGGGTTGGGAATAAACTGAATTAATTTTCCTTTTTTTAATGGGATGGAAATTCAGAATTCATTCCTGAGGGAGCTTGGTTTGATTCCAGCTTTTCCAGGAATTCCCACAAATCCGAAATTCCTCTGAAATAAAATTAAATATAAGTAAAAACCTAAAACACCTCAAATGAATCAGAATAAAAACTTGAAATATTCTGTTTTATTCCAGGGCCTTCTTGGATATCACATTCCAGGTAAGCCAGAAATTCCTGTTTATCCTCATCCCTCCCAGTCCATAGGATTGGGAATTTTTTCTACATCTTTCTTCCTCCCCTTGTTTTCCCTTTTCCCTCCCTTTTCCCCCCATTTTTCTCCCCTTTTTCTCCCTCCCTTTCCCTCCTTATTCTCCCTTTTTTTCTCCCCTTTTTTCCCTTTTTGTTCCCTGTATTTTTTCCTTACCCCCCTTTTTTCCTCCCCCTTTTTTCCTCCCCCTTTTTTCCCTCCTTTCCACATTTTTTCCTTTTTTCTCCTTCCCCCCTTTTTCCTCCCCTTGTTTTCCCCTTCTTCCCCCTTTTGTCTCCTTTTCTCCCCCTTTTTCCCTCCCCTTTCCTCCCCAAACACCCCAAATATTTCACTTTTCCCAATCCCCCTTTTTTCCAGGCACACCCAGGACACGCCACAGCCCCCTCCCTGCCAAACCCCCTCTCCTCCTCCCCCTCCAAAACCCCAAACCCCCCAAAACCCCCAAACCCTGCCCCAGAACCCCCCGAACCCCCAGAAAACCCCAACCCCGCCGCCCCCCGACGCAGACCCCGCCCCAAACCCGCCGGAGCCCCCCCAGAAGGAGCCCGAGCCCTCCAGGAAGGAGCAGCTCTCGGTCAAGAAGCTGCGCGTGGTTCTGTTCGCCCTCTGCTCCAGCACCGAGCAGGCGGCCCAGCATTTCCGGAACCCTCCGCGCCGCATCCGCCGCTGGCTCCGCCGCTTCCAGGCCTTCCAGGACGACCGCCCCGAGCTGCCCGAGGGCAAATACCTCAGCCTGGAGGCCGAGGAGAAGCTGGCCGAGTGGGTGCTGACGCAGCGCGAGCAGCAGCTGCCCGTCAACGAGGAGACGCTCTTCCAGAAGGCCACCAAGATCGGGAGGGCCCTGGAGGGGGGGTTCCAGATCTCCTACGAGTGGGCCGTGAGGTTCATGCTGCGGCACCACCTCAGCACCCACACGCGCCGCGGCGTCGCCCACCCTCTGCCCAAGGAGATCCAGGGCAACGCCGGAGCCTTCATCGAGTTCGTGCAGCGCCAGATCCACACGCAGGAGCTGCCCCCTGCCATGATCGCCGCCGTGGATGAAATCTCCCTTTTCCTGGACGTGGAGGTCCTGGGCAGCGACGACCGCAAGGAGAGCGCGCTGCAGACCGTGGGCAACGGCGAGCCGTGGTGCGAGCTGGTGCTGACCCTGCTGGCCGACGGCAGCGTCCTCCCGGCCCTGGTCGTCTCCAGGGGTCGCCTCCCCTGCCCGGCCGCCCTGCCCAAATCCATCCTGCTGGAGTCCAAGGAGAACGGCTGCGGCGACGACGAGATCATGGAGTTGTGGGCGGCCAGAGTGTGGAGGAAGCACACGGAGTGCCGAGGCAGCGCTTCCAAAGGGATGCTGGTGCTGGATTGCCACCGGACGCACCTGTCCGAGGAGGTGCTGGCCGTGCTCAGCGCGGCCGGAGCGCTGCCGGCCGTCATCCCGGCGGGATGCAGCTCCCGCATCCAGCCTCTGGACGTATGCGTCAAGAGATCCCTGAAAAGTTTCCTCCACAAAAAATGGAAAGAACGGGCGAGAGATCTGGCGGATTCCGACTCCTCCGCGCTGCTCCAGCTGCTGCTGGGGTGGCTGGGAGAAGCTTTGGAAATCCTTGGGAATTGCCCGGAATTGATCCGGAAATCTTTCCTGGTGGCCAGCGTCCTGCCGGGGCCGGCCGGGGATTCGGGATCGCCGCGGCGCAACGGCGACGAGCAGGAGGAGCTGATTGCCGCCATGGAGGAGAGGCTGAAAATCGCCAAAACCCGGGAATCGTCCCCGGAATTCCCAGAGAACGACGACCCCGAGGCCGACCCCGAAATCCTGCACCGGCTCTTCGAGGGGGAGAGCGAGGCCGAGTCGTTCTACGGCTTCGAGGAGGCGGATTTGGAGCTGATGGAAATTTGAGAATTCCCGGAAATAAAAATGGGACGGATTCATCCCGGAAATTCCTGGGTTTGGAGAGGCCAAGGAGTGCTGGGAGGGGAAGGGGTGTTCCCTGGTTTTGGGCCCAAAAATTGAAGGATATTCCAAGTTTTTGGCCACAGAAATGGAAGGATATTCCCAGTTTCTGGCCCCCAAAGCTTAAAGGATATTCCCTGGTTTTTAGAGAGCCAAACAGGTCCCAGAAATGGAAGGCTATTCCAAATTTCCTGCCCCAAAAATTGAAGGATATCCCCTATTTTTGGCCCCCAGAATTAAAAGAAATTCCCTGGTTTTGGCCCCAAAAATTAAAGGATGTTCCCTGTTTTCGGAGAGTGAAACACGCCCCAGAAATTGAAGGATATTCCCATTTTTCAGTCCCAAAAACCCAAGGATATTCCCAAATTTTTGGCCCCAAAACAAAGGACATTCCCAGTGTTCGGAACAGATGAGATCCCAGTTCCCAGCGGATTTCTGGGATTTTTACGGATTTGCCGTTTCCGCCGATTTTTTGGGAGGATTTTCATGGCTTTTTTTTCTTTTTTTTTTAAATTGAAAAAAAAACTGAAAAAAAAAAACTTGGATTCACTGTGTTGGTATTTCCTTGGAATTCTCTCTCGTGGGTGGATATTTTTTGGGAATTTTCTTTACCTCACTTGTACCATAATTCCTGGTTTTTAGCAGTGGGAATTTGACGTTGTTTGTGCCCATGTTTTTTTCCAAGAAGACAGAAAATCCCCAGATATAACTCCCAAAAAAATTGGGGGAATTTTTCTTTCCTTTTTCCTTGACTTTTTTTTGGAATTTAACCCGGAAAATCCCGGAAAATTCCTTCGGATTGGCTGCGAAGATTCAGTTATTTTGGGTTTTTTTAAATGGAAATTGGGAATTTTGATGGAATTTTAGGGAGTTTTGAGGGAATTTGGCTTGGGAATGGTGAAGATACCATTCCAGCAGCAGTTTTTGGGATTGGCGCTGCTTTTCCTGCCCCAACCTCCATTTTCCCAATTTTTCCCCAAAAGATTCCCATGGGAGGGGCATAAAAGCCGAACTTCTCCTTGGATTTCCCCTTTTTGGATTGTTAATTATCAACTTGATTTAAAGAAGAACCATCCTGGAAAACCCCGCCTTCCTTAGGGTGGAAAAATCCAGGATTTGGGACTGAAACTGTGATGAAAAACCCGGAAAAATCCATTAAAAAAAAAAAGATTTTGGGTTGATTTTTCACTGCCAGCTCTGATTTTTTACCGGAATTTGCATGTTTTTTGGGAAAATGTTTTTTTTTTTTAATTTTAAAAATTCTTGGAATTCCCAAATTCCAGAGGCACCCAGCACCTGTTTTTCCATAAGATTTGTGGAGGGTTTTTTTTTTTTTTGGAGTTTTTTCCCAGAAGGAAAACAGGAAAAAAAAATTTTAAAAATATTCAAAATACATAAAATTTAAAAATAAAAAAATTATGGATCAGCTTGGAATTGTACAGGAGTGGAAAACGTGGAATAAAAGCAGGGAAATGCATTTATAAATAAACAGTGTTTTTATTGTGGAAGAAATTCCTTCATTCCCGTGGGATTTGGGTGGAAAAATCCTGAATTTAATTAATTCTTCACGGTCAGAATTGTTTTTTTCCGTGGAGAATTCCTGTGGTTTTTTAAGGAAAAGTTGGGAAAATGGAAGAATTTTGGGAGTGGGGAGGGGAAAAATTCCATTTTAATTGGATTTTTTGGCCTCGAAATCTCTCCGGGTTTGGGATTTCGGGGAAAAAATCCCATGGAATGCCCAAAAATCGTGGACAGGGTTTAGGGATTCCCAGGCTCCATCCCAGAAGGGCTTTTCCCCCCTCAGAAATTCCACAATTTTGGTCAAAACTGGAATCGGGTGCCACAGCATCCACCCAGAATTCCGGACCTCCCTGAAATCTGCGTTTTCCAGGAGAATTCCCACGGATTCTGGAGGATTTCCAGAGAACAAACACATGGATCGGTCTTGAACGATCAATTTTATTCCCAAAAAACGCTGGATGTGCCATTCCAGAGGGAAGGGATGGGATAAAAACGGGGATTCGACGAGGCAGGAGCAGCTCCTGGAGATCACTCGAAACCTCTGGAAAAATGGGAAGAAAAGGGAAAAATGGGAGTTAGAGGGGCAGGAAAAACACCTGGCTGTCCCTCTGGAATTCCCAATCCTGCTGTATCCAGGTAGGAATTACCTGGATGTCCCCAGAACCCCTGGAATTCCCAAATCCCGGCATTCCAGGTGGGAATTACCTGACCACGTGGGCGATGTCCCAGTTGGCCTCCAGGGTCAGGGGTCCCTCCAGCTCCACGCCCTTCTCTGTCACCGTGGCGACCTCGTACTGCCGGAAAAGCCCGGAATTCCTCAATTCCCACCCAGAATTCCACAGGAAAAACCCTGGGGTGGCTCCCATGGATTTGGGGATGGATTTTGGGGTGAATTCCCAGGATTTGGGGTGGATTTGGGACACAAACCCTGCTGAAGGAGCGAGCATCCCTGTAGTAGAGCACCTTCAGGCAGCACTCCAGCAGCTCCCGGGACTGGGATGGGTGTGGGGTGGCTCCCATGGATTTGGGGATGGATTTTGGGGCGAATTCCCGGGATTTGGGATACAAACCCTGTTGAAGGAGCGAGCATCCCTGTAGTAGAGCACCTTCAGGCAGCGCTCCAGCAGCTCCCGCGCCTCCTCCCGCGTCGGGAGCCGGTCCCGCTCCCGCTCCCGCTCCAGCTCCGCCCGCAGCAGCGGCTGCAC
>JANIJU010000043.1:29097-39934 GCA_025504685.1 Leucosticte australis
AAAAAAGGAGGAAAATGGAGGTGATGGCGGGGGTTTTCCAGTGGGATCCATTTCCTGCTTTTCCCTCTTCCCTGCCCTTCCCTGGCCAGCTGGAAAAGGGTTGGGATCCCAAGGAGAAGGTTGGGAAAAGGCAGGAAAACGGAGGTGAGACGTCGGTGATTTTTCACTGGGATCAAATTTCTGCTCTTCCCTCTTCCCACCCTTCCCTTTTCCCTTCTCTTCCCTCTTCCCAGATCCTGGAAATCTGGGGTTCCCGTCCATCCCCCAGCAGAGCAGGATCCCAGAGCCTTTTCCTTCCCCCGGGAATTCCAGAGCCAGCATTCCCAGTGCCGCTGGATTCCCGGGATTCGGGAGGACCCTCCCCCTGCCCCGATCCCAAACTCCCAAACTCCCACGCTCGGGAATACCCCAGGGCTGATTTTCGGGATCACCGAGCGCTCCGATCATGCTGCAAACGGCGCATGCAGAAAGCCACGGATCGGGAAGAGGGAAGCAACGGAAAACGCCGGGAAAATCGGGAATATCGCGGAGCAAGAGGAAAGGATCGGGAGAAATCAGGGAGAGAAGGATGGGGATGGGCATTCCTGGCTGGGAATCCACTGGATTTGTAGTCCACGTCCCAAAATTCCCTCGGGAATTCCGGGATAAAGCTCGGCTTCCCTGCCCCCACCGGGCTCCAGGCACGGGAGGAATTTTCCAGAGGTTCCCAAAAATCCCTTCAGCTCTGCATGGACTGAATCCCATTCCTGCAAGGCCCGGGATATCCCATGGACGCTTCCCGGCTTTTCCCGTGGAATTCTGGCGGCGCTGATATTCCTGCTCCTCCCATCCAGCCTTTCCACAGGTGCTGGCCCCTCGGAATTCCAGGAAATGCTTCCCCCAGCGGGATATCCCGAGGAGTCTGGGAATCTGGGATCGAGGCCGGGATCCCTCTGGATCAGCCCCACGGGGACCCAGGGCAGTTCCTGGCTTTTCCGGGGATCCCAAAATGCTTCCCAAGGATCTTCTCCCAACCCCAGGAATATTCCAGCGGGGCCAGGACCCGCTCGGAGCCTCTGGAATTCTGGGTCCGATGGGAACGTTGGAGATCTTGGATCTTCCAGCCACAGGGGTTCTGAAATTCCATCACATTCCAGAGGGAAAATTCCTCTTCATCCCGTTCCAAAGGAGAATTTTCCTCTTCATCCCGTCCCATTCCAGAGGGGAATTCCAGGGGGAATCTTCCTCTTCTTCATCCCATCCCATTCCAAAGGGAAATTCCAGAGGGAATCTTCCTCTTCTTCATCCCACTCCAGAGGGGAATTCTCCTCTTCTTCCCATTCCAAAGGTAAAAATTCCAGAGGGAATTTTCCTCTTCATCCCATTCCTCATCCCAGCATTCCCAAGGATCCTTCCCACACCAAGATTTCCCACTCCAACAGAACATTCCATAGGGAGGAGGAATTATCCCTGTTTCCCGCTGATTCCCAAAAGAACCCTGGAGGGTTGGCTGGGCTGGGAGGAGCAGGAATGGGTGGAAATCAAGGAATTCCTGGAATTTTGGGCGTGAATTTGGGGCTGCATCCTCCTATCCCTAAAAACAGTGGGATTTAGGATAAGCCTGAAATCTGGGATCAAATCCCAACAAAATTCCCAAATCCAGGCGTGGGAATGATCCCTGGGAATTCCCAGCAGGATCAGAGCTGGGTTGGAATCCAGGAATTCCCAGAAAAGCCCAAAAAAAAAAAATCATGGAATTCTTTCCATGCTGGAGGAAACCATGGACTACACATTCCCACCGGGAATCCTGGTGGGAAAAGAGGGAAAGATTCCAAAAAAACAGCGGGAAAAGGGTTCATTCAGGAGAGAGAAATCAGGGAAAAATGCCAGGATTCGATTGGAATTTTCATGGAAAAAAAGAAGGAATTGAAAGAATGGAATCAAGGAATGATTGGTGGGAAAAAAAACATGGAAAAAAAGCAAATCAATCCCACCCGGCCGAGAATTTTGGGAGCCAAATTCCAAGGGAAAACAGCATTTCCTCTTCCACCTGCAACAGAAAAGCTGGAAAAGCGGGAATTCCCTCATTCCCGGATGGATTTTGGTGGGAAAATGGGATTTTCCTGGATTCTATCCCACTGGAAGGAATTTTCCTGGAATTCCCATTCCAAGGAAAAGTCGCGGCGGCGATGCCGGGATGTTTTTGGGAATATCTGGGGAATGCTGGGAAATTCCAGAGGGGTGGAACTGAGGAAATGCTGCGGCGGGAAGAGGGAGCCTCCGGAAAACGGGATCGGAACTTACGGGAGCCAGGGATTTATCCAGGCTTTCCGTACTCGAGGAGAATTCCTGGGAAAAGCAGGGAAAGGGGGATTCGGGGCGGTTTTTTTGGGGAATGTTTTCCACGGGAAAGAGGGGAAGGAGCAGGGAAAAGGGGGGAGAGAAAGCAAAGTTTAGCTCCAGGAGCACTTCCAGCAATTCCCAAGGTCTTTTGGTCCCATCCTCCTGGAACTACCAGAAAACTTCCGGGAAGGAAAATTCCATGGATCTCAAGGGGGATGGGATCAAAGCGGGCAGATCCGAGCGCTGAATTCCCGGGATTCTCCCGGGTTTCCTCCTCTCTGGGATTCCTCACCCCAGCCCAGGAGGACCAGGATGGATCCAGCTCCGAATTCCTTGGATTTCTGACCTTCTCCACCACCAAATCCAGGCATTTCTCATTCCCTGGATTGCAGAGTATCCTGAATCTCAGCACATCCAACGAATCCCATGGAAACGATCCCGAAAGCTCCCAAAATCCCAATTCCTGAGGCCCTTCTTACCATGGAGAAACTCCTGATTTATCCCAAGTTTTCCTGCCATTCCCACATCTCCCTCCAAGCTCCATCGCAAGCGACTCCCATCCCAAATATCCCGAAATTCCAGCACTTGGAGTCCCTCAATTCATGATTTTCCTCCTAAAAGGGATTCCACGGAGCTTCATCACATAAACCCCAGGAATTCTGGGGCTAAAATTCCCAAAAATTCCCAAAAAAAGGGGACAACCAGGACTGGATCCCACCTGGGGGGGAAACCGATGGGAAATGACCCCAAAGTTCCCCAGGGGAGGGAAAATTTGGGATGGTTTTCCATCAATTTTCCCTTCCCTGACGAATTTCGGGATCATTTCCCACCAATTTCCCCTGCCTTTTCCAAGGAATTCCTGGATTCCGGAGGGAAAAGCAGCCAGCGCTTCCAGGAACTCCGGGAATTCTGAGGGACAGTGGGATCCAGGGCTGGAGTCTCCCTGGTTTTGTCGTTTCCCAGCTTTTTCAGGATCGTTTCCAGGAGTTTCCTCATCCATAATTTATGGAAAAGCTCCGGTTTCTGCCTCCTCCTTTTCCACATTAAAAATTCATCCCGGCGGGAACGGCCCCGGATTTTTCCGGGGTGTTTTGATCCCGAATCCGGCTTGGAAAATTCCTTCCCAATCCTTCCTTCCACCCTTATCCCAATTCCCAGAGCTGGGAACAATCCTTGGCTCCTTCCAAAGCTTCCCAGCGGAATTCCCAGCGGGATCAAACTTGGATTTCTGATCCACTTCCCGGGAACTCCTGGGAATTCCCAACCATTCCCAGTTTCCCTGGGGTGCATTCCACCCTCTGGAGGATTCATTTTTCCCAGATTTGGGAAGCGCCGCTCCCAAAATCTGCTTCCAGCACCAGCTCGGGGCTCCTCTCCCATCTGGCATTCCCAGCTCATCCTGGGATCAGCCTGGGAGCACAACCCCAATCCCAAAGGAGCTCTGGGATGAATCCCAAGGAACAACCACAGGATTTTCCCAACACACCAATCCCTGAAGCACAATCCCCCAGAATTCCCTCAGGAACGTCCCAGAGCTCACCTCCTCCTCGCTCTGCCCCTCAGGACGGCCGGCTGAGCCCTGCAGCTCAATCCCAGCCCCACAACAGCCCTTTCCCACAGAATTCCCTCAGGAATGTCCCAGAGCTCACCTCCTCCTCGCTCTGCCCCTCGGGATGGCCGGCTGAGCCTCAGAGCACAACCACAGCCCTGGATCTGCAGTGGAGCCCAAGGCAGGACCACGGGGCTCTCCCAACACACCAATCCCTCGAGCTCAGCCCCCCAGAATTCCCGCAGGAACATCCCAGAGCTCACCTCCTCCTCGCTCTCCTCCCTGGGATGGCTGGCTGAGCCCTGCAGCTCGATCCCAGCCCCACAACGGCCTTTCCCCCAGAATTCCCACAGGAACATCCCAGAGCTCACCTCCTCCTCGCTCTCCACCTTGGGATTGCTGGCCGTGCGCTTCAGGTTGCTGCTGAGGCTGATGGACACCGTGGCGTCCGACTTGGACCTCTGGTGAGTCCGCTTGGAGGGCGAGAGCCCCGTGTCGGCCCCGGGCAGGGCGGCGCCCAGCTCCCTCCTCCTGCCCGCCGGCTTCAGCTCGTCGGAGAGGATGAGCCTGCGGAGCTTGGTGCCGCGGGAGTGGCGCTGCGTGGAGATGTGCATGTCCGAGGAGTAGGCGCCCAGCAGCAGCGCGCACTGCAGCGAGAAGTCGATGCTCTGGCGGCAGCGGTGCACGATGTAGGGCTTGATGGCGTCGCCCACGTCCTCGTCCATGTGGATGTACATGTTGAGCAGCTGGGGCAGGTAGAAATCCACCTCCTCGTTGCGGAAGCAGAACAGGCGGTTCCCGATGTAGGCCTGCACGCCGGGCTCCTTGGAGTTGTACAGGTAGGAGATGGCCATGGAGATGTCGAAGAGCTTGGACTCGAAGAGGCGCAGCAGCCACGACTGCTTGGCCTGGTTCTGGCGCTTCCGCGCCGTCCTGGCCGCGGCCGAGCTCTCCTCCTCCTCCTCCTGGATGCGCGAGCCCGGCGGCTCGTCCAGGCAGCGGATCGGGCAGCTCTCCCCGTTGGGCAGCGCCTCGGGGCAGGAGCCGTGCAGCTGCTTGACCTTCTCCAGCACCTCCTCGCAGGCCTTCTTGGCCACCTCGGCGTCGATGAGGGCCAGCTCGCCCACGCCCTCCGTGATGACGCTCAGGGAGGAGCCCCCGGCGCCGCCCCCCGGGGAACTGCCCGGCTCCGGGGGGCTCTTCCCGGCCGGAGAGTCGCCCATGGTGGAGCAGGGGCTGCGCGCCTCAGAGCTGGGGAAACGGGGAGAAACCGGGATTAAAGTGGGTAAAACTGGGATCAGGGATGGGATTTGGGGTGGGATTCAAGAGAAGGAGCAGTGGGGGGGCTGCAGGACTCAGTGAGGGGGAAAAAATGGGAGAAAATTTGGATTAGATTGGGAAAAAATTGGGATTAAGGACGGGAATCAAGAGGAGGGCTCAAAATCGGGGGAAATTGGGAAAAAATTTGGATTAGGGATGGGATTTAAGAGGAGGATGAGTGGAGGGGCTACAGGACTCAGTGATGGGGAAAAACAGGAAAAAATTGGCATTAGGGAGGGGATTCCAGGGGAGAAACCCGGGACACACCTCAAGGGAAGATGGACGTTCATTTTTTTCCCTGTTAATTCAAGGATTTTCCCTGTTAATTTCAGATTTTTCCTTGCTAATTTAAGAATTTGCTTTATCCCTGTATTTTTCCAGCTCCCAAAGAAAGGAGGGAAAAAGCCCTCAGGAATTTTCCCTAAATACTCCAAGTGAGTCAAACCTAGGTCACCTCCCAGGTACCACTTCTCCTTTTATTTTCCCTCTTCTTTTCTCTTTTTTTCCCACTTCTTCTCCAAGAAATCCCAGATGCCCAAATCCTGATCAAAGTCTGAGAGTCTGGCTCCATTCCCCCATTCCCAGCACTCCAAATCCCACATTCCCGACATTTTTGTGGCTCTTGGATCCCAAAAACCCCTGAAAAAATCCCTGATGCTCCCATTTCTCAACCAATCCTAAAAAAACGGGGGTGGAAATTCGGGATTCCACACTGCCCCACAATTCCCATCCCTGCTTTTCCACAAATCCCAGATTCTCCTCCTCCATCCCAACCCCAAATCCTTACATGGCTCCAACCCAAAAATTCCCAGGGATCCCCTCCCCTCCCAAAAAAACACATCCAAAGCTCTTCCCTCTTCCCAGGAATGCCACGGGATTCCAAAGCCTGGAGCAATCCCACAATCCTGGAAATTCCTCCTCCCGTGGATCACATTCCGCACACAAATTCCCACCTTTTGAGGTTTTCCAAGTTTTTGGTTTTTTCCCAAGGGTTGGGAAATAAACTGGGAAAAGGCAGGGGGGAGAAAAGCAGGAAAAAAAGCAGGAATCCACATCCCCACCCGGATCCCAAGGGCGGCTCCTGGGCTGATCCAAGCACGGACCCTGGACTGTGGGACCATAAATTATCCAGGAAATCTGGAGCAGGGATCACCCAGGAATTCAGGAGCAGAAATCATCCAGGAACTCCTGGAGCAGAAATCTGGCAGGAATTGCAGGAGCACAGCCCTGAAATCCCACTCAGAATTCCAGGGAAGAAATCAGGGACTGTTTTCAGCAGATCCACGGGATCCACACCAGAAATGACTCCAAAAACTCTTCTAACACCGGGAAAAAAAACCTGGGAAATCCCCTTTTCCACCCAGTTATTCCCTCCTGGATTCCAGGGAAGTGGAAGGAATAAAAAGGGAGGGATTAAACATAATTATTTCTCATTATTCAACTTCCCACCAACTCCAGCCGAAGTTTTCCAGGGACAACATTCCCGAGAGGATGAGTGACCCACGCCAATCCAAATTTTATGTAATCCATGGAATTTCAGTGGGGATTTTGGGCAATTCCAAAGCTCCCAGAAGCAGCAGATGGCCCCGGGAGGGAGGAGGGGGGGAAGGGTTGGCAAATCCTCCTGAGGAAAAGCGGCTGGAAAGGGCTCTGGAAGGGGAATTGCGCCACTTCCCCCGCGGGGAGCGGGGCTCAGGCAGCGATTCCCTGGAAAAGGAAGAGGAAAAGGCTCTGGGAGAGGTACCTGGAGCGATCCCATCCCGCGAGGCTCCGCTCGGCGAGCCCGGCCCTGCGGCCGGCGCGGGCGGCTCATCCCGGGCACCGGCGGCTGCTGCGGGGAGAGGCGGAAAAACACCCGGGGATCAGCACGGAGCCCTCGGCCAGGAAAAGGCCATTTCCTGCCCCGCTCCTGCGCCACGGAGCTGGCCGAGGAAGAGGAGGAGGAGGAGGAGGAGGAGGAGGAGGAGGAGGCGAGGCCGGACGCGGAGCGGCCGCGGAACCGCCGGGGGGACCGGGCTGAGGGGGTGGAGGAGGCCGTGAGGGGGACGGCGAGGGCCGGGCTCACCTCGGGGGAACGAGGAGGAGCGGGGCCGCGGGGAGAGGAGCGGAGGGGCCGGAGGGGCCGGTGGAGCGGCCGGAGCGGAGCGGAGCGGGGCCGGCGGAGCGGGGCCGGTCGCAGCCTCGCCAGGCCCGGCCCGGCGCCGCCTCACGGGGCTGAGGGGCCGCCGCGCCACAGCGCCCCCTGGCGGGCCGGAGGCGCGGGAAAAGGGGAGGGGCCTGTTGCCGGGGTGTTTGGGGGCGTGGTTTGTATATTTCTATGAACATGTGGGCGTGGTTTAAACGCTCGTATGGACAGTGGGGCGGGATCTGCCTAGTGCATGGAGGCGTGGCTTACAGCGCCAGGGGGCGTGGCCGATGCGTCGGATGCGGAAGGGAGCGCGGTTCATGCCCATACATGGATAAAAGGCGTGGTCCCACGGTGTTTGGGGGCGTGGTCCCGGCACGGAACTAGCCCGGGGCTCCCCGCGGCTTCCGCGTTACCGAAAATCGGCGATTTCGGGGCAAAATCGCCTCGGATGTCGCCGTCACCACCGGGGGGGTGGGACGGGTTGTCCCCCCCTTGTCAGTGTCCTCCTGCACTGCGCCGTGTCCCCTCCCCACTCCCCGTGTCCCCTCCCGGTGCCCGGGCTCACAGACACACGGCCGCACGGCAGTGACTGGTTTTTACTGGTTTTTACTGGTGTGACGCAGGGGACCCCATCCCTGTGCCCGCCCTCGTGTGTCCCTCGCGGTGCCCCGAGCAGGGCTGTCCCCGCGTGTCCCCCGGGGGGGACCCGGCCCGGCTGTGGCCCCGCTGTGCCAGGGCCTCCGGTGCCACCCTGGTGCCCGTCCTGCCATCCCTGATGACACTGACGCGGACGGGAGGGACGGGCCTGTCCCCAAGGCTGCCACTGCCCCTGGATGGGCAGTCCCTGACAGGGATGGTGGCACTGCCACTGACCGGTGTGTCCATGATGGGGGGACTGCCAGTGACGTGCCTGTCCCCAAGGGTGGCACTGCCCCTGGACGGGCACTCCCTGTCAGGGTTGGTGGCAATGTCCCTGCCTGGCCCGTCCCTCTCAGGGTTGGTGGCACTGTCCCCACCTGGCCTGTCCCTGTCAGGGTTGGTGGCACTGTCCCTGCCTGGCCCGTCCCCACCAGGGACGGTGGCACCGTCCCTGCCTGGCCTGTCACTCTCAGGGTTGGTGGCACCGTCCCTGCCTGGCCCGTCACTCTCAGGGTTGGTGGCACCGTCCCTGCCTGGCCCGTCCCCACCAGGGACGGTGGCACTGTCCCCGGACGGGCACTCCCTGGCAGGGACGGTGGCACTGCCACAGGCCAGCGTGTCCCCGAGGGGGAGGATGGCATGGCCGGGCACCCTGGACTCCACGATGGTGGCTGTGACCCTGGGGATGGAGTCCCCAACGAGGACAGTGGCACTGACAAAGACGGGCGTGTCCACGATGGTGGCAGTGCCCCTGGACAGGCTGGCCCTGACGGGGACGGTGACACTGCCCAGGATCCTCCTGTCCATCACAGTGCCACTGAGAGTGACCAGCGCGTCCACGATGGTGGCCGTGCCCCGGGACAGGCAGTCCCTGGTGGGGAGGGTGGCACTGCCAGCGCCCGCGCTGTCCCCAGCGGTGCCACGGGCCCAGAACGCGCTGTCACCCACAGGGATGGTGGCACTGCCGGTGACGGGCGTGTCCACGATGGTGGCAGTGCCCCTGGATAGGCTGTCCCTGACGGGGACGGTGGCACTGCCAGGGACCGGCCTGTCCCCAGGAGTGCCACTGTCCCTGGAGGGACAGTCCCTGCCAGGAGGGGTGCCACTGTCACTGACCAGCCTGTCCCCAACAGTGCCACCACCACTGACTGGCCTGTCCTCAACAGGGACAGTGGCAGTGCCAGTGACCAGCCTGCCCTCAGTGGGGACAGTGGCAGTGCCCCTGGATGGGCTGTCCCTGTCCCTGATGGGGACAGAGACTGGCACGTCCCTGACTGTGCCACGGCCCCCAGCCAGGCTGTCCCTGATGGGGACAGTGGCACTGCCCCTGCCTGGCCTGTCCCCAGTGTCAGGGGCCCGGGGTGACCTGTCCCTGATGGGCATGGTGGCACTGTCCCTGACCAGCCTGACCCCACTGCCACTGGCCCTGGGTGACCTGTCCCTGATGGGGACACTGCCGCTGCCAGTGACCGGCCTGTCCCCAGTGGTGGCGCTGCCCCTGCCCGGCCTGTCCCCGCTGCCATTGTCTCTGGATGACCTGTCCCTGATGGGGACAGTGGCACTGCCCCTGCCTGGCCTGTCCCCGCTGCCATTGTCTCTGGGGGACCTGTCCCTGACGGGGATGGTGGCACTGCTCCTCACTGGCCTGTCCCCAGTGGTGGCACTGCCCCTGCCCAGCCTGTCCCCAGTGGTGGCACTGCTCCTCACTGGCCTGTCCCCAACAGCAGTGGCCCTGGGTGAGCTGTCCCTGACAGCGATGGTGGCACTGCCAGACACCGGCTTGTCCCTGACAGGGACGGTGGCACTGCCCTTGACCGATCTGTCCCCAGTGGTGGCACTGCCCCTGGCTGTGCTGCCTCTGACGGGGACGGTGGCACTGGCCCTGCCCAGCCTGTCCCCAGGGGTGGCACTGCCAAGGACTGACCTGTCCCCAGGGGTGGCACTGCCCCTGGCTGCGCTGTCCCTGACGGGGAGGATGGCCCTGCCACTAACTGGCCTGTCCCCAGTGTCACTGGTCCTGGATGAGCTGTCCTTAACGGGGAGGGTGGCACTGCCCCTGCCCGGCCTGTCCCCAGTGGTGGCACCGCCAGGGACTGGCCTGGCCCCTGCGGTGCCCCTGGCTGCGCTGTCCTTGCCAGGGACAGTGGCACTGCCCCTGGCTGACCTGTCCCCTGTGCTGCCACTGGCTCTAGATGACCTGTCCTTAACAGGGACAGTGACACTGCCACCGTCTGAGCTGTCCCTGATGGGGACAGTGGCACTGCCCCTGACCAGCCTGTCCCTGGTGGTGGCACTGCCCCTGCCTGGCCTGTCCCCAGTGCCACTATCTCTGGGTGACCTGTCCCTGACGGGGACACTGCCACTGCCCCTGCCTGGCCTGTCCCCAGTGGTGGCACTGCCCCTGCCTGGCCTGTCCCCACTGCCACTGTCTCTGGGTGACCTGTCCCTGATGGGGATGGTGGCACTGCCCCTGCCTGGCCTGTCCCCGCTGCCACTGTCTCTGGGGGACCTGTCCCTGATGGGGACAGTGGCACTGCCCCTGCCCAGCCTGTCCCCAGTGGTGGCACTGCCCCTGCCCAGCCTGTCCCCAGTGGTGGCACTGCTCCTGGAGGAGCTGTCCCTGATGGGGACGGTGCCACTGCCAGCCACCGTTTTGTCACCAGACCCAGTGGCCCTCGGTGAGCTGTCCCTCCTAGGGACGGTGGCACTGCCAGGGACTGGCTTGTCCCTGACAGGGACAGTGGCACTGCCACTGACTGGCCTGTCCCCAGTGGTGGCACAGCCCCGGGATGGAGTGGCCTTGACAGGGACAGTGGCACTGCCACCAGCTGGGCTGTCCCTGACAGGGACAGTGGCACTGCCACCAGCTGGGCTGTCCC
>JANIJU010000044.1:0-10957 GCA_025504685.1 Leucosticte australis
GTCTTATGAGCTAGTCACAATAGGGTGGGCTTTTTATTCATTTCTAGTTAGGCTCACCTCAGTTTCTACTAAAGTAAAATTTTGTCATCTCCCTGTCATGCCAGTAATAGAAATAGATTTTGTCTTTACATGTTTTGGTGGGATTAATGTATACTGTGCACTAGTGTTAACTAAGGCTTTATATTTTTGTGGTTCTGATGTGTTAGGCTAATGAATTTACATAGTCTAGAAAACACTTTTTTCTTAGCCTCTACCTGCCTAGAGGCAGGGCCTCTCTAAGCCTGGTTATTCTTTATTTTTTTGGATCTATGTTTGAGAGGTTTTTTTAAGGGAATTGGATATGTTGTTATCATTATTATACTTGGTAGTTTGCTTATGGGCTATTGGAGTTGTTTCTTTTTTAGTGGAATTTTTTCTTTGAGTCTTGTTGTCTTTTAATTCAAGTACCCATTGTGCCAGAGCAGTAGTAGATTTTTTTATCTTATTTCTTTATGTTTTCTCTATTGTTACGTAAGAAGAATTATAGTTTAGTTCATTCTTTCTCTCCCTATCTGGGGGATGTTTGTGTTTGTATTAGAACTTCCGATTTGTATTGTTGAGATTTGGAGAAAGCTTTCTTTCATCTCCTTTCTGAGATTTTTGTGATTTTCTTTTATATTGTCTTCTAATTTTTGTAGATGTGTTTCTACAGTTGTGATTTTTGTACATGTTGGGTTATGTACAGAACACTATGTATTACCTGCATATGTTTGGAGCTTATTCGCCATATTAAGTATGGTTTCTTTACTGTTATCTTGCTTTATTATTGCTAAAGTAGAAGTGAATTCTTGTAGCCCAAGTCGTACAAGTTTTTGTCACATCAGGGATGTATATGGTACTAAGTTTGCATTTATAGTGTTTATGTCATCTGAGAAGACAATTTTTGTTATTGTAATTTTTCTTAAGAGTTTAATCTTTTGTTCTGTGGTCTTCTGTTTGGCTTGTTGCATCTAGAGATTGTCTGTATACAGGTAGCTTTGCGCCACACTTCCCAGGACCCATGCGCAGAGATTGTGAGGGTCAGCCCCTCTCATCATTTTTTGGTTGGTAACTGGATTATGTGGCAGCAATCTTAAATGCTTTGCTTTAGTATTATTTAGAATTGTAGTTTTGCTTGTAGTGTCTTAAAGATGGACTAATTAATTAACTACAGATTTATCAGGTTGTTGAGTGTAATCTTTTTCTTAGGTTACAAAAGTCTTTTAGGAAAAAGGACTTCATAGTGACTCTTGATTTTGTGTTAGTTTTTGGTCTGGAGGATCCTTCTCACGGATCATCATCACTGTTTATTGGTTCATTGGTTTAAAATGTGTGGGTTTTGTTTGTTGTGGTAGGAGTAACAGCTATTGGGTGAGGTTTACTGTTTAGTTTAGTTGCAGGATTAGGCTTCGTGACTGGTTTAGCTATAGGCTTAGGCTCACTGTTTGCTTTAGCTACAACTTGAGTAGCTGGGGTGCTGGCTGTAGCCTGAGTGACTGGAGTAGCTGCTGATTTATTTTCTTGCCCCCTGCCTCTATTTGTTGCTTTACAGTATCTCGTAGTGTGTGATAAGCATATGCCAGGGCCTAGCGTATTGCAATGATTTTTTTTTTCTCTAGTGTCATTATGGTACTTCTTTTTTAGGTATTTCTCTACTTCCGTTGGGTTTTGTATTTGTCTATTTGTAAAATCTTAGGTTGTAGAGTCAGAAAATTTTTTCAGGGTTTGGTTTATATCTTCTCATTCTTTACACTACTCAGAATTTTCCATGATTGGGTTTATTTCTGAGTCAGGGGTCTCATGAGCTGTTTTGGATATCTCAGCCCTCCTTCTAGAGAAGTTGTAGACTATATAGACAAAGCTTATAAGATGAAATACTAGGAAGGTGGTATCCTTGGCATTCAGGGGAAATGGAACATTCTTAAAAAGTGACTTAATAGATTCAAAGGAGAACAAGGAAGTGAAAGGTTGAAAAGCCTCATCCTATCCCCTGCCCCTCTTCTAACAAATTGGGTGTAATTACTAATAAACCCCCAAAACATGCTACTGGAACTGGGATGTAGGGGAGGATGAAGAAACTATAAACCAAACATATCTTGAACAGACTTCAGTACTTTTGTAAATTCCCTATAAATTATTATCACTGAGCCCAGCACAGTAGTTATTCTAACCCCTGCCCCTCTACTGTAAAAGCTATGTGTTAGGGACAATATTGGAGCTATTTTGGATAAGAAAATAATCTAATAATCTTAGGAACTAGAAAGGTATTAAAACCTAGAAAAAGAAGCCTAGGGACTAGAAAGACATGAAGGCTTCTGCCCTGAGAGACACTATATAGAAATTCAAGCAATATGGCTACTGATTGCTTTATCCTAATACAGAGTGAGCACAACTAAAATGCAATCAGTACAAGTTTTTTTCTACTTAATGAACTCCATGTTGGGGGCCAGAAATTCTGTTTGTTCTGGTTTAGGGCAAATTTGGGAGAAAACTTTTAAAGGGATTTCTTCTAGAAAGCAAATCTAAGTGGCTATATACTAACTGGTTTGGGGGAAAGATTTCTTTAAAGAAAAGTGGGAAAAGTTGTTTATTTAATAGGTAAATCATTTACTAGCGCAAAAAAAATGGACAATATTGAACCATAAAACCTCTTGTTGCTTTGAAAGAGATGACAAATTCAGAAAGTCCTCTTTGTGGGCTGTAGCTTGGCTCACTCAGTCTTTTATCAGTCCCTCCAGTGCTGGAAATGCCATGGGCCAGGCTGGGCTCCGTGGGCCACAGTGGTTGCCTGTGTCTCTCTTCTGCACAGTACAATTTAAAAATCTTTATTCCTTATTATCTCTGCCCTTCTTTTTCTGTTTTAGCTTACTAATGCGTGCACATGTAGCAGAAATATCTTTTTTTTCTACATCACTTCCTGCCTAGTCATTTCTTTTTATCCTGTTCTGATGCTTTGCTATTGTCATATGTTTTATTCTAAGTGCATTCATGTTTTTTTGAGCATGGAAGTTTTATAATGCAATGCTCTCATTCACCTGCTTTCATGAAACCTTTCCTTAACATTAGCACAAATAACTGTATGGTTCCTTTCCGCTTTGTAGAAGATTTGGGAAACTCAAGTCATGCTCAGCTACAAAAATAATTATAATTCCTCTAAGAGCTTAAGTTAATGGAAAAACAACTGCAGCTGCTTATTCACTTCACAGAAATTAGGAGAAATTCGCATTCATATTGCAAATATTGAGGAATGCAGTGCAAGGACGATGGGCATCCCTCAGTTTTCCAGACAGATTGATGTCACTGGCAACATTCCCTCTTTTCCAAAGGGTTTTCATTTGCTTTGGCTGTACTTTATATGGCTGCAGGTCACATTTCCCTTGATTTAAGGAAATCTCTTGGCAGTTCTTGAAGAAGTCACCCTCAGAGGAATTACTCAGTTCTGCAGTCCTCATAATATGCCCTGTTTTAAAAGGCTTTTATGCTATTTTCCCTCTCTGTGTTTTCACACTTGTTCAACAAGGTTTTCTTTCTAAGAATATTAATCAGAATATCCAAAAGGAGTAAAAAATTATTGGATATTTGTTCTCTATGCATTTAAAAAGAATAATAAATAAAATCTGTATAAATGCTGGCTGTAAAATGCAAATAAAAATAAGCTTGAGAGTCCTCCCAAAACCTTAAGAACAACACCCCCATGCATTCTATAAAAACCAGAAAATTCATCTACAGAATACAAAAATGGGCATGTTCTAGAAGAGAAAATTTGTCCCATAGTGCTGCACAGAATTATATTCTTTCAAGCTTTTTGCACTTCAGGGGCAGTACCATTCTCTGAACTGTGATGCTCTGAGCACGTTCTGCTCACCTTGACAGCTTCCTGCTCTCCCCTGGTACAGATCATCCTCCCAGCAAAGGGTGAGTGCAGCCACCACAACTCGCAGCACCTTCCTAGTCAGAAAGAACCTGAAGGAAAGAGGTGGCTTTCACCAGCTTCGGTGGGTTCTAATACTGCCACCTCTCAGCTGCTGAAAGCCTGAATTTCTGTGCCCTTTTCTCCTTCCCCAAATGTTACCTTCTGCACCCCAAACCTGCAAACCATTCCTTCATCAAGGAGGAATGTCTACCCCACCTGTACTTCAATGCCACCACTTGGCTCAGCCTCCTTTCCTTAGACCTACAACTTTTTTTCCCCAGTGTGTGAAATGCCTCCTCTTTAGAAAGGCATATTCCAGAACTTAGCAAAACAGCAGGGGTGATGAATGGATTGAGAACAGCCCTGTGGAGAAGGAGTGAGAGAGATCCTTGAGAAGGAAACATTGGATAGGAGCTGGCACTGTGTGCCTGCAGCCCTGAAACCCCTCTGTACCTGTGTCTAAAGGGGGATGTCCAACAGGTCAAGGGAGGGAATTCTGTCCCTCTGCTCGAGTGAGAGCCAGGGACAGGATACCCATGGATGTTGTGTTCAGGGTCAGGCTGGATGAGGGTCTGAGGAACCTGGTCTAGTGGAAAGTGTCCCTGACCATGGCAGAGGGCTTGGACTAGATGATCTCTAAAGGTCCCTTCCATCCCCACCCTTTCTGTCATTTCATCATTTCAGAGCACATGGCACAGGAGAGATAAAGCAATGAAATGTGACCATGGCAGCGAGTTAATGGGGGGGTTTCTGGGCCACAGATGTGCAAGGAACTCAAGATGAAATCAGTGCTTTGGCCAAGAGCCCTCTTAAAGCATGAAATGCAAATCTGGACTATCTGTGGCCTCAGTTACCCCAGGAAAAAGGGAACATCTTGGTACTCTAAAATTCCATCTGCTGCCTGCATATTTAGACTGTTAAAAGTCCAATTCCAAATGAAATGGAATATAACTGCATATTTTAAGAAGCACTTTCTCAAGCAAGGCAAAACACCCCTCCCAATAACACCACAAAGAAGCCCTGATGAACAAACTTCCATCTTTTTCCATGTGGATTGTGAAGCACAAAAGTATGGCAATGGACATTCTCCATTTGCACAGGTTTGAAGACAGATCTCTGCACCCTGAGGCAGAGCCATGAGGTGGTTGCACACAGCATCCTTGCCTCACACCAGCCAAGCCTCAAACCAGGAGAAATTAGTTCCAAGTGAAGAAAGAACTGCTTGTGCTGATGACTCTCAGGGATGACAACAGCCAGAGGCAAGAGGGGATGACGGCGGCACAGCATGGCCCACGTGGTGATGGGTCCTGGGCTCTCCAGAGTCATGACAGGTTTCCTCTGGCCCTTGTACCCCACTCTGCTGGGACAGCAACTCCAGCTCCTTCCTGAGGCTCCTTCCTCCTGCTGGAGAGGAGCACAAAGGCACTGGATTCCAGAAACACAGACACTTGAGAAGTGGAGAAGGATCTGGCACTGTGGGCAAGTGCCAGTGGGAGTGGATGGGGCTGGAGCAAAACATTCCTTCCTGCTTCTCCCTGAAGCAGGGACACAACCCACAGGGGTGGGAGACTCTCACCTAGGGCTGGCCACCAGCACCCAGGTTCTCTAAATCCCAGCATTGCCCAAGGAAAGGCAGTGACAGGAGGAGGCATCATCCAGCCACAGACAGTCCATGCTGACTGGTCCCAGCACTCCGCTCCTCACAGAAAACCTTGGCGAGGTGTCAGGAATGGGGATGAGACACAGGGCCATGGACACATGATGCAGGTGGCCAAGGCAGAGCAACAAGGACAAGCTGAAAACAAGAAAAAATATTTTCATCTTTCTCTTGACAACATGCACTGGTGGGGACATCGCCTGCTGATGGAGGGTGACATCAGCAAGAGGCAGATTGTGACATCTCATCCCTCACTGCTTAAATACAGACACGGGCAGAGATGGGGCCAGTCAGGCTCTGGACTGAACTCCTATGGAACGTGACTGGGAGGTGTGGAGGATCGATCCAGGCTTCTCTGGTGCTGAGTGGTGCCTGTTCTTGGCAGGTCCCAGTGCCAGTCCCAGAGCAACCAGCAGGTTTCCTCAGTTCTGCCTAGCTGGGGTAGCCAGGCACTGCGGGTGCTTGCAGCAGAGTGTGAGTTGTGCAGGAAAACATCCCCCCAGGGAAACATCCCTTCAAGGTGGCCATGGGGCTCAGGGGGCTGGGGGGTGTTTTTCTCCAGCAGCCTGGCCATTCCTTCCTCCCCTCTCCTGCAGGGTGTGACACCAGCAACAGAGAACAGCTCCTGATCCTCAGTGCTCCCCATGTGCTGCAGAGGCCAAGTATGGCCACAGAATTGGGTGGCAACTGCGCCATCTGCCAGGACACCTGGGATAATGTGGCTTCTGCTCAGCCCTGTGGCCACTGCTTCTGCCAGGGCTGCATCCTGCAGTGGGCACAGATAAATCCTGTGTGCCCACTCTGCAAAACACCAATAGAGACACTGAGGTTTTCTGACAATGCAGGCGAGTCTCTGGAGATTGTCATCACAGCCCCTGAGCAGCTGCCGGCGGCCACAAGCTCTGCAAGGAGAGCTCCCGGCAGCCAGGATGAGAACAGCCCCCATGGCCCTGTGCCGGCCCATCCCTCTTCTCCTCAGGACACAGCAGCCAGAGCTGTCGGAGGTGTCCTGCCTGAGGTCTGGGCACAGCTTTCCCGTCGGCGACGGGAGCTTCTGGGCCCTGTGCAGACTTGGCTGCGCCAAAGGATAGAGACCATGGGAGAGGAGACCAGGGATCCATGGTGGCTGAGATCAAACTGCCTCCGGCTCGTGCTCTGTGTGTATGGGCCAGGCCAGGAGATCATGATCCAGAGTTTGCAGAGTGACCTAGAAGAACAGGCAGTGCCACTGATCCGGGACATCATCAACATCATTGTGAGACACTGCATCTCAGGGGCCCAGAGGCTGCTGCACTCTCATGCTGCTGCAGATGAGAATGGCAGCCCAGCAGCCAGCAGCACCTCCAGCTCCTCCAGCTCCAGCTCCTCCAGCTCTAGCTCCAGCTCCTCCAGCTCTCAGGTGGGGATTGCAGCCAGCAGCAGCCCTGCAGTCTCAATGGAGGAGGAAGAAGCCATGACAGGAGACACTGCCCAGGCCAGGGGTCACAGCCAGCCCCCAAGAGTTACCATGTCCACAGGACAGGACCAGCCCCAGGAGGAGGAGGAGCAGGAGGTGGTGAGGAGCCAGAGCAGGAGGTGGTGATGTTGGCGGGTGCCTCTGCCCAGAGCAGCGCACCCGGATTCCCTGGTCCTTGGCACTCCCCAAAGAGAAGGGTCCCTGACCCCCAGGACTCTCCCCCCACCTGCAAAAGATCCCCCCACCAGCAGAACTAAAGGGCTCATGCAATTATTTAAGAAAATTGAAATAAATTGTTATTTCCCTCACACAGTCTCTGGGCACTGCTTCCTCAGCCTTCTGGTGCCTTTGCCCTTGCTCTTGTGCCCTACCATGGATGGCACCCGTGTCCTGAGGGGCACAGCCCAGGGCCATGTGGGCAGCACCTTTTCTCACTGAAATCTGCTGCAGCCGAACACCTGCAGGGCAGCAGGTGCCAAAGGCAGAGTGGGCAGCAGGTGCCAAAGGCAGAGTGGGCAGCAGGGAGAGCTGGTCTCAACACAGAATGATCTACAAATGCTCCACTCTTGATCTCTGTGCACGGCCTCTAGTCCCTCAAGAGCACTTCCCATTTTGGGATCAGCAGCAGTGTTGGAACTGGGCATTCAACTGCAACATCCCAATCTTTGAAAAACCCAACCTTGTCCTCAGCCAGGCTTCCACCTGTTGCTCACTTGATCAATTTCCATGAACTGTCCCACAATGATGCAGAGAGACCCCTACCTCTCTGCTTGGGGCCTGGTTGCACAGATTCAGACACATTTTTATTTACTCCCACACTTCTGTAGCTTGAATGATATGAAGGGGCTCTTGGTCGGTCAGCAGTGAAGTGTCAGACTGCCCCTTGCTGGCACAGAGGCCTTCCCATTCTTCAGGTTTCAGGTGGGGAGGACAACTCAGCAAAGAGAGGAGGAGAAAAGTCACGCTGCATCCCTGGGGCACCATTTGTGTATTTGCAGATTTCCTTTCTTCAGGGGCCCACATGCTGTCATTTTGGCGTGTGTCCTTGTTACCTCAGGAATGCTCCCAGGATGGAGGCCTGGCCTTGTCATTGTGCAGATGAAAGAGCTGCTGCAGAAACAAAAGGCAGAGAGGAGGCCCCCTAGACAGGACCCTACTTCTACTGAGCAAGCAAAGCTGAACATCCCACAGCCCTAAACACAGGTGCTAAGTGTCCTTGTGCCCATCACCCTCGATCCAGCAGGGCTGCAGAGAGGACAAACTCTGACCTTAAACCAAAAGGGACAAAAGCTTGTACAGGGCCTGGCCTGAAAGGCCTGGATGTGATGGCCTCTCCCAGGGAGAGAGACGAGAGGCCCTGTGAATAGAGACCAGGACTGTCCCCAGGAAACCATGGCAAGGTGTCAGGAGCAGGGATTAGAAACAGGCACAGGGACATGTGATGCACGCAGCTGAGGGACAGCATCACAGAGAAGTAGAAATTGAAACTAGGAAACAGTATTTCCTTTTTTCTCCTAAAATGTGCCTGCAGGGATGGAAGGCCTGCTGTGTCATCACACAGTGGAAGAGTCTGAAGTGCAGATGGTGACACCACTGAGCACTGCATTGTGACCTCATGCTTCCTCACTGCTTATCTTGGGATTCCAAGGACTTGGAATGCCTTTTGTGCTGTCACAGGGGTTGGAGGCTGGTGTCAGAGAGTAGTAGGTGTGACATCACAGGAGGATGGATTGTGACACTGTGCCCCTCACTGCTTCCATTCAGACACTGGCAGGGCCACTCTGGCTCCTGCCTGAACTCTACTGAGCGAGTGGGCAAGGCTGAGAGGATCAAGCCGGGTCTCTATGGTGCTGGGCAGGGCCTGTTCCTGGCAGATCTCGGTGCCAGTCCCGGAGCCATCTCTCCTAGTATGGCCACAGAGACAGACGGCGACTGCCCCATCTGCCATGACTCTCGGAAGGACGTGACTTCTGCTCTGCCCTGTCACCACCACTTCTGCCTGGGCTGCATCCTGCGGTGGGCACTCAGAATTCCCTGGTGCCCACCCTGCAGGACACCAACAGAGACCGTCAGGCTTTCTGAGCACGCAGACGAGCATCTGGACACAGCCAGCACCGCCCCCGAGCAGCTGCCAGCGGCCACAGGCCAGGCAGGGAGAGCTCCCGGCCGCCTAGACGAGAACAGCCCCCACAACCCTGTGGCGTCCTGTCCAGCTGCTCCACAGGGCACACTGTCCCCAGCTGAGCAGGGCCCCTCAGGGCCGGAGTTCCCAGGTGGCCTCCTGCCCGAGGTGTGGGCCGGACTTTTCCATGGACAGCCGCAGCTGCTGGAGCCCGTGCGGCCCTGGCTGCGCCGGAGGCTGGAGGGGATATTCCGGGGCTGGTGGTGGCTGGTTGAGGCCACAGAGAGCTCCATCCTGCACGACCTGTGCGTCAAGGGGCTGTACGCCGAGGCGTTGGTCCAGGGGCTGCAGCCTGTCCTCGAGCAGCACACGGCTTCACTGGTGCATGGCATCATCAGCATCATTGTGGGCCAGTGCAGCGAGGAGGCCCAGAGGCTGCTGCGCTCGGGTGCCATCAGGGACAAGAACAATGGCCCTGTGGCCAATGCCAGCTCCAGCTTCAGCTCCAGCTCCAACTCCAGCAGCTCCAGCAGCTCCCAGACCAGCAGCTCGTGGAGGGGGGCTCCTGCCCACGGCCCCAAAGTCTATAATGTGGAGGAAGAAGCTGGCACATCAGAGGCTGCCTTCCCCCTGGGGGTCCCAGCCACCCGCCACCTCTGCCTGGCCCAATGGAGTGGGACTGGCCTCAGGAGGAGCCACGGCAGGAAGTGGTGACAGTGGGAGATCCCTCTGCCCAGGACAGCAGCTTCAGCCCCTCCACCCCTGTCCTGGGCTGGGACCAATTGGCATGGGCACCCTTGCATCCCATTAAGGGAAGGGTCCCCAGCCCCCTGGACTCTCCGCAGCCCTGCAAGAGGCCAACCCACTGGCAACTCTAGCAGGGCTCTCACAAATCTTCATTGAAGGAAAAGGAAATAAATTGTTATTTCCCTTACAGAGTCTTTGGGCAATGCTTTCTCCCTGCAGGGCAGGAGTGATGCGAGTGCCAGGTCAGCTTTTAGTTAGCCCCTTCCTGGACCACGCCAAGAGCAGCCACCCCTTGCCTGGATTGGCCCAGGTGGTGGTATAGCAGGGCTGTTGCAATGCTGCAGCACTGAGGCTGCTCCCCCAAAGCACTAGCTGTATCTACACCAAGGATCAGGACGGGGAATAGGGAGGGGTCTTCCATATGGTTTCTCAAGGAGGTTTATTCCAGGAGAAGACTCAGGTACGCAACAATACAGAATAAATCTGTGCATCAACTTGAACACGGGGGAGGGTACAAGGGGAGGTTACAAACTTTGTCCAATTGCAAGGAACCTGGGGAGGAGCATAAGGTGGGGAATACAATGCTCAAACCAAGAGGGAATAATAGGGGAGGAGAAGAGATTGAATGAACCAATTGGGTCTCAGGGGATACAAGATTGACAGGGAAGGATCTGGTAGTAAAGGTGGGGTTACACTGACAGACAAGGGAGGAGGGCAGGGTTACAGTGATGGACAAGGAAGGGCCTGGAACAAAGAGCTGGTCTTTGGGGAGATGGAGAGGGAAGGTGGGAGGATAGGATTCAGGGACAAATCATCCGCATATGGGTAACAGAACCAACCATGATAAACTTATAGAAGAAAAACACACCACCACACAGGGGAAGCCAAAGGCAGAATGGACAGCTCAGGCAGCTGGTCTCAACACAGGACCATGCCCTCAGCCCAGGGTGGGCTTAAAGATCATTTTAATGGTCATACAATGCTTGACGAGGGCAAATGCCGGAGAAGGGAGACACGGACACCAGGTGGTCGTCAGTGAGACTC
>JANIJU010000045.1:18694-21194 GCA_025504685.1 Leucosticte australis
CTTACGACGTTTAGACGATTTTATACGATTTTTCGAAATAGGGTCGTCGTAAGGGGTCCCGAAAAAAAACTAAGTCCGAAAAAATCTCGACCTCTCAAATTTCGAAAAAAAGTGGTCAGACCGTATTTTTTAGACGAAAAAAGAACATCTGCGGCGAAATTAATTCGAAATTAAGAAATTTTTTTAAAATATTTATTTATAAAAATAAAATTTTAATTTCTTAAAAAAAGTGCATATTCTAAGTTAACATCTTGGATTATGTTCGAAAAACCAAAGTCCGATCACCCAAAGTCGAGAAAATAGCGAAAGTGTGTAAAATGCGTCAAAGTCCACTTACCTCCTCGAAAATGTCAAAGTCCGAAAAAATGAGAAATTAGTCAAAGTCCTTATTTCCTGTGTTCTTGAAATCCGAAGTGGCGACAAAGTCCGATTATTTTTCAAAGTGCCGTTAAAGTGGTTTTCCCGTGTTCCTGAAAAAGCGAGAAAGTAAATAAATTTCAAAGTCCACAGATGTGTGTTCAAACAGTATAGAAAAGTTTCAAAGTTCGCAATTCCTGTGTTCCTGAAATATAGCGAAAATAAAAATCGTTATGAAAAACAAAGTCGCTAAATCTGTGTTCCAACGAAATGAAAGTCGAAAATCGTCAAAGTCCCGAAAAATATCAAAGTCCAACTTTCCCGTGTTCATGCGGCGCAAAATATTTTCAAAGTCCAGTAAACCTGTGTTCAGAAGTTAAAGTGCCGAAACTTTTTCAAAGTCCGACTTTCTTGTGTTCCTAGTATAAAATTCGGCAAAGTTCGAAATTCCTGTGTTCTAACTCAAGAAACTACAAAAGTATATCTGAAATAATCAAAGTCCCCAAATCTGCGTTCTAAAATGCGGAAGTCCAATTCAACGTGAAAATAGGCAAAGTCCCGAAGATATTCAAAGTCGAAGTTTCCTGTGTTCCTAACGTAAAATTATTCAAAGTCCCTGAAATTTTCTAAGTCTTATAAACCTGTGTTCCGAAGTTAAAGTATCGAAAAATATCGAAGTCCGACTTTCTGGTGTTCCTAGTATAAAATTAGGCAAAGTTCGAAATTCCTGTGTTCAAATTCAAAAATCTAGTAAAGTCCACAAATGCATGGAAATTGCGCTAAGTCCAGTTTCACTCGAAAATAATCAAAGTCCTCAAAATAATCAAAGTGCAAGTCTCCTGTGTTCCGCACAGAAAATCGTCAAAGTCCCACGTTCCTGTGTTCCGAAGGTTAGATTCTCAAAAACAAAGTTCGACTTTCCCGTGTTCCATCAATAATCTGCAGAAAAACGACAAAGTGCAGGTAAAATTCAAAGTCTCGAGAACCTGTGTTCCGAAAAACGAGTAAAGTGCAGCTTCTCCTGTGTTCCGTTTCGAAAAATTTCTAAGTCCCTACGGCGATGCTTTTTTACAAGTGCAGAAGGCGACGGCTATCGAAAATCGTCGACATCCGTGCAAGGTTTTGGACTACGCCCGCTACGCGACCCTTCCCGCATAGTTCGACCGGAGGTACCGGTGGCCGACGATTCGCGCTATATGCGTATGCGTATACTTTCGCCTTATATGTGGGGCATGTAGTGTCTCGGACGAGGTGTGCTGAACTGAAAAGTTCTGGAAGTATTCCGTCGTTTTCGTGTTCCGACTGCCCGGATGGCTACCCCGGGTCGGTTTGTTCGCGAAAAGAGGCCTCCTTTTCCTTCCCCTCGAGTTCTTCGAGTAAGGAGGGTCTCGGAGCGTCCCTCGCGGTTGCGGGCGTCGGTCGGCGCCCGCACCTTCGGAGTATTAGCACTACCCGAGTTCAACGCGTGCCCTGCGCACCCAGACTCTCACAGCATTTCCGCCAGCGGTTTGGCCCCCAAGCCTCTCCGCGCAGCGCGGGCCCGTTTTCATGCAATCGGGTTTTCTGCACGTCTATCCGACGCAATGCTCTTCCCGACTCCCACGAACGCAAACCTCGCGGCGCTGACGCCGCGGGGACGTCGTGAGTTCGGAACCGCTAAAGAACGCGACGACTCAGTTTCTCGCACTTGTGGCCCTCGAACGGGGGTCCCGGCGTCGCTCCGGGGCCCGCGGCTTCCCGCATAGGGTTGCCGCAGCCGCATCACGGGATTCGAGCTCGTCTCGAACGCTCTCTCTAATAGAGAAGCTACCTGGTTGATCCTGCCAGTAGTCATATGCTTGTCTCAAAGATTAAGCCATGCATGTCTAAGTACATGCCGTATTAAGGCGAAACCGCGAATGGCTCATTAAATCAGTTATGGTTCCTTGGATCGTACTTAACTACTTGGATAACTGTGGCAATTCTAGAGCTAATACATGCAGCAGAGCTCCGACCTTCGGGGACGAGCGCTTTTATTAGACCAAAACCAATCGGACCTCGTGTCCGTCCTTCGTGGTGACTCTGTATAACTTTGGGCTGATCGCACGGGCCCGTCCCGGCGACGTATCTTTCAAGTGTCTGCCTTATCAACTTTCGATGGTAG
>JANIJU010000045.1:28694-36717 GCA_025504685.1 Leucosticte australis
GTGAAGTGTGTAAGAAAATTACATAAACGCAACTCTAAGAAAGATGTCCGTTACAGTTGTTAAAGTATTTTTAAATCTTTTTTTCGCATTTTCGCGTATTTTTTTTTCCCTAGAAGGTAGGACGACAAGTAAGAAACTTCGGAATTTGTTAAATAACACGACGAAGGCAAGAGAGAAAGACTCTTGGCGCCATCTATTAGTAACATTCTTAAAAAAAACACGTCGTGAGCGAAACTTTAGTACGAACAACGAACACCAAATTAATATCGTAAGATTTAACGCTGTCCTAAATATGTAACGTAGTACTGAAAATGGTACACATTACATCTCTGCATTTTGTATGTAATTGTTGGTTTAATGTTGCTTTTTCCATACAAAACGCTTCACATTGATTTGTAGTAAAAGTAAATTTTTTTTTTTTTTTGTTCTGCCTTTTCGATATTAAAATCAGGTTTTCGAAAAGGTTTTTTTACTAACATAACTTGCTTTAAAATTTTCTTTCTTGAGTTTTTCTCGATTGATCATATAACATAGAACGGAAGATTTTGAAACTATGGATTTTGTTTCCGATTTCACAAAGCCGAAGTGATTCTTGTGTGAAACCGAAACGAAAAATATGGTATTTTCGTATATAGATTTTATATTAATCCGCAACCATATTACTTCGCTCGTTTTATATTACATACAGTGAAATACCTTAACATGCAAAATATGTTTACGCGAAACAGTAATGCGTTCCCGAGTAAGTACTGGTATTGTATGTATCGTTTAACACGTTTAAACCAGAACCGAAGAATTTTCCTTCAAGTTATTTCTTTTGAAGCAACTGCATTCAGAGATGCTTGAAATTCCGATTAATCAAAGTCTAGCAAATGAGACCTAAGAAATTTAATGACTTTATTTGAAATTTAAATGATTTTTACTACTTATGTCACTACTCGTTATGTTTGAAAATAAATTAGTTACCTTGGTATATCTTTCAAAATTTGAATGTAAAATTTTAAAGCTATAATAAATGGCTATTAAACAATCCGAGGTATTAAATTTCTTTACTTAAAGAAGGTTATGGAATTTTTTCCCAGGTCTGCATTCTTACCTACATAGCAATTAATAAAGTAAACACACAAGAATTTTCCTTCATATAATTTCGGGTTAAATTCAGTATCGCCATCTATTATTTGGCGGAGAAACTAAATGGTCGAAGAAACGTACCAAATGAGAGAAATGTGTAACAAAATTACATTAACGCAACTCTAAGAAAGAGCGAGGCGTCCCAGTGCGTTACACTTTTGTAAGATATTTTTAAACGTGTTTTTCGCATTTTCGTGTATTTTATTTCCCTGAAAGTAGGACGAGAATTAAGAAACTTAGGAATTTGTTTAATAAGACAACGAAGGCCAGAGAAAAAGAGTTTTGGCGCCATCTATTAGTGACATTCAGAAAGAAACACGCCGTGACCGAAAATTCAGTACGAGCGACGAACAAACAATTAATATCGTAAGATTAAACGCTGCCTAAAATATGTAATCTAGTACTGAAAATGGTACACATTACACCTCTTCACTTTCTTTGTAATCGTTGGTTGAATGTTGCGTTTTCCATAGAAAACGCTTCACAGTTATTTGTAGTAAACTGTTTCGTTTTCGTCTCTTAACGTCAAAATTTCTACGAAAGGATTTAATTATTAAATCTGAAATAGTTTGGAAACTACAGTTATTTATATAATTGTGCGTTTACTACTTCAGTTTTCTGAAACGTACCTTTAAAAAATTGTTAAATTTGTAGCGAAAATCGATGTACGAGACAAATTTTTAAAACGCTTAATATAATGTAATTTTTTTTTTTTTTTTATTGTTGCTCGGCAATGATAGGCACTCTAAATTGTGTACAATTTTAGGCGTTATTTGTTTTATGAATTCGTTACCGTGTATTCTTTGCCGTCACAGATTTAAACTCATTTATGGCGCACCATTTCTAAATAGAAACTGTTGGATCGGTTATTTGTGTTCAACGAACTCAGAAATTCGAAATCTGCACTTTGATTTTTGCCATTTCCCGTTCCTTTTTATATAATCCTGTAAGATTTTAATCCTGTGATATTTTTGGGGTGCATTCTTTTTATTACTTGTAAATTGTAAAGAATCGTCCGTTGATTGACAAGTGTTCCCGTTTTTCAAGCATCTTTTCAATACACATAGAATTCTAGAAACTGTTTAATATGACCTAAAACACTGGCATCACCATCGCTGAAATGTACAGAAATATCAATAGTTCTTAATTATTGTTTCATAAAAACTTTAATTGCAGATCTTGTAATTTGTAGTAATTGGGAGTAATTTGTGTAATTTCTTATAAAGAATAACGCATTTTAACATAATAAGTATTTACTGCTTTACATTGTAAATGCGTGCTGGCTAATCGTCTAAGATTCCGTTAAATAATCCCAAAATACAATTGGTCCTTAAAATAATTTGTTTACAAAGTTTCATTTCTCGAGTTGAATCTCCGTAGGATATACCTTTATCCTACGGAGGATATATTGCTATTACGTCGCAATATTCACTGTTGAGAAAAAATTGTTTTAATTCCTGACTGTATTTTTATGCATTAGTATAACTTTTGATTTTGTAGTCTTTTATTGACGATCCCTCTTCATATTCATTCTCAGAAACGATCCTAATAGATAAATCGTTATGTACTCACAATGCTGATATAAATTCTGTCTAACTGACTTTTAAGTGCCCGTTTTAATCTGCAGAAAAATATTTATAGAATTAGACTTGACCGATTTCTTTAAACGTTATCTTTCGCTTATGATTTTGCTAATCAATCAATTACAATAGAAGGTTCCACAGAAGCTCCAAGTAGATTTTGAAATATTGAAATGCATTTTGCATATCTATCACTATCCGAAAAGTGCAATTCAAGTTGAGAAGCAACATCAGTGAAATAACAGCATGAAAATAGCGCTATTTGCGTTCATTATTCGAAACTTACATTGAATAAGACTAGCTTCTCCATCTCCTGTGATTTTTTATTCTTTCGAAGGCGGGATGGAAGATACGCTACGGGTCGTAGCTAGTTAAAGTTTCTACTTGTCCCCTATCCACGGTGTCCGCTATTCCGTATGAAAAACTTGTATTCTACTATGTAAATGGACTGTTTCTTGTTAAAATGTCAGTTAATTAGAGGTGTCCGTTAATTTGAGGTGTCCGTTAAACATAGTTAGCGCCCGAATGAGTGGTGTATGTTGTACATGAAAACCATTCTGTTACATTCCAGATATAAACCTCATCTCATGTAGGGTTTAAAACCTTTTTACAAGTGATTCCTTGGGTACTTTCTTGTAAAGAATAACGCATTTTAATATACTTTTTCTTAGACTGTAAACGTAGCATCATACATTGGTAGCTCGGAATAGCGGACAGTGACGGGATTAAAAGTTTTGTCCGTTATTGGGGATGACAACCTTTATATAAAAATATGTTGTTAAACTTGTTTATCATTTGATTCAAAATTACAATATGAATTGAAAGGGAAATAAGGAATAAGTATTTTCTTCTTTACATTTAAAATGCGTGTAGGCTATTCGTCTTAGATTTCGTTTAATAATTCCAAAATGTAATGCATATTTTAATTGCTCCTTAAAAAAATATGTTACCTTTGCTATTCCGTCTCGATATTCACTGGTGAGAAAAAAATGTTTTAACTCCTCAATGTATTTAAAGTCTGGACAAAAAATAAATAAATTTTCTACTTGTCCCCTATTCGGGATGTTCGGTATTCCCTAGGAAATTCATCTATTCTTCTATATGAGTGGACTTTTTCGTGTAAAAAATGTCCGTTAATTAGAGGTGTCCGTTAATTTGATGTTTCCGTTAAAGATGTTCCTGCTGTATTCAAAATGGCCCGAATGAGTGGTGTATGATGTACTAAACAATTCTGTTATATTCGAGAATTGAACTTGGGATAGAAATATTTCACATATCATTTACGCGTCCTATGAAACATTTCGTATTACAGGTCATATTTCTAGTTAGTATGTAAAGTGGTTTGTGTAACACTTTTCCGGCTTTATACATTATTACCACTTCGTATTTTAAACTTTTAAGACATATACGTTTCTATATGAAATCAGCAGAGCGTTCGTCAGAACTGTGGCGGGTCGTGGATGCAATTCCACTTGGACGGAATTCCACTAGAATGCTTATACAAATGCATGTATAAATCTGAAATAATAGTTTACAGTACCTCCAAAAGTATTTATTTTCGTTAGTTTCTAATTTATCAAAAATATATAGTTTTACCGTAGAAAATGTGAGAGCAGAGTTCTAAAGTTCTGTCTGCGGTTGCTCTGACGTTTGGAGCTAAAGGTAACATGAAATTGTATATTTTGGTAGAATATTAGTTATCTGTGTCGCATTATACATTATTTTGCATTGCGTTGCGCCGTTTTTAAGTCCGGTGGCCTGTCTTACAGATCTTGCACGTTTTATAGATGTGTTTCACTCTGAACGGATCTGTATGTTTCAAGAGGTTTTTCGTCGGTACTAATACGTGAGTGAAGTTGAATTTCTATGTATTTCAGAGAGCGATATGAATTAGTAATTACAGTGAAAACTCACTCGTACGAAGCTGAGGGGGAATTGAAAATTCTTCGTATAACTGAATATTTCGTATAAGTGAATAGGAGTCGTTTCGACATATGAAAACACGAGTAACATATTTTTTAAGACTTTTTTTTTTACTATACAGTGTCCTTCCTGTAGTCCTGTAGAGTGTGTTGCTAATAAATTTCTCGGAAAGTGATGAAAAGATTTGCGGGAAAGTTGTTCTTCCTTCGTGCAACCGAATAAAATTGACGCTGGGGGAATGAGAAATGCCTCGTATGACTTAATGCTTCGTATAAGTGAGTTTCGTATAAACGAGTTTCACTTTAAACGTTTTGCTCGTTAAATGAGCTTAATTTTGCCACCTTTTGAGAAGATGTACGTGAAATGTCTCTGCAGTCCACTTTCCCTTGCGTACGTTTCCGTTATTCCACGTGATTACATTTTTATTCAAAATTTTTGAATTTGTACGTTAATTTAGAATTTTTCCGTCCGTCCGTCTCCTATAAATTTATCAATTAGTTATTAGATTTGTATTATTTTTAAATCTTAACTGCTTTTCGAACTGTTTTGGTTCAGGTTTCTCGGCGAACATTTGGCGTGAGCTGTTTATCGCCAATTCGTCGCCTACAGGGTTACAGTAACCCTGGGACGTCTCGAATCGAAATTCGATTCATGTTTGTTTACATTTTTTGGCGGTAAACATTGTAGAACGCCGTGTTACTGTGTTCTGTGGTTTTATTTCATCTATAACATGAAAAAAAAATGGAAAATTAAGATAAAAGAGACGTCCTTGTTCTATTTTCTAAAGTGTTCGACTGCGTCTTCTTTTCCCTTTTATGGTAAATCGTAGATTTGAAGTTATTAAAGTCGTTAGAATGTATTGCGATTAGGTATTGTGAGCGGTATGACTTTAAAAAGTGCAATTGCTGCTTCTTTGTTAATTTTTCAGTGAAAAGGAGTTTTAGTTTTTTTGCTTCTGTATTCATTTAAATTCGGAGACGTGAAATCATTTGCTACGTTTAAATAACTTCGCTTTTTGCAGATTTTGTTCTATACTGTTCCGTTTTGTTGGAATGTCTCGTTTTTAACTGGTTTTAAAGAAATTATACGTATCCCTTTTGTTTAATATTTTGTGGATTCCGTTACGAAAAGTTTTATGTGTTTTGGAATCGTTTGTTTGGGTTTAACTTCATTTCTTTTAAATTCCTTATAATGTATTCCTCCTTTTTGTGAAGTTATTTGTCTGTTAATCCGTTTATTTTTACTTTGTCGAACTGTCTGACGTTTTTACTGTCGTTATTCTAAACTACCTAAAAATCTAAATTGCGTTGTTTTTACTTTATGAACCGTATATTGTGTCATAATTTCTTAATATGTACTACTTTTGGTTTCTACTTATCTCAGTTCGATAGGTTATTGTGTTAAATTTGAAGTATTTTCTGGTTTTCGTTCTAATCTCTAGCAGTTATTTCTGAAATCCTGAATGTCTTACTTTCAAATTCTCGCCAATTGCTTAATTGCAAAGAATTATTGTACATTTTTACGTTGTTTCCAATTTTCTCTTCAGATAATCAGTTTTCGATTTTGAATTCTTATTGGAATACATTTTCTAAATAACCGAGACTGTTGAATGTATACTTACAATCTATTATACTTTTTGTTAAATAGCACCTCACGATTCTTTTGTTATAACGCATTTGTTCATTTTGTGCTACTTTGGTTTTTAAATCATTTCAGGCTGCTCTTGTATAATTATTTCTGTTGAGCATGAGAAATATATGTTCGGTATTTATGTTTTTATTATATCTTTTTAGGGTGATTCCACAGTATTGTGCACGTTGCGGACATGACATTCACAAATTTCAATTAACCATAACTCAACAAAAAATTTAACTAGATTAATGTTTTTTCCTTTTAAGAAATCAGCATTCTTTACCTTTTTTAAAGCATAACATATTTAAGCATTAAACTGAATTTAAACTCATTTAATAGAGAAATTTGCAGTGTTGCGGACATGACGCAGAAAAACCTTGTTTTTGATAAAGTCTTCATATATATACCAAATTCTCTGAATTTTATAATTAAATTAAAGTTTCCTTTATACTATAATATCAGTGTACATTTATGTTAAGGAAATGAGAAGATTTTTAACGAAATTAAAATAATTTAGTAGAAAATTAGCTAATTAAAAATAACCTGTGTGTTGCGGACATGACAAAAAGTTTACCTCTTGGTTTTCTGCTCATAATAACTTTTTAATTGGCAATATATCATTAATACATTATATTTTTTTAATAGATAACTTAAATATTTAATAAGTTGTTGTTGCTAACTCATTTTTACACATTTTTAATTTAAAATTTAGCTTTTATTAAAAGTAATATATAGTCAGATATTTTAAAAGTAAACACATAGCAGATATATACAATTACATTATAATTTAGAAATTATATCATTCATCTTTAAAGCAATTTTTGTATCATATGAAAAGAAACGGGCAGATTAGTCAGGTGACGGATCACATGGCAAAGTAGATAAGTATGTGTCGACTGAAATTGTTTCGTATTCTGGTTTCTCCAAATATTTGAACTTCTTTTCTGCTACAGGTTTGAAATTATATTTGGGTGTAATGTCTTTGTTTTTTACTGAAACTACTTGGCCAGGCCACCAATGGTCATCATAAAGTACAGCTACCAAAAATATTTTCAGAAGTTAATGTTGAAGCCAGATGATGTGATGTAGGAGCATGATTTGATGGTAATTTTGAAAATAATGGGGTCTGATGCCTGATGCATATTTTGGGGTCTGGAAAATGGAGAGTTTAAAGAAAATTCAACTGAGTTTGATGCTGTTGGGCGAATTAATTGTAATAATCTTGTATTGAGAATGGATTTGCACAAACTGAATTGTTCTTTTAACTTTAGGGTCTCTTGCTCAACAGTTTCTTTGCTTACAAAAATTATTTTGATTGCACCGTCAGAAATTTTACAAGCTACGTCAAAGAAAGACTTGGCATCAGCAGAAATTCTTTTCCCTGCAGTACAGCTCTCAAAACTTTATTTTTTACAGAACCACCTATTCCATCAACAGCACCTTTTCCTTGTGCCGTTTCGAAGAATGACCAGTCAGCCTCTGTATTATACTCTTCTTTGTGATAAATTAAATTAGCAAAAGTAAATCTGTTTTTAAATTAACTGGCAGAACACCATCTGACCATCTGTCTTCTAATACAACATCGTTCTGTACTTGTTAATGGCATTTTGGAAAATTTATAACAATTTCTATAAATTTTATTTACAACTAAGTAATTTATTTTAATTACTGTTTTATAATTATTTTATAATTAACATTCAAAGAGATTAGGTAACAAATATACTAAATTTTACAAACTTATTATTAAAGAACAGTTT
>JANIJU010000046.1:7198-36314 GCA_025504685.1 Leucosticte australis
CCCTCTGTGGTTTTTTGCAGAGAAGGGACATGGAAACCATCAGTGTTATAGCTGCAGAGCAGCAGTCACAAGAAAATATTACTTTACCCGATGATAAGAATCCCTGGGCAATTGAACATTCACCATGAAAAATGGTCATGTAACTGAAAGATTCTTACTTCTGTCTCTCCTTTCTACAGCTGTAGCATTTGAACATATATTCTTCTTTCACCTCCTCTTCAAAAAGCAGATCACATGCAGGAAAAGTTGAGAAAAACAATGAAAACTTTTACCAGGAAAAAGTACACACTGAAGTAGCAGGAAGAATCAATTTATTGAATAATTGTGCTTATGGCTCCCAGTTTCAGCCACCCACTCAAGTTACTTGTATATGTGCATGTATACAGATGTGAATATGTCTCTAGGCATATGCAGAGATTATGTGTGTTGTATTCTGCTTTCCCTATGGAAGATTTTAACATCCTACCAAGATGCCCTTTTGGCAGTCTATTTTCATTTTTTTCTCTAATACCTTCCCCACTCTCCTGAAAACATAGTTTGCCTGTCTTTCCAGAGCTGTTACAAAGCTGAAAGGCAAATAATATTAGCTGAGACAGCCAGACAGGGTCATGACCCCTTGTGCTCTCGCTCATGGAAACACCATGTGCTGCTCAAGTCCTTTCCTGTCCTTCCTGTGTGTCTGCTCTCACATCACTCTTGGGCAGGCTATTCCCATCCTCTTCCCTTTGCTTTCTCAGTGATTCATCAGCTGTTTCTGTTTCTTCTGTAACTGTTGCCCAAAAGAAACAAATAGCACTTCTTACTGCAGCAGGCTTATTCAGATGGGTTCTGCTGGGACGTGCACCACAGAGAAGAAACCTCTCTGCTCAACAAGACAGCTGAAAGTAAAAGTGGGAAAGACTTAACCCTTCTGTAAATTTTATGTCTTGGAGAGAACCACCTCTGAGAAAATTTCCCTAAAGTGACCACATACTTGATGTATCCTTAAGTTTGGTGAGGCTGTTCCCCTTTCCTGAGTACATATGCCTCCCCTTCAGGAACCATTTCTCTTCTCACCTTCCCCAAATGTATTAGCGGGCTCTTGTGCCATAGCCTGCTTCCAAAAATGAACTGTCAGAAACTAGAATTATTTGTAATAACACTTCAGCAGATTTTCTGTCTGACATTTTCTACCCTATCCAAAAGGAAGATTACAGGGCTAGGACTGATAATACTTTTTACTTTTTTTTTAATTTTTATTTTTACAATAAACAGGATTACAGAAAAAAAAAAAAAAACAATTGCAAAATCCTACCACTCACATATGTCTTTTATCTCATTTTCACTGACTTACTCACCTAGCACATACCGAGTTTTACCTCATACTAGTAGCCTTCTTGGTCTTTATCAATTTAATGCAATTTACAAAGAAAAAATATGTAATTTGATTCTTGTTTGTAATTTAAGCAAATTGAAAAGTAGTTATTCTTAAAGAGGAACATTTTTCATTTGAGAAAGGAAGAACCAATGGATTTTGCCTTAAAATGTCAGATCTCTGCTTTGTTAAGACAGATGTGTCCTATTAACTAGGAAGACAACAATAGCAAATCTGAAGGTCATGCGGTCTAAACATTTTTTCATGCTACATGAGGAAATATCTGGTGAAATAGAGATGAAGGAAAACCAGTTCAAATTTTAGGTGCATTTAACATATAAGTTAGGTCCCTTTTAACATATAAGTTTTTCCATGTTCCAAATAGCTAGCTTACATCTTAATCTTCTTTAAACTAGTTGTTCTTAACCTTTTTAAAGATTAGTTAAAATAGTTTCAAGTTAAGCCTAAATTTATATGAAACACCTTCTGTGCCCATTGCATTCCAGGTTGGTGGTTTGTTGTTTTGGATTTTTTTATTAATTAATGAGGTTATAGCAGTCATTTTTGACTGCTGTAGCAGTGTAGCATCTCTGCTACACTGAGTTCATTTGTGTCATTCAAATCTTTGCTTTTTAAATATCCTCTTATAAATTTATTATGGCAATGCATTCATATCTTTAAGCTTAATCTGAAACTTCAATAACGAGCAGGAGATTGAATAAATGAATAGAAAGGAATCCAGATAAAAATTAAAATACTGTTCTGTCATTGACCACCTAAACTATTAGGGATACTGATAGGATAGTATTTTAACTTCGTCCTCTTTTGAGTTGCTTTCTCCACCTCACTTCACTCTTCCATCTTCAGCTTGTTACCAAAGCTTCTTATTAAGCACAGGAACAGGATACTGTACACAACATGCCTGGACACGTTTAAAAAGCAGGAGAAGCAGTGACACTAGCTAAGAATCACTTTGCATTGTTGTAAATGATCAAATCAGCAGCCAAATTTATAAAAAATTTTTTATAAATTTATTAGATCGACAACCAGATATAATATTATAAAACCGCCACAGCCAAGACAGCGTCAACCCCGGACTTTGACGCTGGGTGAACTTGGGTCAAACTGACATAGTGTCAGCGTCTCCCCAGAGTTTCACACCAACTGCTCCAGGTAGCCAGCTTACATACAGTTTATTCTGCCTGGAGCAGAAATGACCTAAGATTTCTGTAAGTCCCTACATAAGTATAACAGGAACTACACTGCTTCAGTCCCATACAAAAGTCAGTCCATAGGTTTGGATGGCTGTCTGGGCTCCTCGAAATGGTCTTCCTTTCAGTTGTAGCGTTCTGTGGATGTTCTGGACATTCCTGGGAAATGGCCGACGACTGCCCAGGAAGGACTCATTCATTCATTAATAGTCATGATTTTATCTGGGCGAGTCCGGGAAATCTTTGAATAGAAAGGAAGGCCCTGCTTCTGGCCATGGGGGTCAGTGGCATGGTTGGATCTTATAACTTTTATACAGTTACAAAGCATGAATTATCTCTATCATATACTACAGCCTCAACCCAGAAGAAAGGATCTTTTCTTTCATTAATTAGGTACCAATTGATCCCCACAAAAATACATTCTTATTGTCTAAATAATTTTGAAAAACAGTGTCTTTTAAACCTGGCTCTCCACCTGTCCATGATTTAGTTATATTATGCGACCAATTGCTTTTTCATGCTTATGCAAAATCTGCTGGCAGGCCTCTCCACCAAGCCTCCCTAAAACAAACAGTTCAAAAGTACTTTCACCCCATAGCTAAGAATCTGAATTTCATTGGATTTTTTTGACTTGTAGGTATGACTGTTTTCTCTTTCCCTCAGTTAAGAGAAAAGAAAACAAGTCTTTTTTCAGATTTCTTATTTATTGAGTATCCAGGTAACAAACTGCTTACAATCAAGCAAACAAAACTTGATAATTGGCCCCCATCCTCAACTGAGCTGCAGAAGGATGTAACCATGGCAACATGTAGTTTAAAGAAGACCATTTCATGTACTTTTCAGAATTTAAGTTTGTCAAAGTCTATATATCCCTAAGTAGAATTATCACTCTAGAAGCAGTTTGGTCTTTATTTTAAATGATGGTTAAATCTGGGGGCAGAAATAGTCTTGACAACATGTTCTGAGTGGAGGGAAGTATTGAAAGTGATATGGATGTACACACAAAAAGTAAAACAAAACAAAAAAACCCCGAAGTTCCTCTCCAACAAGGAACGAACAGGAAGAGACACTGCAAAGCAAAAGATGGTAATTAAGGAAGAGTTAACCTCATCAGGCTGTCAAAAGGTTACCTGGAAGTGAGTCTTCTCTTAAGCCTGGAACAGCCCTAAGGTCCAGCGTTACTTTCCTTGCTGAAGGTAATTCTTATTGTAAATTTATGCATTTATATCAATAAAGAAATACATCTCTGGAAAGAAATTTAAGGCAAGAGACCACAAAACAATGGACCCATTGTAGTAGTTTCACGCTGGCCAAACACCAAGCACCCACGAAAGCCATTCACTCACCCTTTCTTGCTCTCATCTGGGCAGAGGAGAGGGGAAAAAAATTAATGAACGGTTCATGAGTGGAGGTGACAACTGGGAGAAAACACTCTAAGGGGGTAAAACAGGTTCAAATGTAGCAGTATAAAGTAAATTTTCTATTAACAGTCAGAGGAGTATAATGAAAAGTAAAATAAGCCTTTAAAACTTCTTTTTCCCCTAGCCCCTCCCTTCTTCCCACCAATAGCACAGGCAGACACAGCATGGGGGTTTTGGTCAGTTCATCACTCAAGATCTTCTCTTTGCTCAGGGAGAGGAGTCCTCCTCTCTATGCCATGCTGTGGGGTCCTTCCCATAGAAGACATTTCCACATGAACTTCTCCAGCATGGCTCTAATTTCACGAGCAGCAATCCTGCCAAAACTGATACAATGTGAGTCTTTGCCATGGGCAAACAGTCTTTCCAAAACTGCTCCTTTGTGGGTCAGTCATCCACGGCTTGCATTCCTCTAAAGATAGGCTGCTTTATTTTGAAAGCAAGGGCTTTCTGGCTATCCCTGGAAGCAGGGGCTCTCTCTTATTTGGTTTTCCCACTAGATTACAGCCTTCTGTAGCATCCACCCATTCTGGCATGAGCACTTTTCACATGGGCTGCAAGTGGATCTCTGAATCCCCCATGTACTTCATGGGCTGCAGAGGGACAGCTGCTCCACCATAGTCTTCACCACAGCTTGCAGAAGAGTCTCGGCTTCAACCCTTGGAGCACTTCTTCCCCCTCCTTCTCCACTGACCTTGGTGCCACTATGTTGTTCTCCCTACATGTCCTCACTTCCTTCTCTTCTCGTATTAGAAGAAAAACTGCTGCATGTAGGTACCATTGCCAACAAGTTCTACCAATTCAAAGATTCTTGCAGGATCCTGCAGCACCAAGAAATTGGTCTCATCTAGGATCTGTGTTGGGGAATCAACTGCCATGTTTCCACCACCAGCCAGGTGGCACCAACACCGTTGCGAGGACAGTGGCGGCTGCTGCGTCACTGGCACTATTTAATGCCTCTCTTCAAGCTGGGTGCTGGGAAGAGGAAGCTGCCGCCACCCCTGCCCTTCTGCCCATAGCACAGCTGAATAGGGGTGGCCAGGCAGGCAAGGCTCACTGCAGGCTGTGCCAAGATGGCAGCGGCCACAGTGGCGCATCACCACGGGCTGTGCTGAAATGGCCTTGAAAATGGCACCTCTCCACCCCTGGAAAAAACTGTGCCTGCATTGTGTGATTTTTTTAAATGTGTCATCACATTACCAGCCTCTCTAACCAGGCCAGCAGCTTGTACATCTTCAGAGCCATCAGAGATCAGCACTGTTGGACTTGTAGGAAGCTTCTAGCAGCTTCTCACAGAAGCTACTTCTGTGGCCCTCCACCACTGCCAAAAAAACAGGCTGTGCCAAATCAACACAGCCACATTGGTAACATGGTAACTTCCTGTTTTATTATGGGGACTCAGGATCTAATGAAACTAAGTCAATTTAATACTTTTTCCCATTACATAATGTTTTCTAGGTTTTTTTCAATCTGTGTAATCCAGCCATCCTTCTATATTTACAGATAATACTCTGTAACATTACTGTGCTCATATAACCCTGCATATAATTTTGCTTTCTCCTAGCATTTCACTAATTAAATTTTTATCTTGTAATTAAGAGTTGGTCTTGAAATCCATTCTGTTAATGTTGGTTTTTTATTTTCCTTTTGAAACAGAAACTACAAACATAACAGATTTTAGCTCTCTTTGCATAAAACAAGTCGCATTTTTTAACCAGAGCCTGATTAATCAAATTAACTGTCATGAGAATAAGTAGTTCCTCTGAAGAGAGGAGATAATGCACAAGACAATGCTCAGAAATTTCTTGACATGGAAATCTAAGGGAGGAATATGTATTCACATTTTGAAAGAATTAGATTTGAATCAGAATAAAAATAGTCTGAGTCAGAATGAAATGTATTCCTGCATTCTCATATTCTATTAGCCCCTGCACCACATGAACAGGGAAACATTAATAGAGGCAGCTTTATTATTGACTAGAGTATGTGTCATGGAAAACTACATTCCAGAGTGTATAATGCCATAAAATGTAATGTACACAGGAACACTTTCTTCTCACTGTGCAGAAATCAGAGCTAGTGCTTTTCACTCATAGTATACACTATACTTCCCCTAGTTAGAACATTCCATGCAATGTCTCCTTTTCTTTCTATTTTTTTCCTTTCTCTTCTTTTTTGCAACATATACTACTGTAGGTGTCCTGTGCATCTTTCTTAAAAATAGCAATTTAAAAACAAAAAGAAATTAATGGAAAGACAATTACAATATGTAAAGGTGACTTACAGTCAATCTGAGTTTTACGTGGCTAAAATCAGATTTTAGGCCTGCAGGAGTAAGTATGCTTGTTATCAGTTCTCTAACTTCAAGGGGAAACCAAAAATAGACCATCCAGTTAGATTATAATTACTGTGCTCCTACCAATCTTACTGGCCTCACTATTGCTGCTACTGTTACTGAGTTTTTTTTTCAAAGACTAAGCAGGATTTTATTAATCAGCAAATAAATATTTCTTGCTATTTAATTTTATCCTCTGAGAATTTTGCATCTTGCACACTTTGATAGAAATGTAAGCTCATTAACAGAATATTTTTTAACTAGACCATTATGACTTAATTTTGAATCAAAGCTCATTAAAACAATTATAATCAAATGTTTCATTTTCTTTTTCCCTTGTGAGGAACAGCTGAAAAGGTTATGTTTGTTTTTCTTTATCTGAATCTCTAGGCCTATATAAACAGACTATATGGACCTGGTTTGGCTTTTTTTTTTCCATTTAAGGGTTTGCTCAGCAGAGTATGCATGGATGCTGCTACTGGGATCCGAGAACAGTTGTAGCATGAGTTGTAGCACCCAAGCCACACTCAAATCAGAGACAATTTTCAGCTTTGTGTCCCACTATGCTGCTTCACTACCAAAGGTCCAAGCAGGGGCCGTCTCTTGATGCTGCATCATTTGAAAATGAGCACATATGGGATAGGTTTGCTTTTCCTTGCCTTGCAGGAGGAAGGGTAAAATGGAACAGGTGAGAATAACTGCCCCAGTCCTATCTTAGATTAATTAGTTCAGCATTCAAGATAAGAATGACCAATTAAGAGAAAATGTATGCTCAAAACCCAGTAAATCAATGTAACAATAAATTTAGAAGCAATACACCTCCCTCTCACAATGCATTACCTTCATATAGAAAATGGTAATTTTTTTTCTTTTGAAATAGCTAACCATTATACATCGTCTGCAAACCAGAAGATCAGCACTTAGCTATAGTCCAGAACCACTTACTTCGCATTAAACAATAAAAGTTGTTTCAGTAATGAGATTAAAACCAGAAAGCTGAAGAGGGGATGCTACTTAAAGCTCCAAGTTTGTTCAGACTTCCCTGTTTCTGTTGAAAATAACAATTCTTGCTATCCTAATATCTCATAATTTCTCTACCAGCTCAGTGTAACTACAGTTTCCATGCAACAAAATACAGGTAATACAAGGCAGATAATGTGCAAAGCTCTAAAAGGACAAGAATTAAATAATACAAATATAAAAAGATTTAAAAAAAGAAAAGCCAACTTTAATGCACAGTTTTTCTACTGCTAATTGACCTAGAATTCTAAGTCTAATTTGAAAGGGAGAGATAATACTATTTATATGGCCATATCTTAAAGTAAATAATAACTTGAGCACTTGATAGAAGCAAACTTCTTTATAAAGATGTATTTTCTGGCAACCATATTACCCGGTGGTTAGGGTGATCTCTTGAACTTGCGTCTTAAAGCCAGCAGTTTCTGGAGTGAAAGGAAAGAGACTGTTACCCATCTCTTCTACCTCAGCCCAAGACAAAGAGGCAACAATCTCAAGGTTTTTTCAACACCATGAAGGCCTGAGTTGTTCAGCCTGCTGTCCCAGACCTATTAATCGTCCTTTTCTTTTTTCCAATTTATGGATCATTTCCTAAGTTGTGATATTTTTCATGACATCACAGCAATAAATACAAATGGCTTTCACAAAATCTTCTGGATTAGTATATTAGAGAAGTATTTAATCTAAGTATAGATATGCATATCTACAATTCCCCATTTTAACTTAACTTTTAAATTCTGTATACCAACATTGCTAGCTCAAGCAGGAAGATCGCTGTCATTTTTATTTTTTCCTTATGTCTTTTTCTTCTTTTTTTTAATTAAATTTTCTTTTTTTTCTGTCCATTCTTTTTTTTTTTTCTTTCCTCCTTTCTCCTCCAGGCTCTAAAAAGATCAAAAAATTTCCAAAACACAGGTAACGAATTGATTTGCTCATGAATGTGCAAGGAAATCTCCTTGCACAGTACTGGACATGAGAGCTCTGCTATTTCTGGGGTGCAACAGACCTGTCTGTTTTTCTATAGAGAGATATTCCATTGATGAGAGGTGTGAGCCATGTGGGCAAGCAATGGTATTTTAAAGGACAGCATATAAGAATAAGGTAATGTGTCATGTCTAAAAGTCCAGCTAATTCTTTACAATAAACCAGAATAATAGTAAAATTAATAGAGTGGATTGTTGTAGTTATAGTTCATTTCTAAGACTGCTTCCAAATGCAGTCCTCTAAACCAATGGACATTATATTTATTTCAGTTTTATATCAGTTTAACTCTCAGGGTAGAACTGTCAACTGTGTCATAAATCATGCCTAGTCAGTTGTCAGGGGTGAGGTACAGAAGAATGGGAGGGCAAGGTATAGAAGGAAGCAAAGCAAGAAATATCTTGCAGTTTCCAGATTTTACTTTGGCCCTTCCAAATTAAATAGTTTTTTTTTCCCAAGAGACAAGATATGGACATTGCATTGTGTGATGGAGTATGTGAGGTTTTTTTAACTCTGTTATTTAAGAGAGCCAAGCACGACCCTTGTGTCAAATCTGTTCGAACCTGGGGTATTTTGCAGTAGTCCAAAGAAGAACTGCTTCTCTCAGGACAGTGCTACTCTGACCATACTCTGTCAGCTCCCAGACCATGGCTGTAGTCCTTGAACCCTACTCACCAGTGGCCAAGTATATGCAAGACCCTCTTGCCTGCATAAAGATGATATTTTCCCCATCGCAATGATATCTTCCAGAAGGATCCAACTTTTCTTTGAGCAAGAGTATTTATTTTTAAATTTTTGTTGTTGTGATTGGTTTTGTTGTTGTTGTTGTTAACTATGTGTTTTAAGGACAGCAGCAGACCAAAAGCCAGTAACCTACTCATGAATGCTGAGATCATTTAAATGCAGGCAGTATGGTCAAACCCAGACATTCCAAAGTCATGAATCAGGCCTCATAAATCATGAGATAACCTCAAAATAATTATTAAAAAAAAAATTGAGTGCTGGTTTCTCTCCACTATCTTCTGGCTTTGTCATCTTTTAAGGTACACATTAGGTCAAATTTTCAAATTCTCATCTAACATGAGTAGTATGTACTTTTTGTTTTTAAGGAAAACTGATGTTAAAATACTAAATGATGTGCAGAACTTTAGTTTTCAAGAAAAACATCAAATATGACCTCTCTTATGATGATATCTCAAGAGCTAGAAACAGAAGAATAATGTATATACGTTGCAATAGTCTTTCCAATCGCTTTTATAAGACAAACATTTTATGTCCTAGCTGTGCTTTAATTAAAACCAGCTACTTTCTTTTGTTTGTAATAGCTGAAACAATTCAGCACTTAAAAAGAAAGGAAAAAAAATAGAAGAAGCTATCTGGATGGGTTTCTAGTAGTGGGTGTAAATCCAGTCATAATCAAGATTTATTTGTACATATAATTTCAGTGGGAAAATACAGCCTCCAAAATGTGCATTCAATTAAGTGCCATACCAAACCTTTCTAATCTTTCTGTTAGACCTGGCTAGTGTCTATGTACTTTGTAAGTCAAACATAACAATATCATAATAATAAATAATTTCTATTTATCATGAAAAGCTGAGTCCAGTGTCAGTCACTGGGGGTCTGTATTTCTGTTGGTACTTGTAAATGCCTAAAGGCAAAAGCAACTTTCTTATTACAGATTAAATCACAGTAAAATATTAATTTATGAACCCTCTTCAGACTTCAAAAGTTGAGTAATATTTTTTGCCTCTTATCTGAATTCCTGAATAATGCATTAGAAGACCAAAATTTCAGAAGAATTTGTTTGAGATTTCTTCTTTTGCTTCATTGCAGTTCTCAATGAGCAATGCATCATCCAAACACATTACAGAAATTAGAGTCTGCATTCCATTATGCATTCAGACATTTATAGCAGAATGATAAACCTGTCTGTACCTCAGGGAGTTGGCTTTATAAATCAAGGCTTCCTTTAAAAAGATTATATTCTTATTTGAAATTATTTGGATTCTGAATCTTCTTTCCATATCACGTTTTAGTATATATCAGAAAAAGAAAGAAGAATGGAATTTAAGCGGAGGAAAAGTGAGGTTTTATTAGAGGCAAAGTGTGTTGCTACTTTATTTTGATTTTCTGAAAGAAAACTGAGATTCTGAAGGTTTAGGGTTGAATGATTTGCTATTATGTAACTTATAAAAAAAAAGAAAAACAAAAAATAAAACAAAAAAAATGAAAACCAAAACAAACAAACAAAACAAAACAAAAAAGCCCACAGAAATAACCTCTCGTCTCTTAATCTATTTTTGAAATTCATCAGCTTCTGCAGTACCAGAAAACCTCTGAAGTCTTTCATGGATTTATCATCACTGAATTCCTCTGAGGGAGGAAAATGCTGTTATCACTATTTTAGATATCAGACGTTAAAGCACAGCCCCTCAGATCTTGCAGGTGAGCTCTGACACAGCCAGGGATTGAGCCAGTGTCTCCGAACCCTAAGGTCACACAGAAGATGGAGAAATTAGAAATGCAGTCACAGAATCACAGAATATTCTGAGTTGGAAGGAATCCACAAAGATCATTGAGTTTAACTTTGAATTATCCACAGGAAAGCATCCCTTTTCATCAAGCAGGACACAGTGGGTCAGGACACACTCTCATTAGCAATAGGAGGGATTTGGATGGGACATTTTGTGGTGTGAATGTCCTCAAGGTACCACAGCACAGTTCTCTAAGTGCATGTCATCTTTCCCACAGGTAAGATGCTTCTATTGAGCTCAGAATTTCACTGCCTAAGTAAATGCAGTGAGAAATTACTCTGTTAATGTGTGAGGAGCAGAAATTTGAGTTCCACAGAGGACATTCACTTATGACCATCCCCATGTCTTCTTCCACCACACATCAAACATCACTCAAGCTTCAATGGGATCTTTCTGAGATGTCTGTATTGCAAACTATGATCAATATCACAATGATGGTTACACAAAACCAGGTGAATAGATGTGCAACCATGTCTTGCTTTTCTTGAAAAAGAAAGGATGTCAAGTGAGCATAACATCCTCTAAAAAATTTGGTATACCTTAAATAGGGAAACCAGTATACATGGCAGAGCTCATTAGAATGAGACTTTGAATAAGAAATATTAAAATTAAAAGGAATTAGGGAATATAAGAAATTGGATGGAGAATGTGAAATCATCTATGGTTTCCTGCTTACGTGTTGTAGTACTTGACTTATGTCATTTATGTCTGTAATTTCAATAACTGATGGTTCTTCAGCAGACATGCCTTTCCCCTGACAATCTGCCACAAAATACTTTGTTAATTGTATCCTCTGTATATTCAATAGCTGGAAGGGAACTTCAGGATGGAGATGATTGAAATTTGGAAGTAGGTGAATCTTAAAAGTCACCTCCCATAGCTGTTAACACTGGAATGTACATGTGAACTGCAAATTTTGTTAATTTTATTATTTAAAATTCTGCAGCAGAATTTCAGACCTCAGGGAAAAAAAAAAAAAAACTACTAAGATAAACTGATGAAATCTTGTTCTTGTAGGTGAAATCACTTAGTCCAGTAAATGGCCTGAGATCCTATTAATACTGTTAAGTTAGGTGTTTGGGTTATTTAAGTTATACCACAAGTGACACCCACAGTGATTTCAGTATCCATATGTTATCTTCTTTGAAGCCACAATGACTTATCACCTATGTATTAACTGTATTTTATTAACTGAATGAAACAGAGCTCTCTAGGGCTGAAACACCTCCTGAGAGCTACAGTTTACATCCACCTTGAAGTAACTGAAAGGCTTTATGATTCTGCAAGCCACCAAAGGACACCACCATATGTATTCATATAACACTAGAATGTCACCTGAAAAAATTATTTTTTTCACATGTGTATAAGTAAAACCATCCTTCCTATTTTTTTCTTTTTTTCCCAAGAAATAAAGTCTTGTTCCATATTTTTGCTAAACTAAAAGATTTCACACTGTTTTTCTATCTGGAATCAAAAGTTTCATGCGCCACCCTTAATCTTCTTAAAACTTGAAACACTTTTTTATTGAATGACACATTGATATTCCATGTTAAATGTAAGCTATTTGCCACTCTACCATTAAAGCCTACTCAAAACCAAAGTCTGATAAGTTAATTTGAGCAAGAAAATTTATCCTACATTGTACACTTATTCTGGTATTTAGAATCAGGAAGCTGTGGAAATAAAATCTGCAAGAGGAATCCAATTTCACAATAAGTAGTCCTTACTCTTTCCCAGTTTGTTGCAATTAGAGAAGTAGCACAATATACATAAGGACTCGGGAACATATAGAGTATTGATTCCCTTCTGTGCTGGTTTCTTATTTTATTTTTACACTGTGAAATACTCCCAAGAGATACACGCAAACTCTGAGGTGGCCAGAAGAGATGCTTTATCAGCACTACAGAACAAAGTAATTCAGTGTATGTATTTTAAAACCATAACCATTAATCTTTTGATACAGTGCATCTCTGAGTGTAGACTTATAAAGCATGTAATAAAACACAGATGTGCAACAACGATTGGAGTCAAGTCCTGTTTTTTCTCAGCCACTTGAGTTACAACAGCAGAGTAAGAGCATGGGAGTGAGCACAGGGAAAAGTCTAAGGATGCAAATGATCAAATCTAAGACATTTGTTCTCTAAGACATTAAATCCCTTTAAGGGCTAATTTTTAGTTTTGCAGGTTGACTATAAAACCACCTATTCTACAGTGATGGTCTAGTTTATTGACATTTTCCACTGTCAAGCTGTCAGTTTTACTCTTTAAAATCTTTAAAATTTTAATCATCTGAGTGAAACTCTTCTAAACCTTATGTTGGAATTTGGGAATATTTCAGAATATTTCAGAATGTTCCATTAGCCAGGTCTGAGATTGGGCTAATGAAAAAAAAGGCTTTTTTAAAAATTTTCTAACAAAGAAGTCACCACAACGTTTTCTCTGAACAGTTTGAATTTGTCAGCTTCTAGGGAATGTAATTGAAATTTGACAAAGGTTGGCATTCAAATCACTTTGACTGTTTCTGGGAAATTTTACCCAAATTTATATAAAATCACAGGCCTATTTTACAGCTCAAGGGACCAGAAAGGAAACATAAAGAAATTCTGTGAAAGCTCTTTGTACTGCTACATAAAACCAAAGGCACTAAAACAACAGGAAACAGCATATCTGCCTGGGCATCTTTTTTTTCATATGTGTTTATGTGGGATTATTAGTTACAGCTTTTTATACCTCTTTTTCATGAAGCGGTGATGAGATCCACACAAGAAAATGTTAAGAAATAAATTACAGTGGTTTTAGAACAAAGCTTTAAACAAAGCAAAGGCTGACAAATGGAGGAAAGAAAACAAAGTATCAGATAACTCAGAATTAATCAGCAATTATTCCAGTCACTAAGTGAGATAGTCATCTTTGAAAAAGCTAGGATGTGATCATAAAATTTAAAAGAAAACAATAAAGCTTGGGCACCTTTTTATGTTATTTTCTCATCTTCAAGTGCCTTTGTTATCTTATTAATGTAACCCTGGTGACAATTGTATTTTACTCGTGAGAGATGATAAGAAGAGTTGGATTTCTGGGAAAATCATGAATTTTATCAGACAAGGTTCAGATAGCCATACCTACAATCTGTTCCTCTCATGCTCCTCAACAGGGTATGCATAAGATATGTGCATGTGTGTGCATGTTTGTGTGTATGCATATCTCATAGATAGGTAATATAAGAAAGACATGGTTCATGTGTGAGAGAAAAATCCCATTGAACTATAACAGTCCCAGATGTTTGGTTTTTTCAGTACAGTGTATATGCAGAGAGTAGCTTCCCCTTAAATAGCTTGCAGACTTCCTAGACTGTTCACTGTACTCATCAATCCAGAGTCACCAGAAAACAGCCAGAGCAATAATATATATACATAACCAGCCTTGGATGTTTGTATATTTTTAGAAAACATAGTTATTTTGTACCCAACTGTGCCCCTATGCTATTTTTCATATTGGTTTTGTTCCTTAAAGATCAAAAAAGCACAGGAATAAACTGTATATTGCAAAGAAAGGAAATGAGGAAGCAGAGCTTCGATAGTTTAAAAACCTCTCTGGCATCTCTCCAAAACACAAAATACAATTGTAGAGATATTCTTGAATATTACATTATTTACCTTGTGCAGGACCAGAATATCTGCACTGTTTGGCTTATGTTACTCAAACTTCCAAACAGTGAAATTCTCTTAGTATTGGCTCCCACAGCCTCATTATCTTTTGTACCATCAGCTACGTGAGCCTCAAAGAAGCAATTTTAACTTTCAATATGGCTAATGTAATAATTTAATTTATAAGGCCTTTTGTATCCTGTCTGAATGTGAATATGTTTTTCTTCTAGTCTCCTTTCCTTGACAATAACTAAAACTGTGTCACAGACTGTTGAGAACTTTTTCACAGCGAGAGAATATTACTGATTTCCCCATTTATTCTGTGCGATCTTAAATCACAGGAAAGTATCTCATAAAAGGAAAAGAAAAATATAGCTGGAAGGTGATTGAGAGGTGTAAAGGTAATATCAGTGAGAACTTTTCATTTGAGCCCAAATGGCAAGAGTGAGAAAGTTGCTTTATGTGCCCAAAACTCGGGAGACCTGTCCAGGGTATTGTGTTCATGATAGGATGGGTTCAAGAGTTCAATAGGGATCAACTTCAAACACAATAGACTGCAGAATAGCTGGTTGTTGGAAGAAAGCATGCCAGGGAAAGATATAAGAAAGTTATGCATGGGAAGAGGTCACCTTTACATAGTGACCCACAAAGATAAACTCAGATTTATGAGCAAGGAATTTCCATAGTGTTTGCTTCTACTACATGCCAAAAAGATTTTTAGACCAAGAAATAACTTCTTTCTCTTTCTTAATTCATGTGGAGGTTTTTGTTGGTTGAGTTGGGTTGGGTTTCCTTGTGGTGTAAACTATATCTAAAGTCTTGAAATCTTACCACTTGAACCAAAATCCCCAACATTATTATCTCTGAGTTCTGAAATCATCATAAGAGATGTATAACGTAAATCTGTAATGCTCAAATCCAATCTCTTGTATTCTCTGAGTCTTATAATTTATGCAGCTAGAACAACCCAAAGTAAGTGAATCCTTATGCAGCAAAAAATGCAATTACTTTTCTGTGTGCTGCACCTGAAGAAAGCCTTCTTGATATGGGCAGGAAAAGTGCTTTTACTTCCTATTGAACTTCATTAGGCTGTAAATAAAGCATGTGGGCATGTGCTGATGTGCTTTTGCAGAAAATACAAATGCCAATATTCTAGATTATTGCATGCAGATAGTGGCAAAGTATATGTAGATCCAGATTTTTTACTAAATGAAGTCTCAGAAGAAAAGCATGGGTTAAAGTTGCGTATTAAGCTTGTGTTGACAGCAAAAGGATCTGAAGGCACTCGCATGCCTTCAGATAGGTAAGGTCTGGACCACAGTCACATCACAGGAGAAGTTCTGACACTGAAAATGGGTTTATTTATGTTCACAAAAACACTGAGCAAAATATCAAAGTGCAGTGCAATCACACAGGGAGGGAGATGCATAAAATATGCTGTGGAGTGAACACTAGGTAAGAAAGATGCAAAGTGACGTGCTAGAAAAGCAAACATCTGGCATACATGGAACAAAAGGTTGTCTGGATAAAGTGGAAAAATAGTGACTCAAAAACTCGAGGATCAAAAGGCATTTGAAATTTGAATGAGAGTGCAGTAGCTGAAATACTAAATAGTAAAGGAAATTTTAAAGATACATTCCATATGGGTCAAAATAAGCACCAACAGAGCAGAGTTGTCTGGTGTTAAATTTATCTACATAGAGAAGAAAAACAAATGGAAATTTTGTTGAGATCACGCTGTTTCTAGATACTTCCATGTAAAATAAAGACTCAAAGAGAGTTTTATTTCTTTAGGTATCTATCACCTTCCAAAACAGATACTGAACTAGAAAAAGGAAGGGAAAAAAAAAAAAAAAGACAACAAACTGATATTCAAATTCCAGTAATAGAAATTGTCTGACTTGAAATGTGGAAAATCTGGAAAACCAGAGAATGGTTTTTGTAGGTATGTAAGTCAAAGACTGATGGATAGGTATATTTGTATATCAATTGCCATGTATAATATTTAATAATATTAATTAATTAATAATATATTTTATATGTATATTAATAGACAATTATATTAATAGACATACATAAATTTACAGTGATAGCAGAGGAGAATTTTAAATTTAAACAATACAAGTAAAAATACAGGGCTCTTCTGAAATACCAATGCTAGTAGTGCAGAGTCTTTTATCTCCTGTAAATGATTCCTGTGTAGGACAACTCTGAAGTACTCATTATTGCTGTGAGAGTTCATGCACAAATTAATCTTTTTCATTTCCTTTTCCTAAATCTCCTCTCCAAGGAATCAGTGCTCACATTCAAAAACAAATCTTCTGCAGCAAAACTGCTGCTCTCAGGGGTCTACCTGAGAAAGCTGCCCTTCTCCTTGGACCAAGAAATTCCAGAGCTACTGCAACAGGACTTGCAACTCACCCTGCAGGGCTGGTCCAACCGTATATTACAACCTGCCTTGAAGGTGAGGTAATGGAAGTTCTTTTTAATAGACCCCTTGAGGTAGACTAGGGTGAGATGACACTGAATGACCAATGTTTACATATACATATATGTAAGGTTTATTTTAGAACAATTTGCTTGCAATGGAAAGCATTCTGGTTATTTTTATTATCTATAGTAATATAGCAGTATAAAATTATGAAAATTAAGAGAATGTATTAGCAAAGAAAGAATATGAGAAGAGTAGATAGAGGAGAGGAAATATATCACCACCTGTGGATTCAGTGACAAGACTTATTTGTTGCAATTTCAGTGTCCATTTGTAGAGGTGATGGCAACAGTCTTTATCTGTCAACGGCTGCAAAAAGCCCATGAAACACAAAGATGAATTGGTTAATGTACATTTAGGTTTAGGTGGAATGTACCTCCCCTGGGAGGGAGGAAGGAGTATTACACTGTCTATTTCATCACTGTGTTTCTGTTGGAGCACTTCTGCAGATCTCTGGTGGCAGACCTGAGGAGGAAAGTCTGGGGGGCACTTCGGGGGTATTTGATAATTTATGAGCCTTTCTGAGAGATGACAGCTGCCTCTGTCATCAGCATAGTTGAGCCAGTTATGCCCCATCAGAAGGGATGAATTAACCTCCAGCCTTCCTGTGAATGTGGCCTTCTCTGGGGCTGGAGGGTGAGGGGGAGAGTTTTACAACTGAGCCAGTTGTGTAAAAGAGGACATTGGCACGATAAAAAGCACCAGCCCACCTCAACAGGGTCTGCTTCTTATCAGTCTCCTCCTTTATCTTGTTCAAAATCCAGAGCCTCCAGTGCTCACCCTCTCTGTCTTACACAGATCAAAGGTTTCACCACCCCATACAAAAACTTCTCCTCTTCCATTTCAGTTTGGGGGGTGCAAACCTCACCCCAGAAAAGCACACTCTGCCTTTGCAAATGGCCAACTCTTTGAGTCATTACCAATTAACTTGACAGTCTCTCACCCCACCCCAAAAAACATGAAGCATTAAATCAGCTAGCAAGCCATACTTATGGTTTTAAGAATAAGCAGATGGAAGGTCGAGGGCTTTGGAAAGAAGGTTTCACCTTCACTCATAGACCTTCACCTGCCTCACTCCTCCATTTCCCATTTGCTCCCACTCTCCAGCCCCTGAATCCCACCTCTGCTCTAAAGAAAAAGAAATTGAGAGAAAAAGCACTGTAATGACAAAAGTGAAAAAAAAAAGACTTATGCTAAAAGGAATCATTCTTCTTCTCAATGAGACATTTGTTTTCACAAGGAAATTCCTTCTCAGCTAAAAAGGCAAAATCATGGCCTTCTTTTCAAATAAATTCTATTTTCAGACAAAGCTTGAAAATAGAACATTTTCTACAAACATTTCAATAGAGAAAATGGCCTTCTGAGCCACTGTCAGTTTCAGTGGGTTTATCTCCTAATTCCTTTTTGGGCAACACTCTCCTTGACCTTACTGATGAGTAAAGTCTCAAGATTTGGCATGAAAAGTTTCATTACAGCCCTGGTACAGGGCACATACATAGGTTGTATTATTCATTAGCACACAAAAGCACTCCCTAATCCCCAATATCTACATTTATAGACTGAAAAAAAAAAAAAATCTGTTTTATTATAATCTCACATACTGAAGTAAAGAAATACCCTTTTTCTATCTGTCAATTAAAATAGTCACCTGATGTGAATAGTAATCTTTTAGGTAATTCTCCTTAATCTCATTGCTCAAAGCCAAATATATTTGTTTGCCTATAATAAAAAAAATCCACAGCTACAAAGTACTGCATGCATAAAATGTTAAGAACCATTATTATCCAGAAAGTTGCCATTAACACTACCCTTACCATATATTTGTTTTAGGGCTCCCTATGTAAGGATCCTTTGTAAGGATCAATTGGTCTATTGTTTAAAGACTTTTACCTCTTTATCTTTTATTCTCTAATACGTATTTCACTTAATGCATCTCATGTTCTAAAGATGTCTCACAATAAAAATCTTAATAGTTTCAGACATTTTAGCAGGCAATGACTTATTCATGTACGTATGTATGTTAATAACTAAGGATAATAACATTAACCTAATCAAGCCCCAGTTTGTGGTTAAATAATCATCACTTTTGCTTCTGTGAGATCCTGCGGTTTATATTTTTTAACATGTATAAATACATACATAAAATAAAGTATACTAAAGGGCTGAAAAAATTTTCTTTGGTTGTATTTTCTCCTTGTTTTCCTAAGTGTATTTTCAAAAAAAAGAAACTCCATTCACAGCCTATCTGGACTTGAGAATAAAGAAGCATTCATGCTGTTATTGTCTCAAGTCTGTTTTCCCCAAACAGCACTTTGTTCCAGATGTTAGATGGAATCATGAGTTTTAAGAAGTGGCTGGTGACTGTGCACTTGTTTCAGAAGGAGAAAACAAAAATCCCTGAAATCTACTTTGACCGGAAAAATTTTCAGTAGCATCCTACTTCCACAGCAGCAAGGACTAGTACTGAAACATCACTGAATATTGAAATTGCCCTTCTTCAGGGATGAGGCCCACTCAGATATTTTCAAATCCCTGCTGGTTTGCTTGCTGGTGGAGGGAGGTTTCCCACTGACCACTGCTGGGCCCACTGCTGAGTACTGAGCAAAGGGAAGCAGGAGAATCTGCAACATGAGGAATGCTGTTACTTTTGAGTGAAAAACAATCTGCAAAATCACTGAGTTGAAGAGTTTCATGGACAACTTGCTAGTTTGCCTGGCAGATGGGTTGTATCATGGAGATGGTTTTTCAGGGTGCTAAACCTAATTATTGTATTTTACCTGGAAGATCAAGGGAGGATCAATGCTCTACTTCAAAAGTCTTTCAGGGAATTCTCAGTTTACGCACACACTTGCATCACTGTGCTGCTTTCTCAACATGATGGAAAACCCCTTCAGTCACCAGATTCAGAGTTTACAATAGCCTTCAATGCCTTTCACCTATAGATCTGAAGAGAGGTTTATTGGAAAACACCTCAAAAATAAAAAATCTTCCTACAGAAGGAAATGCTGCATTCCACACATTAAAAAAAAAAAAAAATTACTTCTTCTTTGCAATAATTAGAGGACAGAACAGGGAGAAGAGAGATGTTCTCAAAGGAAAGCATTATTTCATCATATAGATAATCACCTTTGTTTAATGCAATTTAGAAATTCCTGATATTGGATAGATAAATTAGGAAGATGAATTGCTGGTGACAGAGACAGGATCAGAGAGATTCTAAGGACTGCAAAATGTATGTTTTATCTCCACAAACACATATTTTAATACCCTTTGCTTTATTTCTGTACAAAATTAGGCAAGGTTACCTTTGCCTAGAAGAGATAATTATCTTTTATAGAAGAGTGCATAAATTCTGAGGGAAATGCAATATCTTTTGACATAGCTTTAGACCACCCACACAGCAAGCTGGGGGAATCAATAATCTTAAGCCAAAATATGTTTAAATCACTAAAAAAAGCTTTTGCCCTTCTCCATGTCTTGTTTTGTCTAATAAAAAAACCTGAGCTGGTTGTGAACAATTTAGAATTTTTGAGCCCTTCTTCTGGGCTATAAGAAGCTGGATATGGTATAGTAATCATTTTTCCAAATATAAAATTAATTTTCAGTAAAAATATACAATCCATTATATTCTGAAAACTGGCCTCCAATTTAAAAGGCAAAAATTGCCATCTATTTTTAGGGCTGTATAACTTTTACTACCTGATATCAAGTAAAACTCCACTTCGATGTAAAGGATTAATGAAAGAAAAGGATGCAAGTGTTTAATGCTTCTTATTAGAAACTGTCTTTTTTTCTTTACCAAAAATTGAGAATTACTGTGCACCTTATCCTCATCATACGTATCACAGATTTTAGAGATTACTGCTGCAAGAAAAATCTCACAGCATTGCACAGGATATAATTTATCGTTAAGAGGTAAAAAGGGCATGCTCTGTGTAAGGTAACCACCATCCACCCCCATTCATGTGCCCAGGAAAGGGATATAGAAACTTGGGAGTTGAATTCAAGGCCAGTTTCCCCCAGACAAGAATGTTTCTCAACCAAAACCTCTGATGCCACTGGGAAGAGTTTACCCTGAATTCAAATGAGACTTTGATTGTTTTCCTAGACAGTAAGGAGAGAGCATTAACAAACTTTATTTGTGAATCATACAATCATAAAGTATGGAAAAATCCTCTAGGATCCTCAAGTCCAACCATTAACCTAACATTGCCAGGTCCACCAGTAAATCATGTCCCTAAGCACTAAGTCTACAGGTTTTTTGACCTCCTCCATTAATGAGGCAACTCTACCACTGCCCTAGGTATCCTGTTCCAGTGCTTGACCACCCTTTCAAAGAAGAAATTTTCTTAATAATTTGAAGATGGTTCATGGTGATTCTTGGAGCTACCCTATGTCGGACTAGAACTGGATTTTGTGGTCCCCTTCAAACTCAGGATATTTTCTGATTCTATGACTTTTTCAAAAATGGGCACAAAATCTGGTTGACAAATATTTGCATTTAACCAAAAAGCTCAGAATATAACCTCCTCTAGTTAGAGTCAGAATCAGTTGTAATATGTTTATCTGCTGGAAGTTCCACTGGCTTCAATAGAATCACCGGGGGAAGAAACAGTCAACAACTTAATGCATATCCAGATTGCAAACCTGCAGTTTTATTTCTCTACATTAACTGTTTTGTCCTTTTTGCTCTTCAAGGCAGGAAGCTCCTAGGGTTAAGGAAAGCAGTGATCTCCTTCTTGACCCCACTTTCTCCTGTTGTAAGCAGTATCAACAGTAACAAAAATATTTCCAAGATAAAGTTCCAATCCTGTATCTGAAGTTATTCTGGAAAATGTTTTTGCTTTTGAGACTTTGCTTGAGGTAAAAGAGTCCTGTGCTCTCTGCACTTTCTCCAGTAACAGTGCTTTGATTCAGTGAGCAACCAGCTTGAGTTGAAAACAGTGATTAAGCTTGGCTTAAGTTGTGAGAATCATATAAAAATTCTTTAAATTCAGTCCAAACAGTGGAATAAAAACATACCTTTTCCTTTAATAAAAAAATTATAAGCTTTTTAAATAGAACTTAAAGCAAGTGGTCTGAATTAAATTTTAGTTGTGACCTCAGGTACTGCTGTTTTTCCTTGTAAATCCTGGGAGCTGCAAGCTATTTGGCTAAAAAACAGTGAAAGCTTGAATAAACCAGATTCTCTAACTCATATTTTTGCACAAGATAAAAAAAAATAGTTGTGTGAAGTCAGGTAAAACAGTGAAACCAGGTAAAAGGCAGTAGCAAAGAGAGGTATGAGGAGAAACAGTTCTTTATATTTCTCTTCAAGTTATTTAGCACAAATGAGAGCACACTCGTATATAAGGTAAAGAAATTGCATGTTAAAGCACAATGTTCATATGAGATAGGTTTAATTCATTTTCCCATGACTCTTGTAGTGATGAAAGTGAAAGCATCAGGGCACATCCAAAAACTATCAGCATTGTGCAGAAGTGGGATATCTAAAGCTAATCTGGGTTCAAACACTCGGTCAGGTGCTGGGATTTCATTGTCTCTTCCTTAGCTGCACAGAAGAAAGCACAGACTACCTTTCCCCAGGTACCCATGCCTGAAATGAAAGGAAATTGCTTCACTTTGTTTTATTATTTATATAAATAAATATAATGTGCCTTACACCTGAAGCCTGGATTCATGATATTCACAGCAATATTACCAAGTCGCAAGAAACCAACATTTTGATAGAACAGTTGCTTTCAAACATTTTTTCAATTACATTAACATTGTTCCGACTCTAACAGTAGGTGTTGAAACCCTTCCCATTCACCAAGAAAACCTAGCTCATCTTAGTTCATCTCTGTGAGCTAAAGACATCTTATTGCTGTTGAGACACATATTTTATGCAGAGATGCACACAAACCTGCATAACCTTACAGTTGTAGATCTGGAGATCTCAGCATTTCACTGGGGCTACTCATGTGGACATGATAAAAAGTTCAAATGCTTTGCTCTCTGAGGCTTCTAGTTTTACTCTTCTTTTTAGGTATACACATATATTCTTCCTCTGCAGAGTAAGGTTATACCACTGCTAAGGCTGTTATGTTACATTTAAAACACTGGCAGCAGAAAGATGTAAAAAAGCCTGTTTTTTGTAAACTGCACTAATTGTGTAGCTGCAGAGGAACTTCATGGGATGGCAGGCTTTGAAGGCATGTGCTGCCTTGTCAGTGCATGCCTTAGTCTCTGGCACATGTGTGCATCATGTGAAGAAACCAAATGAGTATCTCCTTCTGATAAAATGTGTTCATGCACGGTTGGCCATGCATGGAATCACAGAATCACAAACTCATGGAGTGGTTGGGTTGGAAGGGACCTTAAAGACCATCTAGTTGCAATACTCCTCCTGTGGGCAAGGGACTCTAGCATAAATATTGGCTCCCAACAGAGTATGGTAAAATGTTGACCCTTATGCCACAGACATGGGCACGTTTGCTGGAACTATCAGGAGAAAAATCTTCCCCAGCTATACTCTGCTTCAATTTGCACTTTTGGTTACCAAAATATATCATTATGTGCCCATAAATCTGTGTCAAAAGTAATACAAGAGAGACTAAAAGTCTCTCTTTGAAATCTGATCAAGTCCCAGGAAAAAGGTCTCTTTAATTTCAAGCTACAAGAAATTTTGCTTATAAAAACTTTGCTAAAACAGAGCAATCTTAATTCTCACTTGTCCGAAGGAATTAATTTGTCTGTGAAGTAATATTTAATGGCTCATCTTCTAGTGTTTAAATCATCCCACCTCATTTCAGAATTCAAGGGTCTGCATCCCAAAGGAGAGAAGTCCCCAAGTACCAGCAGCTGATCTACACAACCACAGCTCCTCAAAATTTAACAATGAGGAATTTGTGTTGTTTCAATCAAACATCCATTCTTCTTTCCCCAGTCCAAGATGTGAGAACCTGGAAACTGTCATAAATACATATCACCATTTCCCAAATTTTACCTGCTGCTTTTTAAAAAAGAGTAAAAACATTTTGTTTGTGCATGTTCTCATGAGTTCACAGTGATTTAAAACATTTCACCAGTATCTTGCAGTTTTTACCTATTATTTTACATTTTAAAGTGGGACAGTACAGCACTGGAAATAATAAGGATTTAAGGAAGAGATCTGTTTTAAAAAGATTTTAATATGGTAAAATCAATCTAAAATCTATACTAGGCAGGGAAGTGGCAGGGGATAACATGAGCAAAGGGAATAAAAAAGCTCTGAAGAGCCCATACCAGTTGCTAATACTTAATCTCTTTAAATAATGAATTAGCTGCTCATATCTAGTCACTGCAAAGAGAAAGCACTTTGTGAAGTGAAGTAAAGCTTGAATAGCCATGAATTATTCAGTATAAAGTGTGCCAGTTAAAATGCCTTGATATTGAAAGTCAAGTGTAAGATTATCTTTTGTCTGTCAGAAAGCATCTCTCCCATGTTACTGAGACTTGAGGGGGGGGGTGGAAAAAGGGGCCAACCAGGGCATAAACATGTCAAGAAAAATAAGGGAGGCATTGTAGTAACATGCAGAAGTATTTCCACTTATGTATGAGCTCCAATCCTATGCAGGAAATGTTCTGCTAGACTTTTTTTATGCTTACTGTTTCTCTTTACCTTCATCACTGCTCCATTGCCTGTGACTCTGAGAAGCACTCATAATGCAGCAATACTCCAAGGCTCCTTCCAGCAGAGACAGTATCAGTTATTGATCTGTCAGCCTTTGCTGACATGGAGAAATATATTTCTGTACTCAAGTTTCTAACAGACCTTTTTAGTGCATCACAATGCTTACTTTAGAAGAATGCAGGAAAGTCTTGCATGGAAAATTACTGTTTCTCAGGAAATTTTAGGTCATCTAGCCTTGAGGTATGACATGGGATTTCCAAAAGGTCAGGTGTGCTATATTTTGAAGTAGGGGGAGAAGCAGGGGGGAAAGGGGGGGTGATGTTTCCTTTCAAAACTGTCCACGTCGTTGATGATACCTCCACATATATCAAATACTCCTTTTATTTTATTTTCTACCTGTGTTTTTAATAGATTCCATGTATTTTTTCTTTTTTCTTTTTCTCTTTCTTTTTCTTTTTTTTTCTTCTTCTTTCTTTTTCTCTCCTCTGTAGTTTTATTTTTCTGCGATTGAGTTCAAAATTATTGCGATTGAGTTCAAAATATCACAACATTCTGAAGCTGCAAAGAAAAACAGGTTGGTGTTTTGGAACACATTTTTTTTCAGTCCCTCTTTCCCATTTTTTCCCCTCAAGTTCTTCCAATAATCTCCACCTCACCAATGCCTTCATTGTGTCTTTTTATTTCATGGGTATGTGATTTGTATTTAGTGGCTTTTCAGATTCAGCAGTATAACATTGACAACTAACCCACAGATGTAGCATCCAAAAAGTCAGTAAATTGGACAATCTTTATGGGCTATATACAACTTACCATTTAAAATACCCAATTTAGGCATCTTACTCTTCCCTTCATTGATTACACTGGCAGGCAGGAACTAGCAGCTCTGACCAGAGATTAGTCTGTGTGTATCATCAGGATTCTGAATTGCTACCCTATGACAATAACACTGAGCCTCTGTAAGCAATGTGAGTACAGTCCAGGGCAAGACTGAACAGCAAGTCAAAATTACTTAATCACTTCTAGAATCTTTTAACTACCATAATTCTCTGCAATCCACTTTATACTGATTATGACAAGAATTTATGCAAGCCTGACACTTCTGGGAATTACAGCCTTGGACTCTGAGATGAGACTAGAGAACACAAGGAGTATCTTTTTTCTCTGGATCACTGATAGCACTCTGTGGAGTCCTCTGTGAAGGACCATGCTAGTAATCGCAAGTCTGAGACTGAGAATTATCACTTCCCTACCTATTAACTGAAAAAAGGAAAAAAAAGCTGTAACAACACTGAAAAGTAATGCCAGCTGTAAAAAATATCATTAAAGAATTATACTTTGAGTTAACTTACTCAAAGATAAAAGAGATAGAAGAGTTACTGCATACTTTTTGGAAACACCTACAAACTCTTCCTTATCTATATTAATGTAAAACTGCTCGTGCTATTGATCAGTCCATGTTTGGATAAATTTCCCACAACATAAAAGTAACTTACCTTTTTGTCTAAACAGAACAATCCATCTGAGATCTCTTCTGCTTAGTTTCATGTTTCTGTTGAATCTCAAAGAACCAGACTTTTCTAGCCAGACCAAGCCCAGGACAGAGAAAAAATTCATTGTTGTCTGTTTCACCTGTGATGACTATGGATTACTAAAGAAACTGCAGTTTTAAGTATTTATTTTTTCTCTTTTCTCAGACGCCTTTCTGCATATTGGGTGATACTCAATTTTACTTTTAACAGATATTAACCAAATAAGCAGTGGCAGATTAACTCTCTTTTCTTCAGCCTCAAATGTGATCTGATTCAGAATAAAATCCGAATTACATCACAGAATGAAAACGAGAAAGAAATCAAATTAGGGTTCAGAACTTTCCCTCTGGACAAAGGCAGCTGTGTGATTATATGGTTGGAAGGAAAGTATTTTGAGTTAGAATTTTCTCGTAATACAGCACTGATATAAAATTAATAAAAAGAATCTAGTATTAGGAAGATGAATCAGAATTGAGAAAAAATTCACTAATTTAGTAGGGTTTATTTGTTTTGAAAGGAGATGATTGTATGATGTCTTTCAAGATATGTCTTGCAATGTCCTCATTCAACAGATTAAGAATATACAACATGTTGCATGACAAAAAAATGCAGTCTTTAGAGTCATTTAAGATTGATGTTTAGTAACAAATGAAAACCATTTGCCACTCTCCCCAGAGAAATTTTGGAATGAAAGATTAATTATCCTTATTATTGTGGAAGCTTGATCCAGAAAAACTCTCTTTTGTTCCAGAAATTAATTTAGATGTATTGAAATGATTTCTCAGAATTTATATGGTGCCTTTCCTCATTAAAATCTACGGATATATATTTGATATTAAAAGAGCACAGATTTTAGCAAGGAAAGTTAAAGTCTTGTTGCCTTTTAAACATCACAGACCATATTATGGTCTCCATTACATGAAACTAATTCTTGCTGAAATGAATATAAGTCCCACATATATGCTATTTTCATAATCAGAAACAATTATTTTTCTGCTTGCACAATTCAGGCAGGGTAAAGGAGAAGACTTAGGAAACTGAGCATCACAAGGCAGTGCCATTCTTTGGTTCTCAGAATGTGCAACACACTAAATCGGATTGTTCTCACTTGTGGCTTTAACAGGATTTTATTAGATCTTCCATATTTTTACAGTGAGAAGATCTTCCATATTTTTACAGTGAGAAGAACCTCCATGTTCTGCAACCCTGTATAATTCACCACTCTTTGAGTTTTGTTGAACTAGTCACATTTTTCATGCATCTTGCTGAATAACAGATTTTCCCTAACTAGCTTAAGTGAATGTGCTTTTGTGACTTTAAAGCTACCAAAGTAGAAAATAGACCCATAACCTGTTTATTCCACTACAATGATGTTTGGGACTTGAGCATAGTTTGTTTTGGGGTGGGGCACATCTGAAATTTTACCCCAGAGTACCTCCAAACTGCATTATATGTCTTGCTTCTAAGAAGCTTGCAGTCTTATTTGCATTATGTGGCTTCTTGTTTAGGTTTTGGGGTTATTATGTGTGGGGTTTTTTGTGTTTTTTACTAACTAACAGCAGCTCCTAACTATTTACACATTATGCAATACGTATGTCAGACTGACCTTGTTCTTTAAGAATTATTCCAGATGTCCCATGCTCAAAAATACCCACACTAATTCTACAATCACCACTATTAGAGTTTATGTTGTAATCAGGTGTCACAATGTCTTTTTATATCAGCACTTGTATTGTTTTGGAATGAGGTCTAGAAGAAAGGGAAAAAAGCACACACTTTAACTGGGCCACTAGCATATTTGTAGAAAATATTCAGGAAAAATACTCAAACAGTTTTTAAAGTACTAGAGCCCTTTGACATCTTTGACCTCTGTAGTACTTACAAAAGAGGCCAGATATGCAGTATGGATGCTTCAGAATTCTATTTTACAGTGGATATTTGAAACAAAATTTATTTCTAGGTGGGGCCAAAGGTTAGATTCTTATTTTTTCCCTGATACTTTTTCTCGGCCACCAAAATACAAAAAATTACACATCCACATATTGGCAGTCAGGATTTGTTAAGGTCCATGTTATTAGCCAAACTTTTCCTTTGTAGGCTCATCTGAATAACTGACCCATCTCTATTGATTCCTGAGATGTAAAATTCACATTTGGAATAAACCTTTCAACAAAAAACTTTATTCTGGGAGTTTCAGTGAATCCACAGACAGATTTAATGGGAAAATATGTAATTACATTGGAGAATACATTACAGGACAAAAGTGTTTTGTTGCCCTCTTTAAAAACAGCACTTCTTTACTGGATTTTCATAATACCTTCTGGACTGAAAAATCTCAAAAATTAGATAATAGGTTTGAGTACATCTTGTGCTGGCATGGAAACACAATATCTGTTGTTTAAGAAAAGGTTCCACTGATCATTTAAAATGAATGCCTGTCACAGCTAAAAGGGTGCTAGCCTTACTTGTTACCTTTAATCTGCAGTCCATATGCAAATAAAATAACCTATCTGTAAATTCTATTCACCTGTAGTAAAATTCTAGCCTTGCTAGCATGCAAGATAGTAATGCTGCTTTTTCTATGTCTATAAATAAATGTAAAATGCTCCGGTATAAATCTAGTATGCTGTAAGTATTACAGGCTGAATTTCTTACCCCATTTAACAACAGTAGTGATATATGAAAAAAAAACAGGTGGAAAAATTACCTGCACTGAGAAAATTATCCTTCAGATTCAGACATAGCAGAAAAAAATTGCACAAAAAGTATTGACTCTTTTCTTTCAGTGGAGCTTTATTCATCATTCTGAGGGGAACACATTACGAAATTATTAACATAGCTGAAAACTATTGTTCTTTCTACCTTCCTTATTTCCCTTCTTTTTTCCTTCTTTCTTTCCTTTCTTTCTTTCTTTCTTTCTTTCTTTCTTTCTTTCTTTCTTTCTT
>JANIJU010000047.1:7198-36313 GCA_025504685.1 Leucosticte australis
CCCTCTGTGGTTTTTTGCAGAGAAGGGACATGGAAACCATCAGTGTTATAGCTGCAGAGCAGCAGTCACAAGAAAATATTACTTTACCCGATGATAAGAATCCCTGGGCAATTGAACATTCACCATGAAAAATGGTCATGTAACTGAAAGATTCTTACTTCTGTCTCTCCTTTCTACAGCTGTAGCATTTGAACATATATTCTTCTTTCACCTCCTCTTCAAAAAGCAGATCACATGCAGGAAAAGTTGAGAAAAACAATGAAAACTTTTACCAGGAAAAAGTACACACTGAAGTAGCAGGAAGAATCAATTTATTGAATAATTGTGCTTATGGCTCCCAGTTTCAGCCACCCACTCAAGTTACTTGTATATGTGCATGTATACAGATGTGAATATGTCTCTAGGCATATGCAGAGATTATGTGTGTTGTATTCTGCTTTCCCTATGGAAGATTTTAACATCCTACCAAGATGCCCTTTTGGCAGTCTATTTTCATTTTTTTCTCTAATACCTTCCCCACTCTCCTGAAAACATAGTTTGCCTGTCTTTCCAGAGCTGTTACAAAGCTGAAAGGCAAATAATATTAGCTGAGACAGCCAGACAGGGTCATGACCCCTTGTGCTCTCGCTCATGGAAACACCATGTGCTGCTCAAGTCCTTTCCTGTCCTTCCTGTGTGTCTGCTCTCACATCACTCTTGGGCAGGCTATTCCCATCCTCTTCCCTTTGCTTTCTCAGTGATTCATCAGCTGTTTCTGTTTCTTCTGTAACTGTTGCCCAAAAGAAACAAATAGCACTTCTTACTGCAGCAGGCTTATTCAGATGGGTTCTGCTGGGACGTGCACCACAGAGAAGAAACCTCTCTGCTCAACAAGACAGCTGAAAGTAAAAGTGGGAAAGACTTAACCCTTCTGTAAATTTTATGTCTTGGAGAGAACCACCTCTGAGAAAATTTCCCTAAAGTGACCACATACTTGATGTATCCTTAAGTTTGGTGAGGCTGTTCCCCTTTCCTGAGTACATATGCCTCCCCTTCAGGAACCATTTCTCTTCTCACCTTCCCCAAATGTATTAGCGGGCTCTTGTGCCATAGCCTGCTTCCAAAAATGAACTGTCAGAAACTAGAATTATTTGTAATAACACTTCAGCAGATTTTCTGTCTGACATTTTCTACCCTATCCAAAAGGAAGATTACAGGGCTAGGACTGATAATACTTTTTACTTTTTTTTTAATTTTTATTTTTACAATAAACAGGATTACAGAAAAAAAAAAAAAAACAATTGCAAAATCCTACCACTCACATATGTCTTTTATCTCATTTTCACTGACTTACTCACCTAGCACATACCGAGTTTTACCTCATACTAGTAGCCTTCTTGGTCTTTATCAATTTAATGCAATTTACAAAGAAAAAATATGTAATTTGATTCTTGTTTGTAATTTAAGCAAATTGAAAAGTAGTTATTCTTAAAGAGGAACATTTTTCATTTGAGAAAGGAAGAACCAATGGATTTTGCCTTAAAATGTCAGATCTCTGCTTTGTTAAGACAGATGTGTCCTATTAACTAGGAAGACAACAATAGCAAATCTGAAGGTCATGCGGTCTAAACATTTTTTCATGCTACATGAGGAAATATCTGGTGAAATAGAGATGAAGGAAAACCAGTTCAAATTTTAGGTGCATTTAACATATAAGTTAGGTCCCTTTTAACATATAAGTTTTTCCATGTTCCAAATAGCTAGCTTACATCTTAATCTTCTTTAAACTAGTTGTTCTTAACCTTTTTAAAGATTAGTTAAAATAGTTTCAAGTTAAGCCTAAATTTATATGAAACACCTTCTGTGCCCATTGCATTCCAGGTTGGTGGTTTGTTGTTTTGGATTTTTTTATTAATTAATGAGGTTATAGCAGTCATTTTTGACTGCTGTAGCAGTGTAGCATCTCTGCTACACTGAGTTCATTTGTGTCATTCAAATCTTTGCTTTTTAAATATCCTCTTATAAATTTATTATGGCAATGCATTCATATCTTTAAGCTTAATCTGAAACTTCAATAACGAGCAGGAGATTGAATAAATGAATAGAAAGGAATCCAGATAAAAATTAAAATACTGTTCTGTCATTGACCACCTAAACTATTAGGGATACTGATAGGATAGTATTTTAACTTCGTCCTCTTTTGAGTTGCTTTCTCCACCTCACTTCACTCTTCCATCTTCAGCTTGTTACCAAAGCTTCTTATTAAGCACAGGAACAGGATACTGTACACAACATGCCTGGACACGTTTAAAAAGCAGGAGAAGCAGTGACACTAGCTAAGAATCACTTTGCATTGTTGTAAATGATCAAATCAGCAGCCAAATTTATAAAAAATTTTTTATAAATTTATTAGATCGACAACCAGATATAATATTATAAAACCGCCACAGCCAAGACAGCGTCAACCCCGGACTTTGACGCTGGGTGAACTTGGGTCAAACTGACATAGTGTCAGCGTCTCCCCAGAGTTTCACACCAACTGCTCCAGGTAGCCAGCTTACATACAGTTTATTCTGCCTGGAGCAGAAATGACCTAAGATTTCTGTAAGTCCCTACATAAGTATAACAGGAACTACACTGCTTCAGTCCCATACAAAAGTCAGTCCATAGGTTTGGATGGCTGTCTGGGCTCCTCGAAATGGTCTTCCTTTCAGTTGTAGCGTTCTGTGGATGTTCTGGACATTCCTGGGAAATGGCCGACGACTGCCCAGGAAGGACTCATTCATTCATTAATAGTCATGATTTTATCTGGGCGAGTCCGGGAAATCTTTGAATAGAAAGGAAGGCCCTGCTTCTGGCCATGGGGGTCAGTGGCATGGTTGGATCTTATAACTTTTATACAGTTACAAAGCATGAATTATCTCTATCATATACTACAGCCTCAACCCAGAAGAAAGGATCTTTTCTTTCATTAATTAGGTACCAATTGATCCCCACAAAAATACATTCTTATTGTCTAAATAATTTTGAAAAACAGTGTCTTTTAAACCTGGCTCTCCACCTGTCCATGATTTAGTTATATTATGCGACCAATTGCTTTTTCATGCTTATGCAAAATCTGCTGGCAGGCCTCTCTACCAAGCCTCCCTAAAACAAACAGTTCAAAAGTACTTTCACCCCATAGCTAAGAATCTGAATTTCATTGGATTTTTTTGACTTGTAGGTATGACTGTTTTCTCTTTCCCTCAGTTAAGAGAAAAGAAAACAAGTCTTTTTTCAGATTTCTTATTTATTGAGTATCCAGGTAACAAACTGCTTACAATCAAGCAAACAAAACTTGATAATTGGCCCCCATCCTCAACTGAGCTGCAGAAGGATGTAACCATGGCAACATGTAGTTTAAAGAAGACCATTTCATGTACTTTTCAGAATTTAAGTTTGTCAAAGTCTATATATCCCTAAGTAGAATTATCACTCTAGAAGCAGTTTGGTCTTTATTTTAAATGATGGTTAAATCTGGGGGCAGAAATAGTCTTGACAACATGTTCTGAGTGGAGGGAAGTATTGAAAGTGATATGGATGTACACACAAAAAGTAAAACAAAACAAAAAAACCCCGAAGTTCCTCTCCAACAAGGAACGAACAGGAAGAGACACTGCAAAGCAAAAGATGGTAATTAAGGAAGAGTTAACCTCATCAGGCTGTCAAAAGGTTACCTGGAAGTGAGTCTTCTCTTAAGCCTGGAACAGCCCTAAGGTCCAGCGTTACTTTCCTTGCTGAAGGTAATTCTTATTGTAAATTTATGCATTTATATCAATAAAGAAATACATCTCTGGAAAGAAATTTAAGGCAAGAGACCACAAAACAATGGACCCATTGTAGTAGTTTCACGCTGGCCAAACACCAAGCACCCACGAAAGCCATTCACTCACCCTTTCTTGCTCTCATCTGGGCAGAGGAGAGGGGAAAAAAATTAATGAACGGTTCATGAGTGGAGGTGACAACTGGGAGAAAACACTCTAAGGGGGTAAAACAGGTTCAAATGTAGCAGTATAAAGTAAATTTTCTATTAACAGTCAGAGGAGTATAATGAAAAGTAAAATAAGCCTTTAAAACTTCTTTTTCCCCTAGCCCCTCCCTTCTTCCCACCAATAGCACAGGCAGACACAGCATGGGGGTTTTGGTCAGTTCATCACTCAAGATCTTCTCTTTGCTCAGGGAGAGGAGTCCTCCTCTCTATGCCATGCTGTGGGGTCCTTCCCATAGAAGACATTTCCACATGAACTTCTCCAGCATGGCTCTAATTTCACGAGCAGCAATCCTGCCAAAACTGATACAATGTGAGTCTTTGCCATGGGCAAACAGTCTTTCCAAAACTGCTCCTTTGTGGGTCAGTCATCCACGGCTTGCATTCCTCTAAAGATAGGCTGCTTTATTTTGAAAGCAAGGGCTTTCTGGCTATCCCTGGAAGCAGGGGCTCTCTCTTATTTGGTTTTCCCACTAGATTACAGCCTTCTGTAGCATCCACCCATTCTGGCATGAGCACTTTTCACATGGGCTGCAAGTGGATCTCTGAATCCCCCATGTACTTCATGGGCTGCAGAGGGACAGCTGCTCCACCATAGTCTTCACCACAGCTTGCAGAAGAGTCTCGGCTTCAACCCTTGGAGCACTTCTTCCCCCTCCTTCTCCACTGACCTTGGTGCCACTATGTTGTTCTCCCTACATGTCCTCACTTCCTTCTCTTCTCGTATTAGAAGAAAAACTGCTGCATGTAGGTACCATTGCCAACAAGTTCTACCAATTCAAAGATTCTTGCAGGATCCTGCAGCACCAAGAAATTGGTCTCATCTAGGATCTGTGTTGGGGAATCAACTGCCATGTTTCCACCACCAGCCAGGTGGCACCAACACCGTTGCGAGGACAGTGGCGGCTGCTGCGTCACTGGCACTATTTAATGCCTCTCTTCAAGCTGGGTGCTGGGAAGAGGAAGCTGCCGCCACCCCTGCCCTTCTGCCCATAGCACAGCTGAATAGGGGTGGCCAGGCAGGCAAGGCTCACTGCAGGCTGTGCCAAGATGGCAGCGGCCACAGTGGCGCATCACCACGGGCTGTGCTGAAATGGCCTTGAAAATGGCACCTCTCCACCCCTGGAAAAAACTGTGCCTGCATTGTGTGATTTTTTTAAATGTGTCATCACATTACCAGCCTCTCTAACCAGGCCAGCAGCTTGTACATCTTCAGAGCCATCAGAGATCAGCACTGTTGGACTTGTAGGAAGCTTCTAGCAGCTTCTCACAGAAGCTACTTCTGTGGCCCTCCACCACTGCCAAAAAAACAGGCTGTGCCAAATCAACACAGCCACATTGGTAACATGGTAACTTCCTGTTTTATTATGGGGACTCAGGATCTAATGAAACTAAGTCAATTTAATACTTTTTCCCATTACATAATGTTTTCTAGGTTTTTTTCAATCTGTGTAATCCAGCCATCCTTCTATATTTACAGATAATACTCTGTAACATTACTGTGCTCATATAACCCTGCATATAATTTTGCTTTCTCCTAGCATTTCACTAATTAAATTTTTATCTTGTAATTAAGAGTTGGTCTTGAAATCCATTCTGTTAATGTTGGTTTTTTATTTTCCTTTTGAAACAGAAACTACAAACATAACAGATTTTAGCTCTCTTTGCATAAAACAAGTCGCATTTTTTAACCAGAGCCTGATTAATCAAATTAACTGTCATGAGAATAAGTAGTTCCTCTGAAGAGAGGAGATAATGCACAAGACAATGCTCAGAAATTTCTTGACATGGAAATCTAAGGGAGGAATATGTATTCACATTTTGAAAGAATTAGATTTGAATCAGAATAAAAATAGTCTGAGTCAGAATGAAATGTATTCCTGCATTCTCATATTCTATTAGCCCCTGCACCACATGAACAGGGAAACATTAATAGAGGCAGCTTTATTATTGACTAGAGTATGTGTCATGGAAAACTACATTCCAGAGTGTATAATGCCATAAAATGTAATGTACACAGGAACACTTTCTTCTCACTGTGCAGAAATCAGAGCTAGTGCTTTTCACTCATAGTATACACTATACTTCCCCTAGTTAGAACATTCCATGCAATGTCTCCTTTTCTTTCTATTTTTTTCCTTTCTCTTCTTTTTTGCAACATATACTACTGTAGGTGTCCTGTGCATCTTTCTTAAAAATAGCAATTTAAAAGCAAAAAGAAATTAATGGAAAGACAATTACAATATGTAAAGGTGACTTACAGTCAATCTGAGTTTTACGTGGCTAAAATCAGATTTTAGGCCTGCAGGAGTAAGTATGCTTGTTATCAGTTCTCTAACTTCAAGGGGAAACCAAAAATAGACCATCCAGTTAGATTATAATTACTGTGCTCCTACCAATCTTACTGGCCTCACTATTGCTGCTACTGTTACTGAGTTTTTTTTTCAAAGACTAAGCAGGATTTTATTAATCAGCAAATAAATATTTCTTGCTATTTAATTTTATCCTCTGAGAATTTTGCATCTTGCACACTTTGATAGAAATGTAAGCTCATTAACAGAATATTTTTTAACTAGACCATTATGACTTAATTTTGAATCAAAGCTCATTAAAACAATTATAATCAAATGTTTCATTTTCTTTTTCCCTTGTGAGGAACAGCTGAAAAGGTTATGTTTGTTTTTCTTTATCTGAATCTCTAGGCCTATATAAACAGACTATATGGACCTGGTTTGGCTTTTTTTTTTCCATTTAAGGGTTTGCTCAGCAGAGTATGCATGGATGCTGCTACTGGGATCCGAGAACAGTTGTAGCATGAGTTGTAGCACCCAAGCCACACTCAAATCAGAGACAATTTTCAGCTTTGTGTCCCACTATGCTGCTTCACTACCAAAGGTCCAAGCAGGGGCCGTCTCTTGATGCTGCATCATTTGAAAATGAGCACATATGGGATAGGTTTGCTTTTCCTTGCCTTGCAGGAGGAAGGGTAAGATGGAACAGGTGAGAATAACTGCCCCAGTCCTATCTTAGATTAATTAGTTCAGCATTCAAGATAAGAATGACCAATTAAGAGAAAATGTATGCTCAAAACCCAGTAAATCAATGTAACAATAAATTTAGAAGCAATACACCTCCCTCTCACAATGCATTACCTTCATATAGAAAATGGTAATTTTTTTTCTTTTGAAATAGCTAACCATTATACATCGTCTGCAAACCAGAAGATCAGCACTTAGCTATAGTCCAGAACCACTTACTTCGCATTAAACAATAAAAGTTGTTTCAGTAATGAGATTAAAACCAGAAAGCTGAAGAGGGGATGCTACTTAAAGCTCCAAGTTTGTTCAGACTTCCCTGTTTCTGTTGAAAATAACAATTCTTGCTATCCTAATATCTCATAATTTCTCTACCAGCTCAGTGTAACTACAGTTTCCATGCAACAAAATACAGGTAATACAAGGCAGATAATGTGCAAAGCTCTAAAAGGACAAGAATTAAATAATACAAATATAAAAAGATTTAAAAAAAGAAAAGCCAACTTTAATGCACAGTTTTTCTACTGCTAATTGACCTAGAATTCTAAGTCTAATTTGAAAGGGAGAGATAATACTATTTATATGGCCATATCTTAAAGTAAATAATAACTTGAGCACTTGATAGAAGCAAACTTCTTTATAAAGATGTATTTTCTGGCAACCATATTACCCGGTGGTTAGGGTGATCTCTTGAACTTGCGTCTTAAAGCCAGCAGTTTCTGGAGTGAAAGGAAAGAGACTGTTACCCATCTCTTCTACCTCAGCCCAAGACAAAGAGGCAACAATCTCAAGGTTTTTTCAACACCATGAAGGCCTGAGTTGTTCAGCCTGCTGTCCCAGACCTATTAATCGTCCTTTTCTTTTTTCCAATTTATGGATCATTTCCTAAGTTGTGATATTTTTCATGACATCACAGCAATAAATACAAATGGCTTTCACAAAATCTTCTGGATTAGTATATTAGAGAAGTATTTAATCTAAGTATAGATATGCATATCTACAATTCCCCATTTTAACTTAACTTTTAAATTCTGTATACCAACATTGCTAGCTCAAGCAGGAAGATCGCTGTCATTTTTATTTTTTCCTTATGTCTTTTTCTTCTTTTTTTTAATTAAATTTTCTTTTTTTTCTGTCCATTCTTTTTTTTTTTTCTTTCCTCCTTTCTCCTCCAGGCTCTAAAAAGATCAAAAAATTTCCAAAACACAGGTAACGAATTGATTTGCTCATGAATGTGCAAGGAAATCTCCTTGCACAGTACTGGACATGAGAGCTCTGCTATTTCTGGGGTGCAACAGACCTGTCTGTTTTTCTATAGAGAGATATTCCATTGATGAGAGGTGTGAGCCATGTGGGCAAGCAATGGTATTTTAAAGGACAGCATATAAGAATAAGGTAATGTGTCATGTCTAAAAGTCCAGCTAATTCTTTACAATAAACCAGAATAATAGTAAAATTAATAGAGTGGATTGTTGTAGTTATAGTTCATTTCTAAGACTGCTTCCAAATGCAGTCCTCTAAACCAATGGACATTATATTTATTTCAGTTTTATATCAGTTTAACTCTCAGGGTAGAACTGTCAACTGTGTCATAAATCATGCCTAGTCAGTTGTCAGGGGTGAGGTACAGAAGAATGGGAGGGCAAGGTATAGAAGGAAGCAAAGCAAGAAATATCTTGCAGTTTCCAGATTTTACTTTGGCCCTTCCAAATTAAATAGTTTTTTTTTCCCAAGAGACAAGATATGGACATTGCATTGTGTGATGGAGTATGTGAGGTTTTTTTAACTCTGTTATTTAAGAGAGCCAAGCACGACCCTTGTGTCAAATCTGTTCGAACCTGGGGTATTTTGCAGTAGTCCAAAGAAGAACTGCTTCTCTCAGGACAGTGCTACTCTGACCATACTCTGTCAGCTCCCAGACCATGGCTGTAGTCCTTGAACCCTACTCACCAGTGGCCAAGTATATGCAAGACCCTCTTGCCTGCATAAAGATGATATTTTCCCCATCGCAATGATATCTTCCAGAAGGATCCAACTTTTCTTTGAGCAAGAGTATTTATTTTTAAATTTTTGTTGTTGTGATTGGTTTTGTTGTTGTTGTTGTTAACTATGTGTTTTAAGGACAGCAGCAGACCAAAAGCCAGTAACCTACTCATGAATGCTGAGATCATTTAAATGCAGGCAGTATGGTCAAACCCAGACATTCCAAAGTCATGAATCAGGCCTCATAAATCATGAGATAACCTCAAAATAATTATTAAAAAAAAAATTGAGTGCTGGTTTCTCTCCACTATCTTCTGGCTTTGTCATCTTTTAAGGTACACATTAGGTCAAATTTTCAAATTCTCATCTAACATGAGTAGTATGTACTTTTTGTTTTTAAGGAAAACTGATGTTAAAATACTAAATGATGTGCAGAACTTTAGTTTTCAAGAAAAACATCAAATATGACCTCTCTTATGATGATATCTCAAGAGCTAGAAACAGAAGAATAATGTATATACGTTGCAATAGTCTTTCCAATCGCTTTTATAAGACAAACATTTTATGTCCTAGCTGTGCTTTAATTAAAACCAGCTACTTTCTTTTGTTTGTAATAGCTGAAACAATTCAGCACTTAAAAAGAAAGGAAAAAAAATAGAAGAAGCTATCTGGATGGGTTTCTAGTAGTGGGTGTAAATCCAGTCATAATCAAGATTTATTTGTACATATAATTTCAGTGGGAAAATACAGCCTCCAAAATGTGCATTCAATTAAGTGCCATACCAAACCTTTCTAATCTTTCTGTTAGACCTGGCTAGTGTCTATGTACTTTGTAAGTCAAACATAACAATATCATAATAATAAATAATTTCTATTTATCATGAAAAGCTGAGTCCAGTGTCAGTCACTGGGGGTCTGTATTTCTGTTGGTACTTGTAAATGCCTAAAGGCAAAAGCAACTTTCTTATTACAGATTAAATCACAGTAAAATATTAATTTATGAACCCTCTTCAGACTTCAAAAGTTGAGTAATATTTTTTGCCTCTTATCTGAATTCCTGAATAATGCATTAGAAGACCAAAATTTCAGAAGAATTTGTTTGAGATTTCTTCTTTTGCTTCATTGCAGTTCTCAATGAGCAATGCATCATCCAAACACATTACAGAAATTAGAGTCTGCATTCCATTATGCATTCAGACATTTATAGCAGAATGATAAACCTGTCTGTACCTCAGGGAGTTGGCTTTATAAATCAAGGCTTCCTTTAAAAAGATTATATTCTTATTTGAAATTATTTGGATTCTGAATCTTCTTTCCATATCACGTTTTAGTATATATCAGAAAAAGAAAGAAGAATGGAATTTAAGCGGAGGAAAAGTGAGGTTTTATTAGAGGCAAAGTGTGTTGCTACTTTATTTTGATTTTCTGAAAGAAAACTGAGATTCTGAAGGTTTAGGGTTGAATGATTTGCTATTATGTAACTTATAAAAAAAAAGAAAAACAAAAAATAAAACAAAAAAAATGAAAACCAAAACAAACAAACAAAACAAAACAAAAAAGCCCACAGAAATAACCTCTCGTCTCTTAATCTATTTTTGAAATTCATCAGCTTCTGCAGTACCAGAAAACCTCTGAAGTCTTTCATGGATTTATCATCACTGAATTCCTCTGAGGGAGGAAAATGCTGTTATCACTATTTTAGATATCAGACGTTAAAGCACAGCCCCTCAGATCTTGCAGGTGAGCTCTGACACAGCCAGGGATTGAGCCAGTGTCTCCGAACCCTAAGGTCACACAGAAGATGGAGAAATTAGAAATGCAGTCACAGAATCACAGAATATTCTGAGTTGGAAGGAATCCACAAAGATCATTGAGTTTAACTTTGAATTATCCACAGGAAAGCATCCCTTTTCATCAAGCAGGACACAGTGGGTCAGGACACACTCTCATTAGCAATAGGAGGGATTTGGATGGGACATTTTGTGGTGTGAATGTCCTCAAGGTACCACAGCACAGTTCTCTAAGTGCATGTCATCTTTCCCACAGGTAAGATGCTTCTATTGAGCTCAGAATTTCACTGCCTAAGTAAATGCAGTGAGAAATTACTCTGTTAATGTGTGAGGAGCAGAAATTTGAGTTCCACAGAGGACATTCACTTATGACCATCCCCATGTCTTCTTCCACCACACATCAAACATCACTCAAGCTTCAATGGGATCTTTCTGAGATGTCTGTATTGCAAACTATGATCAATATCACAATGATGGTTACACAAAACCAGGTGAATAGATGTGCAACCATGTCTTGCTTTTCTTGAAAAAGAAAGGATGTCAAGTGAGCATAACATCCTCTAAAAAATTTGGTATACCTTAAATAGGGAAACCAGTATACATGGCAGAGCTCATTAGAATGAGACTTTGAATAAGAAATATTAAAATTAAAAGGAATTAGGGAATATAAGAAATTGGATGGAGAATGTGAAATCATCTATGGTTTCCTGCTTACGTGTTGTAGTACTTGACTTATGTCATTTATGTCTGTAATTTCAATAACTGATGGTTCTTCAGCAGACATGCCTTTCCCCTGACAATCTGCCACAAAATACTTTGTTAATTGTATCCTCTGTATATTCAATAGCTGGAAGGGAACTTCAGGATGGAGATGATTGAAATTTGGAAGTAGGTGAATCTTAAAAGTCACCTCCCATAGCTGTTAACACTGGAATGTACATGTGAACTGCAAATTTTGTTAATTTTATTATTTAAAATTCTGCAGCAGAATTTCAGACCTCAGGGAAAAAAAAAAAAAAACTACTAAGATAAACTGATGAAATCTTGTTCTTGTAGGTGAAATCACTTAGTCCAGTAAATGGCCTGAGATCCTATTAATACTGTTAAGTTAGGTGTTTGGGTTATTTAAGTTATACCACAAGTGACACCCACAGTGATTTCAGTATCCATATGTTATCTTCTTTGAAGCCACAATGACTTATCACCTATGTATTAACTGTATTTTATTAACTGAATGAAACAGAGCTCTCTAGGGCTGAAACACCTCCTGAGAGCTACAGTTTACATCCACCTTGAAGTAACTGAAAGGCTTTATGATTCTGCAAGCCACCAAAGGACACCACCATATGTATTCATATAACACTAGAATGTCACCTGAAAAAATTAATTTTTTCACATGTGTATAAGTAAAACCATCCTTCCTATTTTTTTCTTTTTTTCCCAAGAAATAAAGTCTTGTTCCATATTTTTGCTAAACTAAAAGATTTCACACTGTTTTTCTATCTGGAATCAAAAGTTTCATGCGCCACCCTTAATCTTCTTAAAACTTGAAACACTTTTTTATTGAATGACACATTGATATTCCATGTTAAATGTAAGCTATTTGCCACTCTACCATTAAAGCCTACTCAAAACCAAAGTCTGATAAGTTAATTTGAGCAAGAAAATTTATCCTACATTGTACACTTATTCTGGTATTTAGAATCAGGAAGCTGTGGAAATAAAATCTGCAAGAGGAATCCAATTTCACAATAAGTAGTCCTTACTCTTTCCCAGTTTGTTGCAATTAGAGAAGTAGCACAATATACATAAGGACTCGGGAACATATAGAGTATTGATTCCCTTCTGTGCTGGTTTCTTATTTTATTTTTACACTGTGAAATACTCCCAAGAGATACACGCAAACTCTGAGGTGGCCAGAAGAGATGCTTTATCAGCACTACAGAACAAAGTAATTCAGTGTATGTATTTTAAAACCATAACCATTAATCTTTTGATACAGTGCATCTCTGAGTGTAGACTTATAAAGCATGTAATAAAACACAGATGTGCAACAACGATTGGAGTCAAGTCCTGTTTTTTCTCAGCCACTTGAGTTACAACAGCAGAGTAAGAGCATGGGAGTGAGCACAGGGAAAAGTCTAAGGATGCAAATGATCAAATCTAAGACATTTGTTCTCTAAGACATTAAATCCCTTTAAGGGCTAATTTTTAGTTTTGCAGGTTGACTATAAAACCACCTATTCTACAGTGATGGTCTAGTTTATTGACATTTTCCACTGTCAAGCTGTCAGTTTTACTCTTTAAAATCTTTAAAATTTTAATCATCTGAGTGAAACTCTTCTAAACCTTATGTTGGAATTTGGGAATATTTCAGAATATTTCAGAATGTTCCATTAGCCAGGTCTGAGATTGGGCTAATGAAAAAAAAGGCTTTTTTAAAAATTTTCTAACAAAGAAGTCACCACAACGTTTTCTCTGAACAGTTTGAATTTGTCAGCTTCTAGGGAATGTAATTGAAATTTGACAAAGGTTGGCATTCAAATCACTTTGACTGTTTCTGGGAAATTTTACCCAAATTTATATAAAATCACAGGCCTATTTTACAGCTCAAGGGACCAGAAAGGAAACATAAAGAAATTCTGTGAAAGCTCTTTGTACTGCTACATAAAACCAAAGGCACTAAAACAACAGGAAACAGCATATCTGCCTGGGCATCTTTTTTTTCATATGTGTTTATGTGGGATTATTAGTTACAGCTTTTTATACCTCTTTTTCATGAAGCGGTGATGAGATCCACACAAGAAAATGTTAAGAAATAAATTACAGTGGTTTTAGAACAAAGCTTTAAACAAAGCAAAGGCTGACAAATGGAGGAAAGAAAACAAAGTATCAGATAACTCAGAATTAATCAGCAATTATTCCAGTCACTAAGTGAGATAGTCATCTTTGAAAAAGCTAGGATGTGATCATAAAATTTAAAAGAAAACAATAAAGCTTGGGCACCTTTTTATGTTATTTTCTCATCTTCAAGTGCCTTTGTTATCTTATTAATGTAACCCTGGTGACAATTGTATTTTACTCGTGAGAGATGATAAGAAGAGTTGGATTTCTGGGAAAATCATGAATTTTATCAGACAAGGTTCAGATAGCCATACCTATAATCTGTTCCTCTCATGCTCCTCAACAGGGTATGCATAAGATATGTGCATGTGTGTGCATGTTTGTGTGTATGCATATCTCATAGATAGGTAATATAAGAAAGACATGGTTCATGTGTGAGAGAAAAATCCCATTGAACTATAACAGTCCCAGATGTTTGGTTTTTTCAGTACAGTGTATATGCAGAGAGTAGCTTCCCCTTAAATAGCTTGCAGACTTCCTAGACTGTTCACTGTACTCATCAATCCAGAGTCACCAGAAAACAGCCAGAGCAATAATATATATACATAACCAGCCTTGGATGTTTGTATATTTTTAGAAAACATAGTTATTTTGTACCCAACTGTGCCCCTATGCTATTTTTCATATTGGTTTTGTTCCTTAAAGATCAAAAAAGCACAGGAATAAACTGTATATTGCAAAGAAAGGAAATGAGGAAGCAGAGCTTCGATAGTTTAAAAACCTCTCTGGCATCTCTCCAAAACACAAAATACAATTGTAGAGATATTCTTGAATATTACATTATTTACCTTGTGCAGGACCAGAATATCTGCACTGTTTGGCTTATGTTACTCAAACTTCCAAACAGTGAAATTCTCTTAGTATTGGCTCCCACAGCCTCATTATCTTTTGTACCATCAGCTACGTGAGCCTCAAAGAAGCAATTTTAACTTTCAATATGGCTAATGTAATAATTTAATTTATAAGGCCTTTTGTATCCTGTCTGAATGTGAATATGTTTTTCTTCTAGTCTCCTTTCCTTGACAATAACTAAAACTGTGTCACAGACTGTTGAGAACTTTTTCACAGCGAGAGAATATTACTGATTTCCCCATTTATTCTGTGCGATCTTAAATCACAGGAAAGTATCTCATAAAAGGAAAAGAAAAATATAGCTGGAAGGTGATTGAGAGGTGTAAAGGTAATATCAGTGAGAACTTTTCATTTGAGCCCAAATGGCAAGAGTGAGAAAGTTGCTTTATGTGCCCAAAACTCGGGAGACCTGTCCAGGGTATTGTGTTCATGATAGGATGGGTTCAAGAGTTCAATAGGGATCAACTTCAAACACAATAGACTGCAGAATAGCTGGTTGTTGGAAGAAAGCATGCCAGGGAAAGATATAAGAAAGTTATGCATGGGAAGAGGTCACCTTTACATAGTGACCCACAAAGATAAACTCAGATTTATGAGCAAGGAATTTCCATAGTGTTTGCTTCTACTACATGCCAAAAAGATTTTTAGACCAAGAAATAACTTCTTTCTCTTTCTTAATTCATGTGGAGGTTTTTGTTGGTTGAGTTGGGTTGGGTTTCCTTGTGGTGTAAACTATATCTAAAGTCTTGAAATCTTACCACTTGAACCAAAATCCCCAACATTATTATCTCTGAGTTCTGAAATCATCATAAGAGATGTATAACGTAAATCTGTAATGCTCAAATCCAATCTCTTGTATTCTCTGAGTCTTATAATTTATGCAGCTAGAACAACCCAAAGTAAGTGAATCCTTATGCAGCAAAAAATGCAATTACTTTTCTGTGTGCTGCACCTGAAGAAAGCCTTCTTGATATGGGCAGGAAAAGTGCTTTTACTTCCTATTGAACTTCATTAGGCTGTAAATAAAGCATGTGGGCATGTGCTGATGTGCTTTTGCAGAAAATACAAATGCCAATATTCTAGATTATTGCATGCAGATAGTGGCAAAGTATATGTAGATCCAGATTTTTTACTAAATGAAGTCTCAGAAGAAAAGCATGGGTTAAAGTTGCGTATTAAGCTTGTGTTGACAGCAAAAGGATCTGAAGGCACTCGCATGCCTTCAGATAGGTAAGGTCTGGACCACAGTCACATCACAGGAGAAGTTCTGACACTGAAAATGGGTTTATTTATGTTCACAAAAACACTGAGCAAAATATCAAAGTGCAGTGCAATCACACAGGGAGGGAGATGCATAAAATATGCTGTGGAGTGAACACTAGGTAAGAAAGATGCAAAGTGACGTGCTAGAAAAGCAAACATCTGGCATACATGGAACAAAAGGTTGTCTGGATAAAGTGGAAAAATAGTGACTCAAAAACTCGAGGATCAAAAGGCATTTGAAATTTGAATGAGAGTGCAGTAGCTGAAATACTAAATAGTAAAGGAAATTTTAAAGATACATTCCATATGGGTCAAAATAAGCACCAACAGAGCAGAGTTGTCTGGTGTTAAATTTATCTACATAGAGAAGAAAAACAAATGGAAATTTTGTTGAGATCACGCTGTTTCTAGATACTTCCATGTAAAATAAAGACTCAAAGAGAGTTTTATTTCTTTAGGTATCTATCACCTTCCAAAACAGATACTGAACTAGAAAAAGGAAGGGAAAAAAAAAAAAAAAGACAACAAACTGATATTCAAATTCCAGTAATAGAAATTGTCTGACTTGAAATGTGGAAAATCTGGAAAACCAGAGAATGGTTTTTGTAGGTATGTAAGTCAAAGACTGATGGATAGGTATATTTGTATATCAATTGCCATGTATAATATTTAATAATATTAATTAATTAATAATATATTTTATATGTATATTAATAGACAATTATATTAATAGACATACATAAATTTACAGTGATAGCAGAGGAGAATTTTAAATTTAAACAATACAAGTAAAAATACAGGGCTCTTCTGAAATACCAATGCTAGTAGTGCAGAGTCTTTTATCTCCTGTAAATGATTCCTGTGTAGGACAACTCTGAAGTACTCATTATTGCTGTGAGAGTTCATGCACAAATTAATCTTTTTCATTTCCTTTTCCTAAATCTCCTCTCCAAGGAATCAGTGCTCACATTCAAAAACAAATCTTCTGCAGCAAAACTGCTGCTCTCAGGGGTCTACCTGAGAAAGCTGCCCTTCTCCTTGGACCAAGAAATTCCAGAGCTACTGCAACAGGACTTGCAACTCACCCTGCAGGGCTGGTCCAACCGTATATTACAACCTGCCTTGAAGGTGAGGTAATGGAAGTTCTTTTTAATAGACCCCTTGAGGTAGACTAGGGTGAGATGACACTGAATGACCAATGTTTACATATACATATATGTAAGGTTTATTTTAGAACAATTTGCTTGCAATGGAAAGCATTCTGGTTATTTTTATTATCTATAGTAATATAGCAGTATAAAATTATGAAAATTAAGAGAATGTATTAGCAAAGAAAGAATATGAGAAGAGTAGATAGAGGAGAGGAAATATATCACCACCTGTGGATTCAGTGACAAGACTTATTTGTTGCAATTTCAGTGTCCATTTGTAGAGGTGATGGCAACAGTCTTTATCTGTCAACGGCTGCAAAAAGCCCATGAAACACAAAGATGAATTGGTTAATGTACATTTAGGTTTAGGTGGAATGTACCTCCCCTGGGAGGGAGGAAGGAGTATTACACTGTCTATTTCATCACTGTGTTTCTGTTGGAGCACTTCTGCAGATCTCTGGTGGCAGACCTGAGGAGGAAAGTCTGGGGGGCACTTCGGGGGTATTTGATAATTTATGAGCCTTTCTGAGAGATGACAGCTGCCTCTGTCATCAGCATAGTTGAGCCAGTTATGCCCCATCAGAAGGGATGAATTAACCTCCAGCCTTCCTGTGAATGTGGCCTTCTCTGGGGCTGGAGGGTGAGGGGGAGAGTTTTACAACTGAGCCAGTTGTGTAAAAGAGGACATTGGCACGATAAAAAGCACCAGCCCACCTCAACAGGGTCTGCTTCTTATCAGTCTCCTCCTTTATCTTGTTCAAAATCCAGAGCCTCCAGTGCTCACCCTCTCTGTCTTACACAGATCAAAGGTTTCACCACCCCATACAAAAACTTCTCCTCTTCCATTTCAGTTTGGGGGGTGCAAACCTCACCCCAGAAAAGCACACTCTGCCTTTGCAAATGGCCAACTCTTTGAGTCATTACCAATTAACTTGACAGTCTCTCACCCCACCCCAAAAAACATGAAGCATTAAATCAGCTAGCAAGCCATACTTATGGTTTTAAGAATAAGCAGATGGAAGGTCGAGGGCTTTGGAAAGAAGGTTTCACCTTCACTCATAGACCTTCACCTGCCTCACTCCTCCATTTCCCATTTGCTCCCACTCTCCAGCCCCTGAATCCCACCTCTGCTCTAAAGAAAAAGAAATTGAGAGAAAAAGCACTGTAATGACAAAAGTGAAAAAAAAAAGACTTATGCTAAAAGGAATCATTCTTCTTCTCAATGAGACATTTGTTTTCACAAGGAAATTCCTTCTCAGCTAAAAAGGCAAAATCATGGCCTTCTTTTCAAATAAATTCTATTTTCAGACAAAGCTTGAAAATAGAACATTTTCTACAAACATTTCAATAGAGAAAATGGCCTTCTGAGCCACTGTCAGTTTCAGTGGGTTTATCTCCTAATTCCTTTTTGGGCAACACTCTCCTTGACCTTACTGATGAGTAAAGTCTCAAGATTTGGCATGAAAAGTTTCATTACAGCCCTGGTACAGGGCACATACATAGGTTGTATTATTCATTAGCACACAAAAGCACTCCCTAATCCCCAATATCTACATTTATAGACTGAAAAAAAAAAAAATCTGTTTTATTATAATCTCACATACTGAAGTAAAGAAATACCCTTTTTCTATCTGTCAATTAAAATAGTCACCTGATGTGAATAGTAATCTTTTAGGTAATTCTCCTTAATCTCATTGCTCAAAGCCAAATATATTTGTTTGCCTATAATAAAAAAAATCCACAGCTACAAAGTACTGCATGCATAAAATGTTAAGAACCATTATTATCCAGAAAGTTGCCATTAACACTACCCTTACCATATATTTGTTTTAGGGCTCCCTATGTAAGGATCCTTTGTAAGGATCAATTGGTCTATTGTTTAAAGACTTTTACCTCTTTATCTTTTATTCTCTAATACGTATTTCACTTAATGCATCTCATGTTCTAAAGATGTCTCACAATAAAAATCTTAATAGTTTCAGACATTTTAGCAGGCAATGACTTATTCATGTACGTATGTATGTTAATAACTAAGGATAATAACATTAACCTAATCAAGCCCCAGTTTGTGGTTAAATAATCATCACTTTTGCTTCTGTGAGATCCTGCGGTTTATATTTTTTAACATGTATAAATACATACATAAAATAAAGTATACTAAAGGGCTGAAAAAATTTTCTTTGGTTGTATTTTCTCCTTGTTTTCCTAAGTGTATTTTCAAAAAAAAGAAACTCCATTCACAGCCTATCTGGACTTGAGAATAAAGAAGCATTCATGCTGTTATTGTCTCAAGTCTGTTTTCCCCAAACAGCACTTTGTTCCAGATGTTAGATGGAATCATGAGTTTTAAGAAGTGGCTGGTGACTGTGCACTTGTTTCAGAAGGAGAAAACAAAAATCCCTGAAATCTACTTTGACCGGAAAAATTTTCAGTAGCATCCTACTTCCACAGCAGCAAGGACTAGTACTGAAACATCACTGAATATTGAAATTGCCCTTCTTCAGGGATGAGGCCCACTCAGATATTTTCAAATCCCTGCTGGTTTGCTTGCTGGTGGAGGGAGGTTTCCCACTGACCACTGCTGGGCCCACTGCTGAGTACTGAGCAAAGGGAAGCAGGAGAATCTGCAACATGAGGAATGCTGTTACTTTTGAGTGAAAAACAATCTGCAAAATCACTGAGTTGAAGAGTTTCATGGACAACTTGCTAGTTTGCCTGGCAGATGGGTTGTATCATGGAGATGGTTTTTCAGGGTGCTAAACCTAATTATTGTATTTTACCTGGAAGATCAAGGGAGGATCAATGCTCTACTTCAAAAGTCTTTCAGGGAATTCTCAGTTTACGCACACACTTGCATCACTGTGCTGCTTTCTCAACATGATGGAAAACCCCTTCAGTCACCAGATTCAGAGTTTACAATAGCCTTCAATGCCTTTCACCTATAGATCTGAAGAGAGGTTTATTGGAAAACACCTCAAAAATAAAAAATCTTCCTACAGAAGGAAATGCTGCATTCCACACATTAAAAAAAAAAAAAAATTACTTCTTCTTTGCAATAATTAGAGGACAGAACAGGGAGAAGAGAGATGTTCTCAAAGGAAAGCATTATTTCATCATATAGATAATCACCTTTGTTTAATGCAATTTAGAAATTCCTGATATTGGATAGATAAATTAGGAAGATGAATTGCTGGTGACAGAGACAGGATCAGAGAGATTCTAAGGACTGCAAAATGTATGTTTTATCTCCACAAACACATATTTTAATACCCTTTGCTTTATTTCTGTACAAAATTAGGCAAGGTTACCTTTGCCTAGAAGAGATAATTATCTTTTATAGAAGAGTGCATAAATTCTGAGGGAAATGCAATATCTTTTGACATAGCTTTAGACCACCCACACAGCAAGCTGGGGGAATCAATAATCTTAAGCCAAAATATGTTTAAATCACTAAAAAAAGCTTTTGCCCTTCTCCATGTCTTGTTTTGTCTAATAAAAAAACCTGAGCTGGTTGTGAACAATTTAGAATTTTTGAGCCCTTCTTCTGGGCTATAAGAAGCTGGATATGGTATAGTAATCATTTTTCCAAATATAAAATTAATTTTCAGTAAAAATATACAATCCATTATATTCTGAAAACTGGCCTCCAATTTAAAAGGCAAAAATTGCCATCTATTTTTAGGGCTGTATAACTTTTACTACCTGATATCAAGTAAAACTCCACTTCGCTGTAAAGGATTAATGAAAGAAAAGGATGCAAGTGTTTAATGCTTCTTATTAGAAACTGTCTTTTTTTCTTTACCAAAAATTGAGAATTACTGTGCACCTTATCCTCATCATACGTATCACAGATTTTAGAGATTACTGCTGCAAGAAAAATCTCACAGCATTGCACAGGATATAATTTATCGTTAAGAGGTAAAAAGGGCATGCTCTGTGTAAGGTAACCACCATCCACCCCCATTCATGTGCCCAGGAAAGGGATATAGAAACTTGGGAGTTGAATTCAAGGCCAGTTTCCCCCAGACAAGAATGTTTCTCAACCAAAACCTCTGATGCCACTGGGAAGAGTTTACCCTGAATTCAAATGAGACTTTGATTGTTTTCCTAGACAGTAAGGAGAGAGCATTAACAAACTTTATTTGTGAATCATACAATCATAAAGTATGGAAAAATCCTCTAGGATCCTCAAGTCCAACCATTAACCTAACATTGCCAGGTCCACCAGTAAATCATGTCCCTAAGCACTAAGTCTACAGGTTTTTTGACCTCCTCCATTAATGAGGCAACTCTACCACTGCCCTAGGTATCCTGTTCCAGTGCTTGACCACCCTTTCAAAGAAGAAATTTTCTTAATAATTTGAAGATGGTTCATGGTGATTCTTGGAGCTACCCTATGTCGGACTAGAACTGGATTTTGTGGTCCCCTTCAAACTCAGGATATTTTCTGATTCTATGACTTTTTCAAAAATGGGCACAAAATCTGGTTGACAAATATTTGCATTTAACCAAAAAGCTCAGAATATAACCTCCTCTAGTTAGAGTCAGAATCAGTTGTAATATGTTTATCTGCTGGAAGTTCCACTGGCTTCAATAGAATCACCGGGGGAAGAAACAGTCAACAACTTAATGCATATCCAGATTGCAAACCTGCAGTTTTATTTCTCTACATTAACTGTTTTGTCCTTTTTGCTCTTCAAGGCAGGAAGCTCCTAGGGTTAAGGAAAGCAGTGATCTCCTTCTTGACCCCACTTTCTCCTGTTGTAAGCAGTATCAACAGTAACAAAAATATTTCCAAGATAAAGTTCCAATCCTGTATCTGAAGTTATTCTGGAAAATGTTTTTGCTTTTGAGACTTTGCTTGAGGTAAAAGAGTCCTGTGCTCTCTGCACTTTCTCCAGTAACAGTGCTTTGATTCAGTGAGCAACCAGCTTGAGTTGAAAACAGTGATTAAGCTTGGCTTAAGTTGTGAGAATCATATAAAAATTCTTTAAATTCAGTCCAAACAGTGGAATAAAAACATACCTTTTCCTTTAATAAAAAAATTATAAGCTTTTTAAATAGAACTTAAAGCAAGTGGTCTGAATTAAATTTTAGTTGTGACCTCAGGTACTGCTGTTTTTCCTTGTAAATCCTGGGAGCTGCAAGCTATTTGGCTAAAAAACAGTGAAAGCTTGAATAAACCAGATTCTCTAACTCATATTTTTGCACAAGATAAAAAAAAATAGTTGTGTGAAGTCAGGTAAAACAGTGAAACCAGGTAAAAGGCAGTAGCAAAGAGAGGTATGAGGAGAAACAGTTCTTTATATTTCTCTTCAAGTTATTTAGCACAAATGAGAGCACACTCGTATATAAGGTAAAGAAATTGCATGTTAAAGCACAATGTTCATATGAGATAGGTTTAATTCATTTTCCCATGACTCTTGTAGTGATGAAAGTGAAAGCATCAGGGCACATCCAAAAACTATCAGCATTGTGCAGAAGTGGGATATCTAAAGCTAATCTGGGTTCAAACACTCGGTCAGGTGCTGGGATTTCATTGTCTCTTCCTTAGCTGCACAGAAGAAAGCACAGACTACCTTTCCCCAGGTACCCATGCCTGAAATGAAAGGAAATTGCTTCACTTTGTTTTATTATTTATATAAATAAATATAATGTGCCTTACACCTGAAGCCTGGATTCATGATATTCACAGCAATATTACCAAGTCGCAAGAAACCAACATTTTGATAGAACAGTTGCTTTCAAACATTTTTTCAATTACATTAACATTGTTCCGACTCTAACAGTAGGTGTTGAAACCCTTCCCATTCACCAAGAAAACCTAGCTCATCTTAGTTCATCTCTGTGAGCTAAAGACATCTTATTGCTGTTGAGACACATATTTTATGCAGAGATGCACACAAACCTGCATAACCTTACAGTTGTAGATCTGGAGATCTCAGCATTTCACTGGGGCTACTCATGTGGACATGATAAAAAGTTCAAATGCTTTGCTCTCTGAGGCTTCTAGTTTTACTCTTCTTTTTAGGTATACACATATATTCTTCCTCTGCAGAGTAAGGTTATACCACTGCTAAGGCTGTTATGTTACATTTAAAACACTGGCAGCAGAAAGATGTAAAAAAGCCTGTTTTTTGTAAACTGCACTAATTGTGTAGCTGCAGAGGAACTTCATGGGATGGCAGGCTTTGAAGGCATGTGCTGCCTTGTCAGTGCATGCCTTAGTCTCTGGCACATGTGTGCATCATGTGAAGAAACCAAATGAGTATCTCCTTCTGATAAAATGTGTTCATGCACGGTTGGCCATGCATGGAATCACAGAATCACAAACTCATGGAGTGGTTGGGTTGGAAGGGACCTTAAAGACCATCTAGTTGCAATACTCCTCCTGTGGGCAAGGGACTCTAGCATAAATATTGGCTCCCAACAGAGTATGGTAAAATGTTGACCCTTATGCCACAGACATGGGCACGTTTGCTGGAACTATCAGGAGAAAAATCTTCCCCAGCTATACTCTGCTTCAATTTGCACTTTTGGTTACCAAAATATATCATTATGTGCCCATAAATCTGTGTCAAAAGTAATACAAGAGAGACTAAAAGTCTCTCTTTGAAATCTGATCAAGTCCCAGGAAAAAGGTCTCTTTAATTTCAAGCTACAAGAAATTTTGCTTATAAAAACTTTGCTAAAACAGAGCAATCTTAATTCTCACTTGTCCGAAGGAATTAATTTGTCTGTGAAGTAATATTTAATGGCTCATCTTCTAGTGTTTAAATCATCCCACCTCATTTCAGAATTCAAGGGTCTGCATCCCAAAGGAGAGAAGTCCCCAAGTACCAGCAGCTGATCTACACAACCACAGCTCCTCAAAATTTAACAATGAGGAATTTGTGTTGTTTCAATCAAACATCCATTCTTCTTTCCCCAGTCCAAGATGTGAGAACCTGGAAACTGTCATAAATACATATCACCATTTCCCAAATTTTACCTGCTGCTTTTTAAAAAAGAGTAAAAACATTTTGTTTGTGCATGTTCTCATGAGTTCACAGTGATTTAAAACATTTCACCAGTATCTTGCAGTTTTTACCTATTATTTTACATTTTAAAGTGGGACAGTACAGCACTGGAAATAATAAGGATTTAAGGAAGAGATCTGTTTTAAAAAGATTTTAATATGGTAAAATCAATCTAAAATCTATACTAGGCAGGGAAGTGGCAGGGGATAACATGAGCAAAGGGAATAAAAAAGCTCTGAAGAGCCCATACCAGTTGCTAATACTTAATCTCTTTAAATAATGAATTAGCTGCTCATATCTAGTCACTGCAAAGAGAAAGCACTTTGTGAAGTGAAGTAAAGCTTGAATAGCCATGAATTATTCAGTATAAAGTGTGCCAGTTAAAATGCCTTGATATTGAAAGTCAAGTGTAAGATTATCTTTTGTCTGTCAGAAAGCATCTCTCCCATGTTACTGAGACTTGAGGGGGGGGGTGGAAAAAGGGGCCAACCAGGGCATAAACATGTCAAGAAAAATAAGGGAGGCATTGTAGTAACATGCAGAAGTATTTCCACTTATGTATGAGCTCCAATCCTATGCAGGAAATGTTCTGCTAGACTTTTTTTATGCTTACTGTTTCTCTTTACCTTCATCACTGCTCCATTGCCTGTGACTCTGAGAAGCACTCATAATGCAGCAATACTCCAAGGCTCCTTCCAGCAGAGACAGTATCAGTTATTGATCTGTCAGCCTTTGCTGACATGGAGAAATATATTTCTGTACTCAAGTTTCTAACAGACCTTTTTAGTGCATCACAATGCTTACTTTAGAAGAATGCAGGAAAGTCTTGCATGGAAAATTACTGTTTCTCAGGAAATTTTAGGTCATCTAGCCTTGAGGTATGACATGGGATTTCCAAAAGGTCAGGTGTGCTATATTTTGAAGTAGGGGGAGAAGCAGGGGGGAAAGGGGGGGTGATGTTTCCTTTCAAAACTGTCCACGTCGTTGATGATACCTCCACATATATCAAATACTCCTTTTATTTTATTTTCTACCTGTGTTTTTAATAGATTCCATGTATTTTTTCTTTTTTCTTTTTCTCTTTCTTTTTCTTTTTTTTTCTTCTTCTTTCTTTTTCTCTCCTCTGTAGTTTTATTTTTCTGCGATTGAGTTCAAAATTATTGCGATTGAGTTCAAAATATCACAACATTCTGAAGCTGCAAAGAAAAACAGGTTGGTGTTTTGGAACACATTTTTTTTCAGTCCCTCTTTCCCATTTTTTCCCCTCAAGTTCTTCCAATAATCTCCACCTCACCAATGCCTTCATTGTGTCTTTTTATTTCATGGGTATGTGATTTGTATTTAGTGGCTTTTCAGATTCAGCAGTATAACATTGACAACTAACCCACAGATGTAGCATCCAAAAAGTCAGTAAATTGGACAATCTTTATGGGCTATATACAACTTACCATTTAAAATACCCAATTTAGGCATCTTACTCTTCCCTTCATTGATTACACTGGCAGGCAGGAACTAGCAGCTCTGACCAGAGATTAGTCTGTGTGTATCATCAGGATTCTGAATTGCTACCCTATGACAATAACACTGAGCCTCTGTAAGCAATGTGAGTACAGTCCAGGGCAAGACTGAACAGCAAGTCAAAATTACTTAATCACTTCTAGAATCTTTTAACTACCATAATTCTCTGCAATCCACTTTATACTGATTATGACAAGAATTTATGCAAGCCTGACACTTCTGGGAATTACAGCCTTGGACTCTGAGATGAGACTAGAGAACACAAGGAGTATCTTTTTTCTCTGGATCACTGATAGCACTCTGTGGAGTCCTCTGTGAAGGACCATGCTAGTAATCGCAAGTCTGAGACTGAGAATTATCACTTCCCTACCTATTAACTGAAAAAAGGAAAAAAAAGCTGTAACAACACTGAAAAGTAATGCCAGCTGTAAAAAATATCATTAAAGAATTATACTTTGAGTTAACTTACTCAAAGATAAAAGAGATAGAAGAGTTACTGCATACTTTTTGGAAACACCTACAAACTCTTCCTTATCTATATTAATGTAAAACTGCTCGTGCTATTGATCAGTCCATGTTTGGATAAATTTCCCACGACATAAAAGTAACTTACCTTTTTGTCTAAACAGAACAATCCATCTGAGATCTCTTCTGCTTAGTTTCATGTTTCTGTTGAATCTCAAAGAACCAGACTTTTCTAGCCAGACCAAGCCCAGGACAGAGAAAAAATTCATTGTTGTCTGTTTCACCTGTGATGACTATGGATTACTAAAGAAACTGCAGTTTTAAGTATTTATTTTTTCTCTTTTCTCAGACGCCTTTCTGCATATTGGGTGATACTCAATTTTACTTTTAACAGATATTAACCAAATAAGCAGTGGCAGATTAACTCTCTTTTCTTCAGCCTCAAATGTGATCTGATTCAGAATAAAATCCGAATTACATCACAGAATGAAAACGAGAAAGAAATCAAATTAGGGTTCAGAACTTTCCCTCTGGACAAAGGCAGCTGTGTGATTATATGGTTGGAAGGAAAGTATTTTGAGTTAGAATTTTCTCGTAATACAGCACTGATATAAAATTAATAAAAAGAATCTAGTATTAGGAAGATGAATCAGAATTGAGAAAAAATTCACTAATTTAGTAGGGTTTATTTGTTTTGAAAGGAGATGATTGTATGATGTCTTTCAAGATATGTCTTGCAATGTCCTCATTCAACAGATTAAGAATATACAACATGTTGCATGACAAAAAAATGCAGTCTTTAGAGTCATTTAAGATTGATGTTTAGTAACAAATGAAAACCATTTGCCACTCTCCCCAGAGAAATTTTGGAATGAAAGATTAATTATCCTTATTATTGTGGAAGCTTGATCCAGAAAAACTCTCTTTTGTTCCAGAAATTAATTTAGATGTATTGAAATGATTTCTCAGAATTTATATGGTGCCTTTCCTCATTAAAATCTACGGATATATATTTGATATTAAAAGAGCACAGATTTTAGCAAGGAAAGTTAAAGTCTTGTTGCCTTTTAAACATCACAGACCATATTATGGTCTCCATTACATGAAACTAATTCTTGCTGAAATGAATATAAGTCCCACATATATGCTATTTTCATAATCAGAAACAATTATTTTTCTGCTTGCACAATTCAGGCAGGGTAAAGGAGAAGACTTAGGAAACTGAGCATCACAAGGCAGTGCCATTCTTTGGTTCTCAGAATGTGCAACACACTAAATCGGATTGTTCTCACTTGTGGCTTTAACAGGATTTTATTAGATCTTCCATATTTTTACAGTGAGAAGATCTTCCATATTTTTACAGTGAGAAGAACCTCCATGTTCTGCAACCCTGTATAATTCACCACTCTTTGAGTTTTGTTGAACTAGTCACATTTTTCATGCATCTTGCTGAATAACAGATTTTCCCTAACTAGCTTAAGTGAATGTGCTTTTGTGACTTTAAAGCTACCAAAGTAGAAAATAGACCCATAACCTGTTTATTCCACTACAATGATGTTTGGGACTTGAGCATAGTTTGTTTTGGGGTGGGGCACATCTGAAATTTTACCCCAGAGTACCTCCAAACTGCATTATATGTCTTGCTTCTAAGAAGCTTGCAGTCTTATTTGCATTATGTGGCTTCTTGTTTAGGTTTTGGGGTTATTATGTGTGGGGTTTTTTGTGTTTTTTACTAACTAACAGCAGCTCCTAACTATTTACACATTATGCAATACGTATGTCAGACTGACCTTGTTCTTTAAGAATTATTCCAGATGTCCCATGCTCAAAAATACCCACACTAATTCTACAATCACCACTATTAGAGTTTATGTTGTAATCAGGTGTCACAATGTCTTTTTATATCAGCACTTGTATTGTTTTGGAATGAGGTCTAGAAGAAAGGGAAAAAAGCACACACTTTAACTGGGCCACTAGCATATTTGTAGAAAATATTCAGGAAAAATACTCAAACAGTTTTTAAAGTACTAGAGCCCTTTGACATCTTTGACCTCTGTAGTACTTACAAAAGAGGCCAGATATGCAGTATGGATGCTTCAGAATTCTATTTTACAGTGGATATTTGAAACAAAATTTATTTCTAGGTGGGGCCAAAGGTTAGATTCTTATTTTTTCCCTGATACTTTTTCTCGGCCACCAAAATACAAAAAATTACACATCCACATATTGGCAGTCAGGATTTGTTAAGGTCCATGTTATTAGCCAAACTTTTCCTTTGTAGGCTCATCTGAATAACTGACCCATCTCTATTGATTCCTGAGATGTAAAATTCACATTTGGAATAAACCTTTCAACAAAAAACTTTATTCTGGGAGTTTCAGTGAATCCACAGACAGATTTAATGGGAAAATATGTAATTACATTGGAGAATACATTACAGGACAAAAGTGTTTTGTTGCCCTCTTTAAAAACAGCACTTCTTTACTGGATTTTCATAATACCTTCTGGACTGAAAAATCTCAAAAATTAGATAATAGGTTTGAGTACATCTTGTGCTGGCATGGAAACACAATATCTGTTGTTTAAGAAAAGGTTCCACTGATCATTTAAAATGAATGCCTGTCACAGCTAAAAGGGTGCTAGCCTTACTTGTTACCTTTAATCTGCAGTCCATATGCAAATAAAATAACCTATCTGTAAATTCTATTCACCTGTAGTAAAATTCTAGCCTTGCTAGCATGCAAGATAGTAATGCTGCTTTTTCTATGTCTATAAATAAATGTAAAATGCTCCGGTATAAATCTAGTATGCTGTAAGTATTACAGGCTGAATTTCTTACCCCATTTAACAACAGTAGTGATATATGAAAAAAAAACAGGTGGAAAAATTACCTGCACTGAGAAAATTATCCTTCAGATTCAGACATAGCAGAAAAAAATTGCACAAAAAGTATTGACTCTTTTCTTTCAGTGGAGCTTTATTCATCATTCTGAGGGGAACACATTACGAAATTATTAACATAGCTGAAAACTATTGTTCTTTCTACCTTCCTTATTTCCCTTCTTTTTTCCTTCTTTCTTTCCTTTCTTTCTTTCTTTCTTTCTTTCTTTCTTTCTTTCTTTCTTTCTT
>JANIJU010000048.1:1821-36055 GCA_025504685.1 Leucosticte australis
ATCTCTTTTCATCCCAAATCTCCCTTTTTTTACCCCAAATCCTTCTTTTCCCATGCCAAATTTCCTTTTCCCACCACAAATTCTCCTTTTCCCACCCCAAATCCCCTTTCCTCACCGCAAACTCTTTCCCTATCCCAGATCTCCTTTTTCAACCCCAAATCCCTCTTTCCCACCCAAAATCTTTCCCTATCCTGAATCCCCAATTCCCATCCCAATCCCCCTTTTCCCCTCCCCACCCTAAATCCCCTTTTCCCACCCCAAAATCCCCCTTTCCCACCCTAAATCCCCCTTTTCCACCCCAAAATCCCCTTTTCCCATCTCAATCCTGACCCCAAACCCGCAATCCCCACCCTCAACCCATTTTCCCATCCAAATCCCCTTTTCCCACTCAAATCTCCTTTGTCCACCCCAAATCCTTCTTTGTGCATCCCAAATCTTTCTCCTTTCACCCCAAACCCTCTTTTCCCACTCCAGATCCCTTTTTTCAACCCCAAATCTTCCTTCTTTTACCTCAAAATCTCCTTTTTCCATCCAAAATCCTTCTTTTCCCACCCCAAATTTCCTCACCCCAAATCCTTCTGCTTTCACCCCAAATCCCCTTCTGCCACCCCAGATCCCCACCCCAAATCCCCTTTCTCAGCCCCCAGGGGTTTTGGGGGTCCTGAGGGGTTTTTGGGGTTTTTCCCAGCATTGTACCCAGGGTCTCTCTGCAGACATTGCACCTGGAGCTGCCCCAAATAAACCCCAAATAACCAGAAATAACCCAAATTAAACCCCAAATACCCCAAATTTTGGAGACTGGGGGAGGGGGGGGGGTTGATACTAAAACTTTGGGGGTTTTTGACACTTCAGGATTTGGGATTTGGGGGTATTTGACAAAACTTTGGGAATTGGGTGGTTTGATCCTAAAATTTGGGGGTTGGGGGGGGTTGATCCTAAAATTTGTGGTTTAGGAGAGTTTGACACCTTGGGGTTTGGGGGGGGGGGGTGACCCCAGAATCTGGGATTTGGGGGTGTTTGAAACCCCAGGGTTTGGGATTTGGGAGTTTTTGTCCCCAGGATTTGGGGATCAGGGGTTTGACCTCAAAGTTTGGGAATTAGGGGTATTGACCCCAAGATTTGGAGGGATTTAACCCCAAAGTTGGGGGGATCAGGGGGATTTGACACCCCAGGGTTTGGGATCGGGGGGACTTTGACCCCAAAGTTTGGGGACTGGGGGTTTTAACCCCAAACTTTGGGGGTTGGGGGTGTTTGACACCTCAGGATTTGGGATTTGGGTGTTTTTGACCCCAGACTTTGGGAACAGGGGGTGTTGGACACCCCAAATGTTTCAAACCCCAGGATTTGGGGTCAGGGGGATTTAACTCCAACATCTGGGACTGGGGAGTGTTTGACACCCCAGGATCTGGGATTTGGGGGATTTGATCCTAAAATTTGGGGTTTGGGCTGTGGGGGGAGGTTGAGATCCCAGAGTTTGGGTTTGGGGGTGTTTGACCCCCCCAGTGTTTGAACACCCAGGATTTGGGGTCGGGGGCAGTTGACCCCAGGATTTGGGGTGCTTGACCCCAATATTTGACCCCCTGGGTTTGGGTTGAGATCGGAGCCATTCCCTGGGAACAGCGGCGGGATCGGGAATGGGAACGAGATCGGGAAGGGGAGAGACCCTGACCCAATCCCGGACGCCAATCCCAGGGAGAGACCCCGCCCCAGTCCCGGAATGGACCCATCCCCTCAATCCCGGACCCCTCCCCAGTCCCAGCCCCTCCCCAGCTGCTGAACGGACCCTCCCTCAATCCCAGCCCGCCTGTTATGAACAAAAAAAGGGGGTTACCCGTTTTTTTGGTAAAAGTAGAAATACGGGTTTGACCAGTACTGGCAGAGAGTTGTTCTTTTGTAAGTTAAATCACTTGTTGAGTAGCCTTAAGTATCGATAGTTAACTCTCTATTGTAGAGAATTCTTGTGTTTCAGCACCCGCCCTAGCCTGTGCCAGGAGGATGACAACAACCCCCCTCGGACGGTGGGGAGAGGGGGATATTTGCATCTCAGGAGGCATGCAAATTTATCCCGAACCCAGACTGCACTGAGGCAAGATTTTCACCAAATCCTGGAAAATACCCCAAAAGAGACGAGCCAAAGCAGAATTGGGAGGTCAGGGTGGTGTTTAGACAGCAGGGCCAAGGTCCGAAGCCGGCAGAGACACTGAAAGCTTCGGTTATCCCTCGCCCCAATTAAAAACGATGCCAGCTGGACCCAGGACCCCCGGGACTAATAACCCAAAACGGAACCCTGGGTATACCCCACCTGCCCTTGTGAGGACGGGACTCCCGGCTCTGCCCCTAGTGGACAGAGCTGCACATTCCTCCTCTTCGGAGCCACTGTGGGGAGCGACGGCAGAACTCTGCAGACCTGCTGAAACCCCCATTTTGAGCTGATCACTTTAATAAAGGCATTAAAAGGAGGAGTATCTCCTGCCCTGTTTATTTCACCGCCCCAATCTGGACCGGAGCCATCCCCAGAGCCTCCCCCATTCCCGGCCCGGACCCTTCAATCCCTTTTTGGGGCAGCTCCTGCCGCTTCCAGCCCATTCCTGGGGCTTCCAAAGGGCCCCGGGGACCCTCCCCATTTTGGGGGTGTTGGGGTGGCCCCAGGGCCGCCCCGAGGGCCGAGGGGGGATCGAAAGCCCCAAACCCGAGGGGCTCCTGGGGGTGCCCAGTTCCTCCCGTCTGCACCCCAAAACAGATCCTGGCCAATCAGAGCGCGCGACAGTAATGACTCATCGGTGTCCAGGAGCGGAATTCGGGGAGGGGGGAGTTGACCCCGGGGATGGGGACGGGGCGTGCGGGGGCAGCTGGGGCCGTACTGGTGGCACTGGTGGTGCTGGGAGCGCCCCCGGCCGCGGGGGGAGCGGGGGCGCGGTGAGAAGGGGGGCGGGGACCCAAATTCAACCAAAGGGGGTCGGGACCCCCCAAAACCAAGCACGGGGGAGAGGACTGGGGGAACGATGGGGAAGGGGCAGGAGAGCGGAGGGAAAGAGGGGGATGGGACCCCCAAATTGAGCTGGGAGGGAGCTGTGGACTGGGGGAATGCTGGGACAGGGGAGGAGAGGGGAGGGAAAGATGGAGTGGGACAAACTGGGCGAGAAAATCAAACTCTGCAGAGTTTGACAGAGCAGGGATTTGTTTATCCTCTGGGAGCGAAGGGGATCTCTGGCAAAAACCCACTCGATCTCCTTTAGCCTTCAGTTACATTTTAAAAGTCACAATTACAACACTTCATTAGCATACTCACATTTGCATAAAGCTGTGTCACGGTTTTACAGCCTTGTGTGGCTTCAGCGCCTGCGTCAGTTCCTCTTATGGTGGTCGTCAGTCTTCTGGTGGTCTTTTGATGAAGGCTTTTGTAGTCCTCCTCACGTTGGAACTTTTTCCCTGGATCATCAGCCCATGCCTGGTGCTCCTTGTTCTTCAGTCTAACCTGGTTTTAGCTGATTTGGCAAGTTCTGTTCAAACTTGCTCTCCTGCTCTTGGTGCTTTTGTTGTGTCGCTTGCTCTGCTCTCTGGCTTTCTCTGCTGTCTCGCTGGCTTTGCCTGCACATCTCGCTCCAGTGCTGTTCGTGCTGAACCTTTCCTGGCACAGCCCTGAGGATTCCCCCCAGCCTGGGCTCCCAGCAGCTCCACGCCCGGCCAGGAGGAGCAGCAGGGCCGGGGCTGACAGGGCGTCCCCCCCAGATGTGGCCCCCACTGGTGACACAGCCGGACACTTGGGAGGCTGCCTCAGGCTTTATTGTCCCCCAACATCCCAGGAGGGAGCAGAAAATCCTCCTGCAGACGCTGATTCTGGAGGCTCCCAGCGCTTCCTTGTCTCCAGGAGCTTCTGTCAAGTCCCAGTGGAACCTCGGTGCCGCATTGTTCCACAGCCTCACAGCGCTCTCCTGGCTTCCATGAGGTCCCTCTGTGTCCCTGCAGCCTTGGCTCCATGAGTGTCTCCTGGCTCCATGAGGGTCTCCTGGCTCCATCAGGGTCTCCTGGCTTCCATGAGGCTCTCCTGGCTTCCATGATGCTCCACTCTGTTCCAAGGTGCATCCGCTGCTCAGCTTTGGAACCCTGCAAGATCCAAAGATTCCCCCCAAAAATCACCAGCCCATGGACCCCCAGGATATTTGGGCTGAGCTCCCGCTCCCCAGGCACCTGCAGGGAACCCAAGTGACTGCTGTGACTCCATGGAATGGCCTGGAACAAACTGTCCCTTGTCAGACAGCGGGGTGCCATGGAACACAGGTGCCACTGGGACACGGCCACTGCCCATGGAACCAGGTGTCCATGGTGCCAGAGCCGGGCCTGATGGAACACTGGAGAACATTGTTACCCCATGGAATCTCATGGAACCAGGTGTCCATGGTGACAGAGCCGGGCCTGATGGAACACTGGAGAACATTGTTACCCAATGGAATCTCATGGAACCAGGTGTCCATGGTGCCAGAGCCGGGCCTGATGGAACACTGGAGAACATTGTTACCCCATGGAATCTCATGGAACCAGGTGTCCATGGTGCCAGAGCCGGGCCTGATGGAACACTGGAGAACATTGTTACCCCATGGAATCTCATGGAACCAGGTGTCCATGGTGACAGAGCCAGGCCTCATGGAACCTAATGGAACACAGGAGAGCATTGTTACCTGTTGGAACCCTGGCTGCTGAGAATTTTAGAATTTCTGAGTTGACAGACACTGACCCCAAAGTGAACACTGCATATGACCTGAGGCTGTGGAGAAGGCTTCCAAAATGGAATGATAGAACTGGGATTATGGGAGTGGAGTTTGAATACAAGGGTGTAATATCACATGGTGGAAAACTTAGAATTTAAGGGGTTTAAAATATAGTAATATATATAAAGCAAGATTGAGATTTTAGGGTGGAGGCTGATCCTTCTTCTTTGCCTTCTTCACCTTCTTCTTCTCCTCCTTCTGCTCCTTCTCCTCCTTCTCCTTCTTCTCCTTCTTCTTGTCCTTGTCCTCGTCCTCCCTCTTCCTCCTCCTCCTCCTCTTCCTCCTCCTCCTCCTCAGCTTTGGGTGGTATTGTGTAATTGGATAAAAAAGTCAGTGTTGTCAGGCACGGGTGGTTGGTTATTGGGTTAAAAGGAAAAATAATTTAGGTGTCATTTCTTAATTGGACAGTTTATCCTTAAAAGACCTTGCAGAGAGAGAGATGGGGCTCCATTTTTACCTTGTTAGCCAAGTGCTGCAGAACTCACAGCTTGTGAGACTGTTATATGGACAAGAGCTAATGAACACCTGAGTCCAAACAAGAAATACTGTCTTGTGATTTAATCCCAACCTTGGCAGAAAAGAAGCAAAAGAATTGACTGTTCCCCATGAAATCTCATGGAACCAGGTGTCCACTGTTTCACGGTGCAGCCTCAGAGAGTGGGGAGACCATTGTGCCACAATGGAATATCCTGAAACCAAGGCTCTGTTGTGACAAACCTGGGCTTTATGAAACCAAGGACACCTCTGGGATGCAATGGAATCTCAAGGAACCAAGGGTCAACTGTCAACACATCATCTTCTCAGGAAACCAAGGAAAACACTGTGACACAGAGAGGGGCCTCATGGGACCCAGGAGACCATAGTGACACCATGGAATCTCATGGAACCAAGTCTGAATTGTGACAGGACCCAGGAGACCATGGTGACAGTATGGAATCTCATGGAACCAAGTGTCCAGAGTTCCACGGCTCAGCCCCATGGAGCGCTGGAGACCATTGTGTCCCAGTGGGAACACGGGGAACAAAGGCTCCACTGTGACACAGCAGGGCCTCATGGAATGCAAGAGATCATCCTGATGGAATGGAAACTCATGGAACCAAGGGCCCACTCTTTGGCTGCGTGGCCCCATGGAATGCTGGAGACCATTGTGGCACCATGGAATGAATGGCACAAAAGCTCCACTGTGACCCAGCTGGGCCTCATGGAACCAAGGACACCGCTGGGATACAATGGAATCTCATGGAACCAAGGTCCAGTTGTGACAAAGCTGGGCCTCATGGAACCAAGGACACCCTGTGATGCAATGGAATCTCTAGGATCCAAGGATCAATTGCCAACACATCAGGTTCTCATGAAACCAAGCAGAACATTGTGACACAGGGCAATCTCATGGAAGCAAGGCTCTGCTTTGACCAAGTGGGGCCTCCTGGGACACAGGTGCTACTGGGACATTGTCAGGCCCAGTAGGAACAAGACACCACTGTGGCAGACCAAGGCCTCATGGCACCCAGGAGAGCTCTGTGATACAATGGAACCTGATGGAGCCAAGGGCCCCTTGTGACACAGCAGGGTCTCATGGAACCCCTGTGCCACTGGGACATTGCCAAGGCTCCTGCAAGCAAGGTTCCACTGGGACAAAGGCAGGCCCCATGGCACCCAGGAGACCACTGTGGGACAGTGGAATCTCATGGAACCAAGGCTCCACTGTGACAAAGCACGGCCTCATGGAAGCCCAGTGCCACTGGGACATCTCCAGCCTTGGAGGAAGCAAGTGTCCATGGTGACACAGCACAGCCTCAAATCACAGGAGAGCAGAGGGATGCCATGGAATCTTGGGGAACCAAGTGTCAATTCTAAACACAGCGAGGACTCACGGAACCCAGGAGACCATTGTGGCACCGCCCTTTGTCACAATGGGGCCGTGCTCCTATGAGAATCCACGGGCCCACAATGTTCTCCTGGGTTCCAGGAGGCCCCGCTGTGTCACAATGGCCCCTTGCTCCCACGAGCCACAGCACAGTCCCCGTTGCCCCTGGGTTCTGGGAGGCCGTGCTGCGTTCACAACTGACACTTGCTGCCATGAGATTCCATTGTGTCACAGTGGTCCCCATGTTTCCATGAGGTTCTGCTGTGTCACAGTGGACACTGGGTTCCACAAGAGCTGGCAATGTCCCGGTGGCACCTGTGTCCTGTGGGCCCCACTTTGCCAAAGCAGAGCCTTGGCTCCATCAGATTCCAGGTTGTCCCAATGCTCTGCTGAGCTCCATGAGGCTGTGCTGTGTCACCATGGACACTGAGTTCCACCTGCCCTGGCAATACCCAAGTGGCACCTGGCTTCCACGAGGTCCCGTTGTGTTTGCAGCTGACCCTTGGTTCCCCAAGATGTCATTGTCACGCCGCTCTCCTGGGCGCCCTGAGGCCTTGCTGTGCAATAATGGAGCCTTGTTCCTACCAGACCTGGCAATGCCCCAGTGACACCTGTGTCCCATGAGGCCCCACTTGGTCAAAGCAGAGCCTTGGGTTAACAACTGACCCTTGTTTCCTTGAGATTCCATTTGTGAAAAACACGTTCACCCTCCTGTGAAAATGTAAAAAGTTTAATAAAGGACAATGGGAGACCAGGACCATGGAGCAAAGGTTATTACAGCCGGGTGCATCTTGGCACTCAGCCAGGAGCACCCTGTTACCTTCAGGGATCCCCCTGAAATACCTTTTCCCTTACAGCAGCCTGTTGCATATTCATAGACCCTCATGCATATCCATAAACTACTTTACATATTCCAGGAACTGTTCTACATGGCCCCTCCTTGGGTCTGCCTTTTCAGAGCATGTGTGTTTCTTGGCTGTGGTTTTGGCTCCTTCTCTTTATCACCTCCAGTTTTTGGGCCTTGGTCCACTCTGCCTTCAGACAGGGAGTGCTGATAGTTGGCAGATCTCTACAGGTGTCCTCATCCTGTGTGCATTGGATGTTATCCCATCCCAGCAGGCATTTTAACACAAGCATGCTTCTATCAGCTATTTCACTACTATGTCTAAGCTCAATTAACAACAGAAATAAAAACTATATTTTTAGAGCAAAGTTACTTTAACATCACACATATAAAATCCATTTTAATATTTGTTAAAAGCCAATATTATAATATGTATCTGTAACAGGGTGAAGGAGCCCTGGCCCAGGCTCTGGCCCTGGGGGACATGGGGACGCTGCCGGGGGGTCCCTGTCCCCCTGTCCCACCCCCAAGGCCCTGGCCCCCCGTCCCCATGTCAGGCTCTGGTGTCGATCTCGTGGAACATCCTCTGGGGGAGGCTGCGGCACCAGGGGCGGGGGGACCCGGGGGGACAGGGGACCCTGCTGTGCACGAGTAGGGTTGGACTGCTCTGGGGGGAGCTGTGAGGGGGGACAGGGCAGAGTGACCTCCCCAGAGACCTCACACAGCCCCTGTGATGTCACAAAGCCCCATGTGATGTCACACAGCCATCTCTGTGATGTCACACAGCCATCTCTGTGATGTCATACAGCTTTCTGTGTGAACTCACAGAGCCCCCTGTGATGTCACGCTGTCCCTGTGATGTCACAAAGCCCCTGTGATGTCACAGAGCCAACTTTATGTCATCTTGTGCTGTCATACAGCAGTGCTGTGATATCACAGAAGACTGATGTCACAAAGTCACCCTGTGATGTCACAATCTGTTCTGTGATGTCACAGCCTACTCTATGATGTTACACAGGCACAAGGTGATGTCACAACCCACTCTCTGATGCCACAGAGCCACCCTCTATGATTGCAGACTCTGCTCTACGGCCTCACACCCTACTCTGTGATATCGCAGCCAGCTCTGTGATGTCACAACCCCCCCAGTGGTGTAACAACTTGCTCAGTGATGTCACTGAGAACTCAGTTACCTTAAACACTGAAGTTTCTTGTACTTTGAAGAGATCCCTGTGAGGGACAGGACTGAGAAAGTGTCCCAAGGTTCCAGCTGGAGCAGAACACTGCAGGCAGTGATGACAAGTGGGGACAAGCAAGGCAAAGGTGTCTCTGGTGCTGAGCAAACCTGGATGTGTTTCAGGAATGCAAAGGGCCAAGGCCTGAGCCCCAGCCCCTGGCCAGCCCCCTGGCCCTCCCTCCTTGCTCAGAGCTCTTCGTGGGATGGGCACTGGCATGTGGGGATGGGCAATGCCAAGGGCAGGACCATGGGGCGGCCCCTGCCAGGCTGCTGAGCAGGGACAGGGAGGCAATGAGGCCCCAGGGCTGCAAGGGTCACTTGTCTCCTGGTGGCCTCAGGCCCAGGGCCAGCAGCCATGGCCAAAGTGCTGCCCAAGTTGGCTCTGTCAGGGCCTTGCAGCTGCTGCCCATCCCTGTGCCCTGTGCAGCCCAGGCTGTGCTACGGTGTCCCTGCCCTGGCCTCTGTCCCTGCAGGCTGTGCTCATCCCCCGGCTGCCCCACCTGGCTGGCCCCTTCCTTTGCTGACAGCCATGCCTGGGCACTGGATGGTGTTTGCATTGATTGATCAATTAGGTCAAAGCTGTATCGCACTGTCTGTATAGGGATGAATTAGTATAGTATAATATAATATGGTGGAATAAAGCCATTGATCAGCCTTCTGCACTCATGGAATCAATGCTAATTATTACCTGGCTGGGAGCCTGCAACAACAGGCAAACACTGCAGAACTGATAAATAGAGGCACAGCCAGGGGAGGGAGGCAGGTGGAAAAGGCTTTGTGCTGTCCCTGCTCTGAGGGGATCCTCAGCACAGCCCTGAAGATCTGCACATAGGAAAACAATGAACACAAACCAACCAAATACCAAACAAAGACTAACCACAATGAGCCCAAGTTCCCTGAGGCTGGAGTGTGAGCAGGAGAGCTTGAGGATCTGGGGGATTTCACAGAAGAACTAGCCCAGGGCATTGCCATGGAACAGGGGCAGGGAAAATGTGTTGGCTGTGTGCAGCAGAGCATTGAGAAAGGCATTGGCCCAGGCAGCTGCTGCCATGTGGGCACAAGCTCTGCTGCCCGGGAGGGTCCCGTGGTGCAGGGCATTGCAGATGGACACGTAGCAGTTGGAGCACGTAATAGTGAGTAGAAAATACATTGCTCCCATGAAGAAGAAAAGCAGGAAAACCTGTGCAACACCTCCTGTGTAGGAGATGGTCCTGGTGTCCCAGAGGGAATTGTGCATGGCTTTGGGGACAGTGGTGCAGATGGAGCCCAGGTCAGCGAGGGCCAGGTTGAGCAGGAAGAAGAACATGGGCGTGTGCAGGTGCTGGCCGCAGGCTACGGCGCTGATGATGAGGCCGTTGCCCAGGAGGGCAGCCAGGGAGATGCCCAGCAAGAGGCAGAAGTGCAGGAGCTGCAGCTGCCGCATGTCTGACAATGCCAGCAGGAGGAAGTGGCTGATGGAGCTGCTGTTGGACATTTGCTGGGGCTGCACATGGGGACCTGTTCATGGAGAATGGACAGTGAAGGGTTAGAGGAGATACCTGTAACCAAAATCAAAGCCATTTCCCATACATCCTCCCCTGGAACACACACAAACACCCTTTAGTGTGCAAGAGTTCCAGGCATTTCTTCATAAGCTCCCCCATATCTCTGCTGGTTTTCTTGGCTATCAGAAACTCTCAGCATTTCTGTGCCCCCAGGGAGAACAGAGCATGTTCTGTGAGGCCAAGTGATGAGTGGAGAGGGAGGGGAGATGGTCTGTTGTTCTGACCTGTTCAGAGTTTCTCTGGTCTTGAACCTTTCTCAGGTGGAGCGTGATCACTTCCCAAATTTCCCCTAAAATGTGACCAGGTGCTGCTGAGAGCAGATGGATCCACCACAGCCCAGCTCCACATTTGTAGCCAAGGACTCACTTTGCTCATTCCACCAACCCAGCAGCATTTTCAGTGTCAGAACACCTCTGCCTTTCCCCATGGATCTTATCACTCAGAGATGCTCTAGGACAGGTTTGCATGCTGGGTTGAAGCTCCCAGCTGGGACTGAAATCTCAGAGGCACTTGCAAGTGTCCTTATGATGGCATTGGATGAAGGGAGATGCAGCTCCTTCCCTGGCTGCCCTGACACCATTGCCCAGAGCTGGGCACTGGGGACAGCATCACCCTGAGCCAGCTGTGCCCCCTGCCAGAGCCCCCAGGGCCGGGCAGCTGCTCCCAGCCCTGTGCTCTGCAGAGGGAAGTGGGCCTGGGGCTGCAGAGCTGCCCCACGGCTCTGCTGCAGCTCTGCCTGCACAGGAGGGGCTGCATGCCTTGGAGCCCTGCCCTGAGGGCAGAGGCTTGGCTGGGGGGCAGGAGGGAGGGGGCTTGTTCAGAGGGAGGGGCTGCACTGGAGGGGATCCTGTGGACATCTCTCAACTCTCCCTGCCACAGCATTTCTGGGTTTTGTTTTCTCTCATTCTCTGATCTTCTCTCTGCTCCCTGGAGATTTTCCTCCTGCAGGTGTTTCCCTGTGCCTGATCTCTCTGTGCCAGCACTCACAGACTCCAAATCTCTGTGCACTCTCCTTGGCCTGACAGAACCCTGCCTGTTTGCAGGGCACTGGCTGGGGCAGGTTCTGTTTGCAGCTTGGAGAAAGGACAGCTCAGACTGAGCCTGATGGCTCCAGCAAAAGTGCTGCTGGTGCTGTCCATGGGCAGAGTGGCTGAAGGCACATTAGGGATCTCCTGTGAACCTGCTGGTCACTAAAAGGAACAGTTCGGTTGTCTCAAGCAACACTTGAAAAGATTCATAACAAATAATTCATAATCATCCTTTAATAATTATCCCCCTCCCTTGCCAGTCTCCAATAGTAGGAATCTGAACACAAAGTCTTAGGTAATTTCCTCATTGTCTCTTGGAAATCTTCTATGACTGATCAGAAGCCCTCAGCATGTCAGAGCTTCATGAGCATTTCCCCTCCCCTGCACCAGAAATACTCAGAGATGTACTCCCAGAGTCTGCAGGCATTGGGATGTTGCAGCTTTAGGAGATCACTGCAGGAGCTGCAGCTGCATTGTCCTGCAGCCAGAGGTTCCTGTGCCAAGGGCTGGCAGTGATTGTGCCCCAAGCACTTCTCAGCACCTTCCCAGCCCTGAGTGATGGAAGCTCTCTGTGCCTCTGTGCTGTGCCCGGGCTGGCTGCAGGCAGTGCCCCAGCCCTGCTGGGCTGTGCCCAGGAGCTGCTCCTGCCCAGAGCTGTCTCTCTGCAGCGCTGCCCTTGCCAGGAGCTGCCTCTGGGCCAGGAGCCCAGCCCAGCTCAGCAGCACAGACACAGCACAAGGACTTTATGACCCTCTGGGGCTTTGTGCTCAGGCCCTGAACATCAGTCCCTGAGAGGGAGCTGAAGAAACCTCTCCAGAACTCCAAGTCAGAATCCAACTCCAAAGTTTCTTTCACTTTTAATGGGTCCCACAGAGGGACACGACAGAGAAAATGTCCCCAGGCCCCACGCAGAGCAGAGAACTGGAGGCAGTGATGACAGGTGGGGACAAAGAGAAGCCAAGTCTTGGTGCCCTGGGGCACAGCAGGGTCTGTGCCACCAAGGGCTGGGAGGAGACACCTTGTCCTGAGGCACTGGGGGCTCCTGGCACAGCCCCAGCCAGGCTGGGCACTGTCAGCCCCTTGTCCTGCCCTCAGCATCCCCCCCTAGCCCACAGCCCAGTGGCCTCAGGGATCTGCTGGGAGGTGTCCCTGGGGAGCCTTGCTCAGCAATGGCCCTGGGGGCTCCTTCATGCTCCCAGGGACTGCAGGGTTTTCAAAGGACTCTTGGTTTGCCTTTTGCCTTGGAGTCTCTGAGAGGTTTGTGCAATTATGGCCTCCAATTACCTGCTGTAATTAGTCCCTGGAGAGGCTTTGTCAGTAACAACTCTCAGTGGGGCTCATTAATGCTTCAAGGTACTTCAGTTATTTTAAGGCACTTGGTGTTTCCCTTTGGATACAGACTCTGGGAGAGCTTTGTGCAACCATGGCCCCAATTATCTGCTTTAAGGAGTCCCTGGAGAGCTTTGTACTGACACTCAGTGGGGCTCATTAATGCTTTGAGACACTCAAGGTGTTTCAGGTACTTTGGATTTTCCTTCCCACACTGAGTGTCTGAGAAGTTTTTGTGCCATCCTGGCCTCCAATTCTCTCCTGCAAGGAGTCCATGAGGAGCCTGTGTTGGAGAGGGACCTCAGTGGGACCCATTCATGCCTTGAGACCTTTTGGGTGTTTCCTCTGACTTGGACTCCTGGAAAGGTTTGTGCAATCTCCTCTCAGGCCCTGAGGTTCAAGGGCTCAGCTCCAAATGCACAGTGAGGCTCATTAGGATCAGGCAAGTCCTGACAAACCATGGCTCTGCCTTGATTTCCCTCTGCTCTAGTGCAGTTCATTAGGAGGGTTTCCTTTGACAATTATGGAGAAAGAGTTCAAAGAGCTTCTAGGAAAAAATTGGATTCCTATTTTAAAGGGTGTCTTTTATGGCTGTTCTTATTACACAAGAGGTGATTGCAGCACTCAATGACTGATATTGATGCAGGGACTCTCCTAAGGAGGTCTGGCCTGCTCAGAGAAGCTGTGCCTTGAGGTCTGAGCCACTGTGGACAACCTTGCTCCACATTCCCCACCCCCATCGTGTCTCTCCTCACTCACCTGGGACCTGCTTGGCTTGGAGAACTGGCTGCACACAGCCAAAGAGCAATTTTCCTTCTTTTATTTTGAAGCAATCTAAAACTCCTGAATTTCCCCATTGCACACAGACATCCTCCCCAGGTGTGTGCCAAGCCCAAGGTGGCACCAAGAGCACTCCAGACCTGCCCTGGGCCAGCTGTGAGGGTGGATCATCATCCCAACAGGCAGTGGGCCATTGCAAGGGACTGTTGCCATGGACACTGCAGTGACCCCACTGCTGGGTTTGGGTGCCATGGACACCCCCATCAGTTCAGGTTTCCTTGGAAATCAGCCCAAGGAGCCAGGTTCCATGGCCACTTGCCTGCAGAGCTGTTGCTGCCCTCGGCTGCCATGGCAACCCTCAGGACAAAGTGGTGCCAGGGCTGTTCCAGGTACAATTGCAGTGACACTCCTTGGTGCCACCAGGTGCCATGGCAATGGCCACGGGGACCCGTTCCTTAGTTTGGTGCCACGGCAACCAATGCCCGGACCCATTGTGGTGGTTGGTGGCCATGGAAACCTGCCCTGGGCCCCTTGCTCGGGGCTGATGTCACTGGCCAGAGGCAGAGGGGATCCCTGGCTGGGGGCTTGTGCCATGGCCACCTGCCCTGTGCCGCACTGGCCGCTCAGGCACCAGGAACCAGCAGCCAACGCCACTGCCAGGGCCAAAGGCCAGGTCATCCAGACAGAAAGGGGCAGTGCTGGGCACTGTTTCCATGGCAACCGTCCCTGGGGGTGACACCTGGCTCACCTGTCCTGGCAGTTGCCATGGAAAGCCCTGGCAGGGACTGAGGGCACAGACACTGGCACTGAGACACTGCTGGGCCGGGGGCTGAGCACAGCGCTGAGCACGCAGAGATGGTTTTGTTCTTGCTGAGCTGCAGCAGAGCCAAGGCCTGTCCTGCCCCTGGTCCAGCCATGCTGGGGAGGGGCTGGGGCTGTGGGGCAGCTGGGCAGGGGACACAGCCAGGACAGGTGACCCCAGCTCACCCCGGGGATACCCCAGACCATAGGACGTCATGCTCAGTGTATGAAGGGGGGGAACAGGGAGGAGGGGGGGGGAATTTTGGAGGGAGGGCTTTTGCCTTCCCAGGTAACACTTATTAGGCAAGAGGGGGCCCTGTTTCACCAGTGGGCAGGGTCACTACCAAAGACACAGACACCAGCTTAAGGAATTGTGTCATTTATATCATGCACAGCTGCAAAGAATTACAAAAGGATAAGCTCAGCAAAGCACATCATCATTAGCAAAGAATTACAAAAGCAGCTCAGCAATCCATCCAGTCATTACTACCAAAGATTGCCTGCAGTGATTAAAGAAAGATCCACCAGCAGGTCCCCTCAGGCTTTACCATCACCCAGATCCACCCATCAGCTGGGGAAGCCAAGGACTGCAGAGCCACTCCCGGACACTGGGAATTCCTGCAGGTGCCTCCACATCTGCAGGCAAGGAGGCTCCAAGCCCGCTGGGAGAGGACACAGCTTTTACACTGTTAAACAAACAAGCTGACATCACTGCTGCTCTGGGAACATCTGGTTCCATTCTCCTCACTGCTTTCTCCCAAAGCCTGGCCAGGGCTCAAGGAGGAACCAAGGGAGTTGACTTTGATCCTTCACCCCAAACAAGGCCAGATGGGGCCTGCTCTGGTTTCTAAATACAGAAAGATAAATCCATGTTTTATCAAGGAACACACACACTGATCATGTTGGTAATAATGCTTCCTTGAGGAGTGGACACAAATCTAACATTTGGTTGGAAGGTTCATCTAGAGGTGAACTTGCCTCAGGGCCTCTTCAGGCCTTGGTACTTTGATGGGTCCTCAGACCTACAATGAACTACAACCCTCATAACAATTCCTTCAAGAACACAGTTTAGATTTCCATATTAGGCATAAAGGCATCTCCTCCTGTACTTCAATTAAGTGCTGTTGGACATTTCAACAGGATCAGTTGCTACTTCTGCTAATAATCCATTCAGCTTACTCATGGAAACTCCACAGGACGGGGCAGCACACATGGGGCACAGGGTGAAGCAGAATCTTTTGCTTGCTGAAAGCCAAGGCACTCCTTGGGGGGAAAATGTTCTCTGGGCCCCAACTCTTCCTTGTGGTTGTTGCTGAAGGACCCGAAATGGTGGCCCTGCAGCCAAGAGTGGTGTGACACTGACACCGAGCAGCTCCAGCACCCCAAGTTCTACTGACACTGGCAGGGATGGTAAAGCACAGAAATCCTCTCACACTGGGGCCTCTAGAACTAGAACAGGATTTGGTTTCTCCTGAAGGGAAATCTTAGGGAATCCTGTCCAAGTGATCAGTGTATTCCTGTGTTTTCTTTAACTGTCCCCTCACTGACAGTGACAGTCAGAGCCCAGGGACAGAGTTCTGGCCACCCCACAGGGTGGGCCCTCCAAGGGAACCCCATCCCTCCCAACTCCAGCTGAGAACATCCCCAGCAATTGGTGACATGCACTGCTTTGGCTACCCTGATCTTTACATTTTCATAACTAATCATTCCATTTTGATCACTAATCCCTTGGGGAAACACCAGAGGTGTTTGTGCAGACAAAGATTCTGGCTGACCATCAAGGTACAACTTACAGACATCAGCAGTACTTTAGTGACCCTGTTCTTCATTCTTTTTTCTCAGTCTCATTCGAGTTAGGAACAATAATTCTGTTGTCCATGGAGCTGGTGCCTTTTTAATTCCAGAATAATGCCCCGAGGCCCTTTGCTGTCCAGCTTTACCATGTTGTCTGTGCCTAACAAGGCTTGGGGGGGCCCTTTCCCCTCTGGCTGGAAGGGGCCGGGTCCCAGTCCCTGAGGGGCACCCAGGCTCCTGGATGGAATTCCTCTGGAAGTCCCTCAGGGTCACAGCAGCCTGCACATGGAGCCCCGTGGATCAGAGCATTTTCCAAAGGGGCCCTTGGGGCCAACAGGGAGATTTGCTCTGGCAGGATGAGTAAACCAATATCCTGTCAGATCTACTGGGTCTCACACAGAACACTTGGCTGCAGGGACACATTCCCATTGCTCCTGCCCAGGTTTCAGGACTCAGAGTTGTCTTTCCTAGGAGCTGCTCCTTCAGCTGCCTTGGGAGGGCCATTTGGCCTCCACACCCACACTCTGGATCCATTATTAGGGCTGCTGGAACCAAATCCTTTATCTCCACAAATGGTGGGGGTTGGAGGTGGAGCTCCTTTTCTCACAACTTTTCTTAAAATTGCAACATCAATAACTGAGCTACCCTGTCATGGGGTTGAATTATTCAGTCTTGTTCACTATTGTTTAACAGAATTACTGTAATTTCTCCTTGATATTCTGCATCAATTCCTCCTGCCATGACATGAACACTTTGCAAGGCCAAGCTCCAAGCAAGCAGTTACCAAAGCAAAGTGTCCTGGAGGAATCTGAATTCCTGTTTCAGTATTGATAGCTCTCATTTGCTTTGAATTTATCCTAATTAATTCCAGTGCATGAAGGCCCAGCCCTGCAGCCTCTGGGCTGGCCATGCCAGGGGCCATCCCAGGCAGAACAATTTCCCAGGCAGTCCCAGTCCCACTGCCCATGGCTGTATTTGCAAATTGGGTGCAGCCCTGCACAGCCAGGGGGTTTCCATTTCCCCACTGGGCCATTGTTAAGGGCATGGAGCACACCTGGGAGATGGGTCCTCCATGGGCACAGGTTCCCATCTCCTCATTCTTTCAACTGCTCTTTTCACAACCCCTACACCCGATCAACCAGACCTGAAGCTTGTGGATAGTCTGGTACATGAAAAACCCTGCAGGCTTAACCACTGTATTTTTCACAGGAACAGACAAAGCACTCTGCATCACAGTATCAGCAAACCCTGTAAAACTAGCCAATTTCACCCCTTCCTCCTTTTTTCATTGTATGCAATGTCACAAAGTTGACCACTGACATTAGGGTCCTGGCCAATCCTGTTCTGTAATGTATTTAGTGTTACATCCCTGAGCAGCCAAAGCTACCAAGTTTCTATTTTCAACACTATTTCACATCATTATTATTTTATATGTAAAAATAGATATCGATACTGACATATAGATATAGACATATATATAAATATACATGTAGTAAAGTCTATTATGCTATAAATACATATATAGTTATTTCTTATATTAATATTTCATTTGCACAAATGCATCTGAGCTCAAGATGAATCCTTCTTCTCTTGCTCCATGTGGGAGCATTGCAGCAATAATTGTTCCTTCTGAAGGTGCTGTTTCCAATGTACTCTTAACAAATTCATCTTTGTCTGCCCAAAATCACAAGTTCTTTTCCATTTGCAATTTTTGGATGCATTTGAAGACATCCAGGGGTTCAGCCTCTTTTAACCGACTGCCCCACTGCTCACACGGTGCTCCGACCTCAGCCCACTCCAGAGCCAGGGAACTCCAGGGAAGGGCTTCCCATCTGGGAATTTCTGATGGCATGGATTCCTCACATTTACATTGAACAAGTGACCTTTTGTTGTCATCTGGCCAGACAGTGCCAGTTCTGTTTTACCAGTGGGCAGGGTCAGCACCAAAGACACAGACTCCGACTGAAGGAATCAGTGTCATTTCCTGCAGCCCAAAGCAGCAAAGAATCACAAAAGGAGCAGCTCAGCAATGCACCCAATCATGCCCACCAAAGATTGCCTGCAGTGATTAACAAAGATCCAGCAGCATTTACCCCCAGTCTTTTCCATCCCCCAGACCCACCCAGCAGCTGGGGGAAGCTGTCCCAGCCCAGGGCTGCAGAGCCACTCCTGGGCACTGGGAATTCCTGCAGGTGCCTCCAGCCACAGGTGAGGCTCCAACCCCGCTGGGAGAGGGCCCAGCTCTGACAGTGCTGAATGAACAAACTGACAGCACTTGTAGTGGGGCAACATCTGGTTTCATGCTCCTCTTGGCTCCCTCCCAAAGCCTGGCCAGGGCCCCAGGAGGAACCAAGGGAGGTGACTTTGATCCTTCAGCCCCAAACAAGGCCAGATGTCAGATTTCATGGCCTTGTCTGGCTTCTAAACACACAAAGGTCAATACATGTTTCACTAAGGAGTGCCTACATCTCTCCCAGTGCTAATGACCATGCATATTTCATTAGGGAGCAGATACAAAGATAACCTTTGGCTGGAAGGTTCATCCAGAGGCACCTTTGGCTGTCCAGGCCTCCCTCAGGGCTGTTGTCCAGGCCTTGGCACTTCAGGGACGGGGTTCAGTGCTGGGCTTGGCACTGCTGGCTGACCGGCTGCACTGGCTGAGCTCAGAGGTCTTTTCCAACTGAAAGCATTCTGGGGTTCCATGATTATATCCGCTGCAGTCAGCTAGGTCCATGTTAGCAGCATTATTTGCTCAGAAAGTCTCCTCTTGCCCAGCTCCTGTGGCCTGAGGCTTCAGCTCCTTCAGCTGCTGGTGCTGAGCTGCTCATGCTGAACGAGACGACTCGGAGAGACGAACACAGTCCATCCAATTCATTCTGGGACACAGTGAGGGGAGGCTGTGGAAACAGGAGCATTGTTTGCTGTGGCCTCCTCTCTGCCCCTCACACCTTTCAGCGCTCTGAACCAGCCAAGAGCTTTCTCCGGGAGTGCAATGGAGCAGCTGTTCCTGCTCCAGGGCCTGGCTCTTCCAGTCTCTGACCTGGCCTGGTTCTGTCCCTCTTGCTGTGCCCTCTGTTCCCCCAGGGCTCGCTGGCTGCTGCCCAGGACTGTGGGACTGGCACAGACCCAGTGCTCGAGACCCTCCTTTCTGTGCCCTTGGAGCTGCCTGGGCACAGCAGCCTTTTCCATCTGGAAGCTCCACATGGACAGGGAGTGCCCAGCTCCGTTCCCTGCTGGCGCCCAGGGGGCTCCCAGGTGCCTCAGGCTGCTGTGACACCGCTGCACACGGGAGGGAAGAGGGGCAGGGGCTGTGCTGAAAGTCAGCTCCATGTGCTGCTGCTGCTGCTGCTGCTGCTGTGGGGTCATTTGTGCAGCCCTGGCCCAGAGTCAGGGATCAGATCCAGGCCCTGCTGCTGCTCCCTCGGGATCAGCCCCAGTTTGGCTGTTGCTGTCAGGGCCAGCAGAAGCCCTGGCTGGAGCAGCAGGTGCTGACAGTGCCCCAAGCCACGGGGCTGGAGGGGTCCCTGGGCTGGGGCTGGCAGGGAGCTGCCCCTTGTTCTCCCTCTGCCCCAAGCAAAGCTGGGCTGGGCACAAGTGGGGCAGCACAGCCAGCAGGGAGCCTGCCAGTCTCTTCCAGCCCTGTCTGCTCACAGTTTGGCCCTTGGAGCCTCAGGTGGCCAAAGGCAGCTGCTGCTGGTCCCTCTGGGTGTGCCCGTGTTCAGCAGTGCTGCTCCATCAGTCTGTGCCCAGCAACGGGGAAAAGCCTCAGCCCTGCAGGGCCAGGAGCTGCCGGGCTCTGCCTGAGCAGCTCAGCCAGCAGGAAGGGAGCTGCTGCACACAGGAACCAGGAGCATAAGACATTCCTTTTGCAGGACACATTTTCTATTTAAAGGAAAAAAAAGGAAAAAGAAAAAAAACTATAAAAAATGTGAAAGATAAAAACAAAACCCAACTGTTAGGGAAAAAACTTGTGTAACTTTGCATTAAGAGGTAAATGATCATTTGAAAAAGAGAATTCAGTTATTTACATTGTAAACGTGCTGATGGCATGGATCCATCTTACTGACCTCAGCAGCCTTTTAAAAGATTTTGGGCTTTGTTCCCAAGATTGGTATTTCAAATTACGGTCAAAGCAAGAGGAAATTCTTTTGTGCCCTTCCAGCCCCAAGCAGGACTGGGAATGGAAACTCTGTCAAACCCCAAATCCTTTAGGAGATGACCTTCCTTCTCAGCCTGGTATTGAGCTGCACATTCCCTTTGAAACTGTCAGGGGTTTCTTAAAGACACCAAGTCCCACTTACGGCTTTTTGCCCTGGTTTGGAAGTGCAGAAGGGCAATTCTCCATCCATCAGCTCCAGACTGCACTGCCTCAGGAACACGGCCCACTCGCCAGCCTTGGCCCACTGTGGCACTTCTAGAGGAGGAAGAAAGTGCAATTGCACAATTCCAGCCAACAAAGAGGGAAGAACAGGACAGACAAAACACCCTGTGCAGATCCAGGCGTTTAGATGGGACTGTGGAGAGTCTGGGTCCTTGCCAATTGGATGTGTGTCCCCAGCTGCAATCTCTGGGCCTGCAGGAGAGTCTCACTCACCTGCCAAAGCAGAAAGCTCAGGCGCTGGGCTCGCAACGGGCTCGTCTGATGCAAAGCTGTCAGAGCAATGAGAGGGCAGAGCCAGCCCAGCTGGGCCCAGGGCTGAGCCCAGCAGAGCCCTGGCAGAGCCCAGAGCAGCCTCAGCACCTGCAGAGCCCGGCTGCAAGGAGAGAAAGCAGAAAGTGCCCGTCAGCTGAGGGCTCCTGTCCCCTTGTGCCAAGGCCTGCGGTGCCCTGGCCGTGCTGGCTGTGCCCAGAGCTGTGCCCAGAGCTGCCCATCCCTGCTGCCTTTGGCAGCAGAGCAGGAGGGCAGGACATGTGCCCAGCCTGCAGCCAGCCACGGCACATCCAGCCCTCAGCAGCTGCCCAGAGCGGGATGCTCCTGTGCTCGCTGCCATCTCCCAAAAGCTCTGATCCCACCCTGCCAAGCAGACAGGGACCCACCTCTCGCCATCCACGGCTGGAAGAAAAGCTGCTCCCAAACCATGTCCTCAGCCTTCTCCAAGGGCACGGCCCATCCACGCCACAGCTGCTCTCAACCACTTCCCCATCCACACTGGACCACCTAGAATGCTTCCTCTGGAAAAACAAACAACACATTATTGAAAAGAGATTGGAGACAAAAAGGGAAAACTAGAAAAAAGAGAAAACTCTTATCTCTGTCAGGGCCTTGAGGAAGGCCCAACCCCTACACACTAGGGAAAATCCCAGCCTTGGGGACAGAAGCCCACACTTTCTCTCTTTCCCCCTGCACTGCCCCCCAAAATCCCGGTGATCCCAAAGCAAACAAGGGCAGTGGAGCAGCCCAAGCCCTCACTTGCCTGTACAGCAAAGCAGCTGTGCAAGGTTTCTGGAGCCCCACCTCTGCTCCCACCATGGGGCTTTGTTTGTGTCAGGCTGGCTGCCCCAGCCCCAGCCCAGGCCACGGTGGGTGCTGGGGGCTGTTGGCAGGGCCAGGAGCCCACTCCCATTTCGTACCCACCCCAGCCCATCCTCCCAGCCCTGCCAAAAAGCAGCTGGGCAGCCGACTGAAGAATGAGTTGCATCTGCCCCAGCAAAGGGGGAACCTTTGCTTCCCTGCCAGGCTGGGCAATGCCCAAATCTGGGAGCATTACCCCGGCTGTGGAATCATCTGCAAATTCCCTGTGGACTTTGGCTTTGAAGAAGGTGCCAGATTCAAAGTCCATCACCTTCAGCCGCTGGTGGCCAGGCTGAGGAAGAGCTTGTCATCCTTCCTGTCATCCTCGCTGTCTCCAGCAGCAGCAGCAGCAGCAGCAGCAGCATCCCCACCTGGTACAGTTTCTGCAGGGTCTCTTCTCCTTCCCTGCAGTGAGACCAGGCTCTCAGGGCTCTGCCCAGGGCCCCAGCTGTCAGGGAACCAGGACAAGCAAAACCCGCTTGCATGGCGGCCACCAGTGCTGAGCAGAGCAGCTCAGCTCCAGCACAAGGGCTGCGTGTTCCCATCCCATGACCCCAGGGCAGTGACACAGGCAGCACAAAAAAGTCTGGGTTCCTTTGCTTCTGATTGCCAAGGCAGGTGTGCAGCTGGAACTTACCAGGGCTCTGGATCAAAGTGTGCCTGGGGCTCTCTCCCTTCTTCTATGGCAGAGGAATATCCTGCACCCAAGGATCACAGAGCAGGTCTTCTAATGTGGGTCTGTCCAAGAAGTGCATGGATAAACACCACCTGATCAGATCTTGGCACTCTGGGGAGAGAAAGCAGAAACTGCCGCTCAGCTAGAGAAGGCTCCTGTCTGCTTTGCCCCACTATTCCCATGCCCAGGCCATTCTGCATGCACTCAGAGCTGGGCCTCAACTTTCCCATCAATTCCCTGTTCTGGAGGAGAGCAGGACATGTGCCACCTCCTCAGCAGCTGCCAGAGCGAGATGCTCACGAGCCCGCTGCTGGCTCCCAGCACTGGTATTCCCCCCGTGCCCAGAGAAGAGGATCCACCTTGAGAGAGCCCTTGTGGCAGCGAGAGCTGATGGTCCCAGGTGATGTTCTGGCCCCTCCTGAAAGGGTGCTCCCCGCAGACCATCTGGTGCAGCAGGATGCCCAGGGACCAGATCGTTGCTGCCTCGCCATAGTACCAGCCCAACTTGGTCCATTCCGGGGGGCTGTATGACCGTGTTCCTAGGGAATACAGATGGAGTTCAGCAGGGGAATGCTGCTGCTCCCACAGCCTGGCCCCAGCATCCTGGGCACGCAGGGGCTGCATCAGTGGCACACAGGATGACCACTGCCCTCTCGCCAGCACCTGGGACTTGTGCATAAACCTAGGCTTGGAAAAGAAGCCACTGGTATCATCAGAGGGCAGCCCTGGCTAGGCCTGACCGTGACATGCAAAGGAAAAACCCCCTTTGTGCTGGGGAGAAAACATGCCCTTATCCTCCCTGCCTGCATTGCCCTAAAAATATTATGAAGCCAAGGCAAACAGGGCGAGTGGAGCAGTCCAAACACTTCCTCTCACCTGCTCACCAAACTGGCTGGGGCACAGGTTCCGGCCACCCCTCTCTGCTACCCCCACCCATTGGGGTTTTTGTCGGGCTGGCTGCGCCAGCCCAGCCCCTGTCCTGGGCAGAGTGGCTACAAAGGCTGCCAGCAGGGCTGGAAGATGGCTCCCCACCCAGCCCCGCTCTAAAGCAACTCAGCTGAACACTCCGTCCCCTGACTGGCAGCAAAAGGGAGAATCCCCGCTGCCACAGCCAGCTTGGGCTGGGAGATGTTGGGCCATGAGATGCCAGCACCGGGAGCACATCCCTGTGGAGGCTCACCTGCAAAATGAGTGTAGGCTGTGTCTTGCAGGTAGGTGCCACAGCCAAAGTCAATCAGTTTGGCCTGCCCGGTGGCCAGGTCAACCAGGATGTTCTCTGGTTTGATGTCACGATGCAGGACCCCGCAGCTGGTGCAGTGCCGCACGGCCTCCAGCACCTGGCGGAACAGCTCCCGCGCCACCTCCTCGGACAGGAACCGCCGTGCCCGAATGAAATGCCGCAGGTCCTGACACCGCTCTGGCCGCTCCAGCACCATCACGATGTATCTGGGGAGCTCAAGCCATTCCAGCAGCTGCACCACACCGGGGAAGCCGGTGGACACCTTGTCCAGCAGCACGATCTCCAGCGGTGCGCTGGTGCCGTCGGGCTGCGGGAGGAGCACGATGCCGTCAGGGGGGGCCGATGCCGTGCCAGGCCTGGGGAAACCCTCACCCTGCCCGGGATGCTCTGCGCCCTGCGCTGGCCCCACGCCCGCTCCGCCTCGAGCCGTCCTGGCGGCTCCCACCCTGCCGGGCTTTGGCTCATCCCCGCCCTGCAGCCCCGGCTTCTGCCGCAGGCCCCGCTCACTCACCAGCTCGCCCCAGTGCCGGACGCGGTTCCGTGGCACCCCTTTGATAGCCACCTGCAAGCCAAGGGGAGCGGCGGGCTGAGCTCGCCGCCCGCACTGCCCAAGCACAGCCCCATCCTCCTCCTCCTCCGTCCCCTCCCCCTTCGCCCGCCGCCGGCCCCGCCGCTCACCGGGGCGCCGTCCGAGAGCCGCGTGGCCGCGAAGACGATGCCGAAGCCGCCGCGCCCCAGCAACGAACCCAGCCGGTAGCGCTCCTGCAGGGCCTCCTGCGCCTTCCCTGCGGGCGGGACGCGGCTGTCAGCGCTCGGCCCGGGGCCAGCAACGGCCCCCGAGCGCCCCTCACCCGCCCCGGGCCGGCCATCCCCGGGCGTTCGCTCTTGGGAACGCGACACGGGAGGCTCGGGGCCGGCGGCCGCGCCGCCGAACGGCGGAGCTCGGGCCGGGGAAGCCGCAGCGGAGGCGGCGGGAGCGGCCGCGCCGCGTGTGTCCTCCGCGGGCCCCGGGAGGAGCCGGGGACGGGACCGGGCTCGGGGTCGAGATTGGACCCTGCATCGGGCCCGGCGTTGGGGCCGGGGCCGGGGCCGGGGCCGGGCTCGGGCCAAGCGGAGGCAAAGGGCGGCGATGCCGCCCGAGCTCCAGGCACTGATGCCCGCCCAGCAGCGCCACCGCCAGTACGCCCAGAGCCGGGCGGAGGCGAGACCGCGGCGGGACGCCCGGGGACGGGGCAGCCCCGCCCGGGGCCGGGGGCGGGCCGGGGGCATGGCCCGGCCCGGCCCGGCCCGGCAAGGGGAGAGAGGGAGGCGGGGAGAGGAGAGGGACGCCGGGAAACAGCCCCCGAGAGAGGGGTGTCGGAGAGCGGGAAAGGGAGAGAAAGAAAAAGAGAAAGAAAAAGAGTGTTAAGTCTTCTCTGATTTGCTGCTGCCGCTGCTACTGCCGCCGCTGCCGCTACTGCTGCCGCCGCTGCCGCTGCTGCCGCTGCAACTGAAGCCCCGGGGCCGTTCGTCCCCGTGTCCGTTCCCCGCTCGCCCCATGAGCCCCACGGCCGTGCCCCGCGCGCCCCGGGGACAGCCCCTTCGTCTTTCCGAACAGGGGAACTTTGCCGTGTTGAGCCCAGATGCAGAGCCCTGACTCCTGCACGCTGGCAGAGCAATGCCCTCGCTTGCTGCTGTGCATTGTCCTTGCTGAGGGTCAAACACTGTCGGGGCACCATCCCTTGGTGTAGGATTCCTACCTAACCCCAGCACTGCACTTACATCTCTTGTTTTGCTTTCCAGTAAAAACAGGGCAAGTAAAACTGTGTGTGGCTCATGGTATTTTAGAGTGTTTTGCGGAGAAAATCAAAAACTCCACAACTTTGTAAAAGTTGTAAAGCCGGTATGTTTATTGCAGCGCTGGACGCATGCGGGGATTACTCCCCTCAAAAGGCATGCGTCCCTCTGGGATCTTCAGGTCCCTTTTTATCTTTCTCCCCAAATGCATATGCATACAATTTTACAATAGGTTCATACATATTCATTTTACAGACTTCGCGTGACATTTAGCGCTGGTTCTTTTGTTATCAGAAAGAATTCCTAGGCCAAGTTGACCTGTCTCCCCCTCCTTATCTCTGCCCTTCACTTGACGCAATTTCTCTGAGCTCAGACTAAACAGCTAAAATTCCAAGGCTCAACTGAAAGATGTACATTTAACCTAAATCAAAATGAATTTCTACCCTGGAGCCTGGAAAATTTCTACTCTGTCTCATTCCCCCCTTTCCTAGAAAATAAGTAAATTCTTTTACTTAATGCAGACCCCTATGACAATAGGTGTCTCTCAATGCTTTGCCATGTACATTTGATAGGGATGTTAACATAGCTACTCGTCGTAGTATTCTCCAATTCCAAATTAGTAAAATAATGGATAATCTTAAACTTATTCCAACTAATATTAACAAAACTACAATGGGATGACACAACTTATTAAAGATTCCATTTGCTGTTGGTGACCACCCAAAGATCACATCCCACCAGTGATGATCCGCATTTTGTTCTATTCTCTGTAGAATTCTGGTTATTTCTTTTGTATCATGTTGGACAGTAATTAAGGTTTTCTTCCCATTTTCTTGGATTTTCTTCAAGATCTCCAGTAGGTCTTGGTGCTTAATTAATTGTTTTACCAATGCAAGATCCATTCCAATAGGAGTAGGTGATAGTCTGTGGTACATTGTGTAATTGGTTTTAATCAACTGGTGGGATGTCACTGGGGCCAAGTACGAAAAATCACACCCGATAATCTTAACAAAATTACAAATACAAAAGTTAGAATGATTTCTGCTAGACAAAATAACATCATTGTTATCAATCTCTACAGTAGCACAAGCAGTTCTCAGGCACACACAACCTTTACCAATATATACGAGCACAGTTTTCTGATCAGTGACTGGATGAATTTCAAAGTGGCAGATACTTTGTTCAGTGTCTAGACACACATCTTGGGCATTAATAGTATTACTTTCGCAGATGAATCCCAGCTGTTCTCTAGTAATGCAGGACTCTAAGTTTACTGTTTGCCACTTTTCATTCACCTTTCGTGCTCAGACTCGATGTTCTGAAGGGTAGAGCACTGTTTTTTCATGATTTAATCCTAATGCAATGATGGGGTGAATAATGTAAACAGTAGCATTACGTATGGTCAGCACAAAGGCAGTGGCTACATTAGAAGTAGGATCATAGGTGAAATTTACCATAGTCCACCAGGATTGAAACTTCCTTTCAAAATCAATCGCATTATCCCAGACAACTTTCCGAATTTCAGCTGGAAAATTACCTTCACCCCCTTCCCGTATGATCAGAGCTGCTGTTGCCTGCATCCATAACTGTGCTTGTATACAACTGAAAGCTAAAGACACATTATCTTGAACTGTACCAAGTGCTTCTACTATTAACTTGTGGTCTTGGTCTCTGGCCTTTTCTCACTTTGGCAGTACTTTTGAAATCTGCCACTGGCTAGTTCCTAATGCCAATAGGGATGACTGTAAAGGCTGCTTCAATTTTGTTAGGCCACTTGCTGCAGCAGACAGCTTATTCATCAGTATTTCTGAATCAATTCCATTTAGGACTCCCAATCCTGTCCCTAGTATCCCAGTTAGATCCTTTCTTACTCTGCTCTTGAAGTATACCTGTCTTTGTAACCATGTTGTCCAGCCCTCAAAGGATGTTCTTAGGAAAGAGGAGCAGGCTGGTTGTATTTTTGAGATGTTAATTTGCATTAACAACTCAACACGTTTGAGAGACCATTCTGGATTGAACAGCAGTTGTTGTTCACCCACGTTTCTCACTACGTAGGGGCTTATTTCATCCACTTCAGGTTCAAGTTTGGGTTGAGTCTGAACTATTCGAGTACTAGTATGGGTTGTATAAGGTCCTGCTGTTGTGAAAAGTGCAATGTCTATTTTAAACCTGAATGAGAGTCCAGTAGCGTCCTGAGCCCAAAGGCAAATCACTTCTACAGGCTGTATCAGGGTGAAATTATACCAACAATCTGATTCACTTAGGCTATCACAAACTTCTTGGTGCCTGTATATGGGAGAGGTTGAGACACTAATTGCATCTGGTCTCCCATAAGCTATCCCATTGATCACTCGACATGCTACCTTGATTTCTTCTCCTCTGATTCCTTGAAGTGTCCACAGTTCCCGTTCCTGCCATTCCTGCTCCTCATATACCTGATCCCCATGAATTACTACAGTGGATAGGTTCAAGTCTTTTATCTCAGAAAATTTTCCCATGGATCTAGTATATTGATTAAAAGCCTGAGACCAAGGCCATTCAGCATTGCTTTGAGTAAAGGTACTCTCTAATTCTAAGACTTCAGTTATAAATATATACAAAACAATTCTGCAAGTGAAAGTATGAACCACTCCCGACCGCAATATACTCATTTTTGCCCGTGTAGGCTTTAGTCTCAGTTCACTGTCCCCTGATGTCACTCTCCAAGGGGGCTTCTGGGGCCTTCTTCACTCGAGAGTGATGGATCCAGGCATTCTGTTCCTTGATCTTGATTGCGGTGAAGGTGGTGAGAAGCACCTGGAACGGTCCCTCCCACTGTGGTTCCAAAGTTTTCTCTGTAAGAGACTTAACATATACATAATCTCCAGGTTGTATGTTATGTACTGGCCCATCTAGCTCCCTGCTTCGAGCTCCAGCCACGTGTTTCTCAATTTCTCTGAGCTGTTTGCTTAAAGCTACCATGTATGTGGTCAGTGTTACCTCCCCAATGTGGGTGGACATTCCCTTTTGTATTCCATAAGGTCTTCCATAAAGCATTTCAAAGGGACTCAGCTTTTCTTTAGCCCGAGGTTTAGTTCGGATTCGCAATAGTGCCAGTGGAAGAGCTTGGGGCCAGGGTAGATTAACCTCCTGCCCAAGTCTCACAATCTGCTGCTTAATCAAATGATTCATTTTCTCCACCTGGCCACTTGATTGGGGACGGTATGGAGTATGAAGTTCCCAATCTATACCCAGGTGGCTACTAATCTGTTGCACTATTTTGGAAATGAAATGTGATCCTCTATCCGAGGATATTGTGGCTGGAACTCCGAAGCGTGGTATTATTTCTTGTAATAACACCCTGGTCACCTCTCGAGCTTTGACAGTTCTGGTGGGGAATGCTTCTGGCCACCCTGAAAATGTATCTGTCAATACCAACAAATACCGATACCCCCCTTTCCTTGGGAGTTCTGAAAAGTCAATTTGCCACTGCTGCCCAGGCCCATGGCTTCTCCCAATCTGACCGAGTTTCGGCTTGGGAGCGTTTTTGGGGTTAGTTTGGAGGCAAAGATCACACTGTCGGGTCACCTGAGTAATAGTGGCATATAAATTCCTAGCAACTATTCTTTCAATCAAGTAGGTGTATAGGGCATCTATTCCCCAGTGTGCTTTCTGGTGTTCTTCCCTTACTAGTGACCACAATAAATGGGAAGGGATTACCAGCTTCTTTTCAATGGTAGCCCACCCTTCTTGGTTATACGTCCCTTTTTGATCTTCAATTAATTTTCTATCTCTCTTATTATATTCTGGCTTACCTTCAAGTGAAATTTGTCCATCTGGAATTAGGGCTCCTACAATAGTTACTTCACCTTTTGCTGCTTCCTTTGCCTCTCTATCCGCCAGCTCATTTCCTTCTTCCAATTCTGAGCTCACTCTCTGGTGTGCTTTGATATGCATAATTGCTACTTTTTCAGGCAGCTGAACCGCTTCTAGCAGTTGGATTATCTCTTGTGCATGTTTGATGTTCTTTCCCTGTGAGGTCAGAAGTCCCCTCTCTTTCCAGATGGCTCCATGTGCATGCACGACTCCGAATGCATACCTCGAGTCTGTGTAGATGTTTATCTTCTTTCCTTTTGCCATTTCTAAGGCACGGGTCAGGGCAATTATCTCGGCCTTCTGCGCAGAGGTCTCTGTTGGTAAAGGTCCAGATTCTATTACCTCTCTGCAGGTGGTCACTGCATACCCAGCATGTCGCTTTCCATTGGCAACGTAGCTACTCCCATCAGTGAACCAGGTCTCTGCATCGTCCAAAGGAGTGTCCTTTAAGTCTGGGCGGCTGGAGTAGGTGGCTTCAATGGTCTCCAGGCAATCGTGGTGCACTGCTTCCCCTTGATTTCCACTGAGAAAGGAAGCTGGATTGACAATATTAGTCACCACTATTTCTACATCATCTTGCTCTACTATGATGGCCTGGTATTTCAGGAACCTCTGTGGTGAAAGCCAATGGCCACCCTTTACTTCCAGTACTGCGGACACTGTATGGGACACTAGCACAGTCATTCTTTGTCCCAGGGTAAACTTGCGTGCCTCCTGAATATTCAGCACGACTGCTGCTACAGCTCTGAGGCAACCTGGCCATCCTTTGGCTGTTGCATCTAGTTGCTTGGAGAAGTAAGCAACTGCCCTCCGGTATGGACCCAAGTCCTGGGCCAGTATCCCCAAGGCAATTCCCTGTTTTTCATGGGAAAATAGAAAGAATGGTTTACTTACATCTGGAAGTCCCAGGGCTGGAGCTGACATGAGGGCACCTTTTAGCTGGTGAAAGGCCCTTGTGGCTTCTTTTGTCCACTGGAGGTCTCTGTTTCCATTGGCAATAAGAGCATAGAGGGGTTTGACGAGCAGTCCATAATTATAAACCCACAGCCGGCACTACCCTGCCATGCCCAAGAAGGTTCGGAGTTCTTTTATTGTCTGGGGTTTTGGGGTTTGGCATATGGCTTCCTTGCGAGCCTGCCCTAGAGTCCGTTGTCCAGCACTCACCTCATACCCCAGGTAGATTACTTTCTGTTTCACTACCTGTGCCTTTTTCTTTGATACTCTGTATCCTTGGAGTCCTAGGAAATTCAAAAGGCTTAGCGTCCAGGCCACGCATGCTTCCCTCGTCTGAGTGGCTACTAGAAGGTCATCTACATACTGCAACAGCCTTCCTTCTTCCTGTGGAGCTTCCCAGGACTCTAGATCTTTTGCAAGTTGCTCCCCGAACAGAGTTGGGGAGCATTTGAAGCCTTGAGGGAGAACGGTCCATGTGAGCTGGGTTTTGCGCCCACTTTTAGGGTTTTCCCATTCAAATGCAAAAATTTTCTGGCTGGTTTCGTGGATAGGGAGGCAAAAGAAGGCATCTTTTAGGTCTAAAACAGTAAACCAGGTTAGCTCAGGTGTTAGACAAGTTAATAAAGTGTATGGATTGGCTACTACTGGATACAAATCTTCTGTTACTTTATTGACAGCTCTCAAATCCTGTACTATCCGGTATGACCCATCAGATTTTCGAACAGGTAAAATGGGAGTATTGAAATCAGATTGGCATTCTTTCAGTAACCCTAACCGCAGAAAATTTTCAATTACTGGGCTAATTCCTTCCCTGTCTTCTTTCTTTAGGGGATATTGCTTAATTCTCACTGGCTTTGTCCCTTCCTTGAGCTTAATTACTATAGGGGAGGCATTTTTGGCCCTCCCTGGTACATCAGAGGCCCATACTCCGGGAAATACTTGACTTAGAACCTCTTCATCAATTTTCTCCTCAATTTCAATAGCTGTTAAGGTTAAACTTAATAGCTCTATGTACTTTTGATCATTTACCTCCAGAGTAACCTCTCCATTTTTGAAGGTAATGGTTGCTTGTAACTGCTCCAATAAATCCCTGCCTAAAAGTGCCTTTGGTGAATTAGGCATGTACAAAAATTTATGAATACTCCATTGTTTTCCCAATTTATACTTCAAAGGTTTGCAAAAATATGCCCTTTCAGACTGGCCAGTTGCCCCCTGCACTACAACATAATCATTTTCCACAGGTACTAGAGCTCTATTTAAAACTGAATATGTGGCCCCTGTATCAACCAAAAACTCCACCCTCTTCCCTTCTTCCCCCAGCCTCATTGTTATAACCAGTGGATCCGCTGGGGCAGAATCCCCCGGTCCTCCTCAGTTATTTTGTACGTGTGCAGCTACTTGTTGGTCACTTCGTCTCCATTTTGGGCACTGATCTTTCCAGTGCCCAGTTCTTTTACAGATTGCACACTGGTTTCTGCCCAGCCGAGGGGGTCCTTGTCTGGGTGGTCCCTGATTACGTTTCTTTTGCTTTTCTTCTTGTACCACTGCCACCAACTTTTTCATTCCTTGTCTATATCCTTCTTCTCGGTTACTAAATACCCTCCAGGCTTCCTCTAGCAAGACTTCAAGATTTCTTCCTTCCGGACCCCGGATTTTCTGAAGTTTACGTCTAATATCTCCAGTAGACTGCCCCAAAAATGAATTAACTAGTTGGTTCATCCCTATTTCAGACCCTGGGTCTAATGATGTATGACGACGCATAGCATCCCTTAAGCGCTCTAAAAATTTTGATGGAGTTTCGGAGGGTCCCTGCTTAAGGGAATATAAGGCAGACCAATTTATGGTTTTTGGAATAGCCCTTTCTACCCCGGTTGCTATCCACTCCTGATAATCTGTTAATTTCTTTACCTCTGCTGATACATTAGGATCCCATTCTGGGTCTTGGAGGGGGAAATACTCTTTTACATCTAACTGCTTGCTTCTGCAGTAATCCTCTGCCAAAGTCCCTGCTGTTTTTAAGATCAGCTGTTTTTCTGTTTCAGTGAAAGCATCCAGTAGTAACTGGATGTCAGCCCAATCTGGGTTGTGTTGCTTGATAACATATCGCAGGCGTTTGGCAGTAAGTATCGGATCGACACGATAATTCCTAGCGATCCTTTCCCATGCTTCTAAATCAAGAGTGGTAAATGGCACTTTAATCATTAACCTCCCTCCTTCTGGTCCCACTGCCTCTCGCAGAGGGGCCTGTAACACTGCTTGTCTCCTAGTTCTAGATGCAACTGGACTGTCCGGGGGGGGGCGGATTCTAGTGGATGTACCTTCCCCGCCTGAGTCCTCCTCCTTTTTGGGGAAGTCCTCTTCCCTTTCATCCTCATCTTCAACCTCTCTTCTTCTAGGAGGAGCTTTCACCCACTCAAATGTATCTCGTTCTTGTTCCTCAGAATGATAAACCTTGTCTGACCTTATACACCGTTGTCCTATACTGCATGCTGAACAACAGCGTTTGATTTTCCCCTTCTTTGCCTTGTTTTCTTTTTCAAGGGCTAAGACCAGTGGGTCTGAGGGCGGTCTGATCCCACAGTCCCTTTGCCATTCTTGGTGATTTCTTAGAACAAAGAACATATCAGCATATGAAACCTCATCCCATTTACCTTCCCGTCTTAAAAACAACATTAACTGCAGTAAGGTATTATAATCTAAAGTTCCAGTGGGTGGCCACTTTGCTCCGTCCTCCAACTTATATAACGGCCACCAGCGCGTGCAATATTGGATTAGATCTTTTCTATTCTCAGAGCCTCCCCTACTGGTGACTTCCTTCCAGTGGGCCAAGATGCACCCTAAGGGGCTAGCCCGAGGAACTTCCTTGCTCTGGTTAGATCCCATTATCTCTCTCTCCTTGCCCTATCTCGCTTCCACCCAAACCTCCCTTCACAGTACTTCACAGTAGATTCCCAGTCTTCCTCCCACACACAACTCCAGGTGGCAGGTATCAGATGTGACTTCCCACACACAAGCTTTAAAATCTTAGGTTCAAAATCAGCTCGATCAGGAAACTTTGATTTACACTCGGGGCATATGCCCTGACGCTTATTAGAACAGCAATACCAGCGCCTCTCACAAACTCCGCACTGCAATAGTACCCATGCAGCGTGCCAGCCTCTCGATGCACCAAAGGCCCTCAGGAATTGCCCACAGAAGCAGGCTATTCCGCGTATTACAGGGAGCTCTAAATCCTCTACGGGAGGCTGTTCCCAGTCCAGACTGACTATCGCACCAGCTGAAGTCCGATAAAGCCCCTCTAAATGAACTCGTTCGTCTCCTCTATCTATCTAGTAATTCACGGGATTCACAAACTCCCAGGGGTCGAGTCCAAACCACTGGGGCAGAGGAACCCCTTGAGTTCGTCTCGCCACGGTAAAAGCCTGCACAATCTACAATCTACACCGCAATTCACCACCTCTACTCAATGAACGTCCTCATCCGCGCTTCTCTACTACTTGCTCTATTTCTCTGCCAGACGCTCCCTGCCTCACAGCCGGCCCTAGCCAGTGCCTCAGGCCTCACTCGGCCCCTTCAGTCGCGGGTAGAACTCCCCCGCACTGTAGATATACTCCCTTTGTACACCGTGCACTCACACAATTACAAACACACACAATGCATTAACTACACAGCAATACAGTGTCCGGACGCCACACACACACACACGAGTTCACTCGAACCCACTCCCAGGGTTGCTAGCGGCCGCTCTATCGGACAGTGAACTCTCTCCTCCCAGCCGCCCTATCGGCTGGAGGCACAGGCTGAGCACTCAGACGTCTCTGAGTGACTTATTCAGCCTTCCTATCCCCCGGGGGCCCTCTTAATACATACCGAATCCTCCGCACGCCAGCAGGTCCTTGTCTGTCTCCGCAGAAGGCAAAGTGGACAGCGGAGCTCCTCCGGGAAGATCCCGGGGCGCGCCTAGGAGGTCCCTCTATCCCTCCTGCCCCGCGGGGACAGAGACGGAACCTCCTGGCTGGCTCGCCAAAATGTTTTGCGGAGAAAATCAAAAACTCCACAACTTTGTAAAAGTTGTAAAGCCGGTATGTTTATTGCAGCGCTGGACGCATGCGGGGATTACTCCCCTCAAAAGGCATGCGTCCCTCTGGGATCTTCAGGTCCCTTTTTATCTTTCTCCCCAAATACATATGCATACAATTTTACAATAGGTTCATACATATTCATTTTACAG
>JANIJU010000049.1:0-19815 GCA_025504685.1 Leucosticte australis
CCCTGGGGGCATCCCCTAGCTTAGGGAGACACAAGAAGCTTCCCTCACAAAGCTGTTAAGACCCTATTGGCTCCTTCCCCTGTTCCTGTGTCTATTCCTGTGTCCCTGAGCCACTCCCTCCCTATTCCCTGACTGGCCCTCATTTCTGTACTGCCTGGAGACCAGGTTCACCCCCAGCTCCTCGGGAGGGAGAAACCTCGGGTCTCCCCCTGGGGACTGGGAACATCTCATGCACGGCTGAATTAAACATCTGTGGATACCATGCAAAGGCTCTTTTTGCTTCCTTACCCCAGACTTTACTAGCAGCTATTCAGGCTGCAACAGTCCACCACTAGACTTTGTGCCACTGATCACCAGGGTTCCAAGAAGGTCGATTCTGTGCAAGGTGTTTTTGCTTGTATGTACTTATTCAGAAAGAATTGGCAGGATTTACAACAGGGATTTCTGCTCCATATCTTCTGTGGGGAAAAAATGGAATGACCCACGCTCCCTCTCACTGGTGGTGGGTAAAGCGGTCCTGTTGTTGGTGGCAGTGAATGTCACCTGCACAGGAGCTGTGCCAGACTGGTGTGACATACTGTGGGAAGGAGCACTCTAAGGGAGGTAAAAGCTGGGCTGTAGAGTTCATTCAAAGACTATTCATCAGACCATAGAAGCCCCTGTTTTGTGAAGATCAGGAACAATTCCTAGGCAAGGGCTGAAGCTGCATATCTGTGAGTTCCTTTATCTCCTAGGTCAATTTCTCCATTAATGATAGCAGATTGTCCTGGCTTAAAAGACAGATGTCTTCCAAGAAAGCTGGGAATCTTCCTGGGATGGAGAGATAGCCCTCTCCCTCCAAATCATTACAACTCCAGATTACAGGGCTTCCAGGCAAAGATACGGGAAAAGAAATATCAGTTATTTTATAGAATATATGGATATAGGTGAACAAGAGAGAAAAGCCACCAGCACCCCCAAGCAATGCCAGACTCTCCGCGCTGAGCAGTTCTGCCTTTGCTGTAGTTATGACCACAACCGGCAGAGGGCGCTGTGAGCTGCGGCGGGGCAGAGCGGCTGCAGTGACTCTGCCCTGGCTCCGGGGGGCGCTGTTGGCCCAGGGGGCTCCAGGGGCCCCCGGCTGCGAGCCCTGAGCCACCCCAGGGGTAACGGCGGCCTCGGGGACAGAGAGAAGCTGGGGCTCTGCTTTCCCAGGTTCCCACCTGTCTGTGGCAGTATCCTGGCCATGGCAGCTCTGCTGTTGTTCCAGTCAAGCAGCACCTGGGGCTCCCTCTCTCCAGAGAGAGAGAGAATAGGTGGGGTGGTCCCGTTTCCCCTCAAGCACCCACGCAGATGGTGAGGATCTTCCTGGCGATGGCGAGTGTGGAAAAGTCCCCGTCAGCCAGCAGCTGCTGCAAGCAATGGGCTCACCTGTGGATGGCAAGGAGAATTCTGAAGCAGTGCCGGGTCCAGCACCAAAAACTGCCCAAACTGCCCTGCTCCTAGCATGGCCAGCTAGTTCTTCCCTCAGCAAGCCAGTGCCCAACCCTGTCCTCCCTCCCTGGAAGCTTCCAGTGGAATGGGAGAGTCATTGGCCAGTTCTTTTGCATCTCAATTGCCCCACAGGCATCAACTGCCCTCTGCTCGCCACATCGCCCTTTTCAGGTAACAAACGAGAGAAAATTCACCAAAAAAACAACCCCAAACACACATTTTCCACCCTGAATTTTTCCCATACCAACGTGTTACATCAAACTTTGACTTTTAAACTATATGCATGGATACATTCATACATACATGCAGATATGGATACAGGCCCAGTGTTTTGGGCAATTCACCCCAAAAACAAGGTCCCCTGGAGATATCCATTGTGTTTATCCATCTTTCTGCATCACCCACCAAGTGCAACCTGGTCCCACAGGTGGGTTTATCTTTGATCAAGGCAGAATTAATCCAAACAGGCTTTCCTAGCACACCTCCCATGTGCACCACCAGAACCTTGTCTCCACCTGCTGTGCACAGGGGTTTGGACTGGGCATGGCCAGCTTGGTTGGTGGAATCTCTGCTATTAACTAACCATGTAGCCTTTGCTAAATGCAGCTCCCACTGCTTGAGGGTCCCATCCCTCCATTGCCCTCAATGTTTTTTTGAAGTGTTCATTGCACTGCTGAAGTTTCCTGGCCACTGGTGCATGGTCGGGAATGTGATGTACCCACTCAATGCCAGCTTCTCTAGCATGGTAGGGAATGTGATGTACCCACTCAATGCCAGCTTCTCTAGCCCAGGTGTTGATAAGGCTGTCCTTGAGATGAGTCCCTGTGTTGGACTCAATTCTCCCGCAGGTACCATGCCTCCAAAGGACCTGCTTTTCCAGGCCCAGGATGGTGCTCTGGGCAGTGCCATGAGGTGCAGGGTAGGTCTCCAACCACCCAGGGGTGGCTTCTACCATTGGGAGCACGTAGCACTTGCCTTGGCAGGTTTGAGGCAGCGTGATGTAGTCAATCTGCCAGGCCTTGCCATGCTTCTGTTTGAACCATGGCCCCCCATACCACAGGGGCTTCACCCACTTAGCCTGCTTGATGGCAGCTCACGTCTCACAATCATGGATAATCTGGGAGATGCTGCCCATGGTTACATCCACCCCTGGGTCTCATGCCCACCTACAGGTGGCATCTCTGCCCTGATGGCCTGAGGCATCATGGGCCCATCGAGCTGTGAACAACTGTCCCTTGTGTTGCCAATCCAAACCTATCTGTAACACCTTGATTTTTGCAGCCTGATCCACCTGTTCATTCTTTCAGTGCTCCTCATTAGCCCAACTCTTGGGCACATGGGCACCCACACGACAGACTTTCACAGGTAGCTTCTCTACCCAGTGGCAATGTCTTGCCATTTGTCTGCAGCCCAGATTGCTTTTCCCCTATGCTGCCAATTGGCCTTTTTCCACCTTTCCAGCCAGGAAAGGCCTCCACAGAGCATTGTCTAGCATCCATGAGTCAGTGTAAAGAGAGTTCTGGCCACTTCTCTCCCTCAGCAATGTTCAGGGCCAACTGGACGGCTTTGAGTTCAGCAAGTTGGCTCCATCCTCCCTCTCCTTCAGTAGCTTCTGCAGCCTGTCCCGTGGGGCTCCATTCAGCTGCTTTGCACATTCAGTTCGTCCTTACAATGTGACAGGAACTGTCAGTGAAAAGAGCGTAGTGTGTTTCTCCTTGTGGCAGTTGGTTGTAAGGTGGAGCTTCCTCAGCACATGACACCTGTTCCTGCCCCTCTTCTTCCCGGAGATCAAAGTTCTCACCTTCAGGCCAATTTATAATTATCTCCAAGATCCCAGAGCAGGTTGTCTTTCCAATACTGGTGTGCTGTGCGATGAGGGCAATCCATTTGCACCTGCACCATGCCTTGCTGTACCTGGACAGCCCACAGGAGTCCCTGTGACAGGCGGCCATAAGGTTCATCTGTGAGCCACGAGCCTGGGCTTCCCCTGCCCTGCCCTGCCCCACCTTGCCCTGCCCCGCCCTGCCCCACCCAACCCCTCCCTGCCACGCCCAGCTCCACCCTGGCCTGTCACACCCAACCCCGCCCCTCCCTTGCCTACCCCACCTTGTCCCACCCCATCCCAGCCCTGCACATCCACACTTTACCCAGCCCCTCCCAGCCACACCCAACCGCGCCCAGCCACGCCCTGCCCTGCACAGGTCTGCCCACAGTGCCCTGCCAAGCTGAACTGGGCCCCGCCCTGCCAAACCCCGCCCCACCCCGCCCCATCCCAGGCCTTCCCTGCCACGCCCCACTCCGCCTCACACTTCTCTGCCCTGCCAAACCCTGTCCCACCCTGCCTGCCCCATTCAGCTCCGCCCTGCACTGCCCAAACCTGTCTCACCCAGCCCCACCCCACTCCACCCCACCACGCCCAGCCCTGCCACACCCTGCCCTGCCCCACCCTGCTTCGCCCAACCCTGTTTCTCCTCACCCTGCCGCAGCTCAGCCCCGGCCCGGTCCCAGTCCCCCTGCTGCCCTGGCAGCGCCATCCGTGCCCGGCCCCGGGGAGCCCCGGCTGGCCTCGGCGCTGCTGCCGCCCTCTGGCAGCCGTGCCCTGGGGCGGCAGCGTGCGGCCAGGGCCCGGGCTGAGCCCTGCCGGGCCAGCAGGCCGTGTGGCCACAGCGCCGGCAGCGCCGCTGGCAGGGAGCTGTGCCGCTGGGGCCGTGACAGGCTCTGTGTTCTCAGGGATGGCCAGGCGGCACCTCAGGATGTTGGGAAGGATGAAAGTTTGACAAGAAAGTCGCACAGATATGTATGCTTAGCAGAAAGATTTTTAAATGTGGAATCTGATGAAGGACTAGAGTTTGAAGCAAGTTTTGATACAGAAGAAAATAATTGCTGAGCCAGTTTTACTGGATAACCAAGAAGGCAAAGGGGATGTTAGTTAGAAGGGGTTTTTATGACTTAGAGCAAAGGATAACCCCACCTCAAACAGGAAGATGTTTTTACCAAGCAGGAAGATAGCATAGGCAAACAAGTCAGCAAAGTTGCAAGTAGGAAAAAGGTCTCAGAATTTTCCACTGCAAGAAAGCTGAAAAACAACTTCTACCTTAAACTGTAATGTAATAACTTTTAGTGATTGGAGAACAGTAACATGAATATGGTAATTATAGTAGTTATGATAGGCTATAGATAATTGTTAAGGTATAGATTGGTTCTACTGTATTAAGATGCTCAGCAAAGAAAAGTATCTAATGCATTGTAACCAAAACCAAATGGCCTCCAGGCCTGCCTGCAGCTGGAGCTGACAGCTGTAGGCTCAGGCTCTGTCACCCACAACCCTGGACTGCTGTAACATCATGGATGGAATAAACTGCATTTTGGAGAGCTGCCTGGAGTCCCACATCCCTCATTTTGGCTCTTACACCTGTTGCTGGCCCCACCCAGATCTGGTGTTAGCTGGCACCGCCAGTGCCCAGATCTGGCAACTTCCCAGTGCTGGCACAACCCAAATGCAGCAATTTTCTGGCAAAGAAAGCCAAAATCCAGCAGCTTCCCAGTGCTGCCACCGGCACCGCCCGGATCTGCTGTTAGCTGGCACTGCCTGTGCCCAGATCCAGACATTTCCTGGTTCCAGCACAGCCCAGATGCAGCACGCTTTTGGAAAAGGACGACAAAACCTGGCAATTTCCCGGTGCCAGGACTATCACTGCCCAGATCTGCTGTTTCCCAGAACTGCCAGTGCCCAGATCCGGCAATTTCCTGGTGCTGGCACAGCCCAAGTGCAGCAATTTGCTGGCACAGAAATCCAAAATTTGGAAAATTCCAGGTTCTGGCCCCAGCACCATCCAGATCTGGTGTTTGCTGGGACTGCCAGTGCCCAGATTTGGAAGTTTCCTGGTGCCTTCACAGGCCAGGTCTCGAAATGTGGTTTTTAGGCAGAGGAGTTCCTCAGACTGTAACTTTGCTTTTTCTTGCTCTGGAGGGAAGTCTTTTCCCGAACTAGTAGGGGGACAGGCTGCTTGAACTTGCTTTCTAGACGGACCCCTTTTGAAGTTTTCCTCCCAAAATTTGCCCTAAACCAGCACAAACAGTCACAATGAAAACTTCACCAGTGGCACAACTCCCCAGCCCACCAGGAAAAGAAAGGACATGTAAAGCTCTCCGAACATTTGTCCTGCTTTGCTGCAAAAGTCCTGCTGCACACACCGTGCAGTGTGGAAAGCCAAGAGAAGCTGCAGCTGGTGGCAAATCTTGGGACAGAAGCTCAACTCTGTTCTCCAGGAGAGGTTCTTGAGAAGAGCAGACAGGAGAAGATTCCTGGAAAACTGAAACAGCTTTCCAGAAGTAAAATGAAAATGAAAGAAACAATCCAAGATGTTTTCCTCTATTTGGTCTATGCTCCCCTTTTCCATGTTGCACTACTTCTCCATCCCAGTAATTCCAAATGCACCTCACCTCTAAGATTGGTGACTTAGCAAGTTTTAGACACTCTAAAATACCATGAGCCACACACAGTTTTCCTTGCCATGTTTTTACTGGAAAGCAACACTGGAGATGGAAGTGCAGTGCTGGGGTCAGGTAGGAATCCTACACCAAGGGAAGGTGCCCCGACAGTGTTTGACCCTCAGCAAGGACAATGCCCAGCAGCAAGCGAGGGCATTGCTCTGCCAGCGTGCAGGAGTCAGGGCTCTGCATCTGGGCTCAACACTGCAAAGTTCCCGTGTTCGGACAGACGAAGGGGCTGTCCCCGGGGCGCGCGGGGCTCGGCCGTGGGGCTCGTGGGGCGAGCGGGGAACGGACACGGGGACGAACGGCCCCGGGGCTTCAGTTGCAGCAGCGGCAGCGGCGGCAGCGGCAGCGGCGGCAGCGGCAGCAGCGGCAGCAGCGGCGGCGGCAGTAGCAGCGGCAGCAGCAAAAACAGAGAAGCCTCAAAACTCTTTTTCTTTCTCTTTCTCTCCCTTTCCCACTCTCGGGCACCCTTCTCTCGGGGCCCGTTTCCCGGCGTCCCTCTCCTCTCCCCGCCTCCCTCTCTCCCCTTGCCGGGTCGGGCCATGCCCACGGCCCGCCCCCGGCCCCGGGCGGGGCTGCCCCGCCCCCGTCCCCGTCCCCGTCCCCGTCCCCGTCTCCGTCCCCGTCCCCGTCCCCGGGAGTCCCGCCGCAGTCTCGCCTCCGCCCGGCTCTGGCGGTACTGGTGGTGGCGCTGCTGGGCGGGCATCAGTGCCTGGTGCTGGGGCGGCATCGCCGCCCTTTGCCTCCGCCTGGCCCGAGCCCGGCCCCGGACCCGACCCAGGGTCCATCCCCGACCCCGGCCCCGGCCTCGGCTGCTCCCGGGCCCCGCGGAGGACACACGCGGCGCGGCAGCTCCCGCCGCCTCCGCTGCGGCTTCCCCGGCCCGAGCTCCGCCGCTCGGCAGCACGGCCGCCAGCCCCGAGCCTCCCGTGCCGCGTTCCAAAGAGAGAACGCCCGGGGATGGCCGGCCCGGGGCGGGTGAGGGGCGCTCGGGGGCCGTTGCTGGCCCCGGGCCGAGCGCTGACAGCCGCGTCCCGCCCGCAGGGAAGGCGCAGGAGGCCCTGCAGGAGCGCTACCGGCTGGGTTCGCTGCTGGGGCGCGGCGGCTTCGGCAACGTCTTCGCGGCCACGCGGCTCTCGGACGGCGCCCCGGTGAGCGGCGGGGCCGGCGGCGGGCGGAGGGGGAGGAAGAGGAGGAGTAGGGGCTGGAGGAGGACAAGGAGACGAAGGAGGAGAAGGTCGGGGCGCGGCGGGACGGGGGGCGAGCTCAGCCCGCTGCTCTCCCTTGCTCGCAGGTGGCCATCAAACGCGTGCCGCGGGATCGCGTCCGACACTGGGGCGAGCTGGTGAGTGAGCGGGGCCAGCGGCAGCAGCCGGTCCGAGCCGGGCGGCGAGGAGCCGGGGCCCGGCAGGCTGGGAGCCGCCGGGAGCTCTGCGGGGAGAGCGGGCGTGGGCTGAGCAGGGCATGCAGAGCATCTCGGGCTGGCCGAGGGCTGCCAGAGCCCCGGCACGGCCTCAGCCCCACTGACGGCATCGCGCTCCTCCCGCAGCCCGACGGCACCAGCGCGCCCCTGGAGATCGTGCTGCTAGCCAAGGTGTCCTGTGGCTGTGCCGGTGTCATTCAGCTCCTGGAGTGGCTTGAGCTCCCCGACAGCTTCCTGCTGGTGCTGGAGCGTCCGGAGCGGTGCCAGGAGCTCTCGGGTTTCCTGGTGGAGCGGGGGTTCCTGCCAGAGGAGGAGGCGCGGGGGCTGTTCCGCCAGGTGCTGGAGGCTGTGCAGCACTGCACCAGCTGCGGGGTCCTGCACAGGGACATCAAGCCCGAGAACATCCTGCTCGACCTGGCCAGCGGGCAGCTGAAACTCATCGACTTTGGCTGTGGCGCCTTCCTCCAAGACACAGCCTACACCCAGTTTGCAGGTGAGCCCCGGCAGGGGATGCTCCTGGGCATCTCATGGCCCAGCCTGGGTGCAGCACCGGGGCTTCTCCCTATTGCAGCTGGGATGGGATTGATGCTGGAGCTGAGCTGATTTGGGTCGGGGTGTGAGGAGGGCCAACTCCCAGCCCTACCGACAGCCTTCAGCACCCACTGTGGCCTGGGCTGGAGCTGGAGCTGGGGCAGCCAGCCTGACACAAACCCCCATGGGGGTAGCAGAGAGGGGTGTCTGACCCCATGCCCCGGATGGTTTGGTGTGCCGGCGAGGAAGGGCTTGGACTGCTCTGCTCCCCTTGTTTGCCTTGGCTTATTAACATTTTTGGGCCATGCAGGTGGGGAGGAGAGTGGGTTTTCTCCACCACTGAGTGGGTTTTTCCTTTGTGTGTCATGGTTGGTCCTTCTCAGGGTTTCTGCTGCCCTCTTCCCGCACCAGAGGCTTCTTTTTTAGCCCCAAATTTGTGCATAAGTCCCAGGTGCTGGTGAGAGGGCAGCAGTCACCCCGTGTGCCACTGGGGCAGCCCCCACATGCCCAGGGATGCTGGGGCCAGGCTCTGGGAGCAGCAGCATCCCCCTGCTGAGCTCTGTCTGTGTTCCACAGGAACCCTGTCCTACAGCCCACCAGAGTGGATCCAGCACCAACGCTACCACGGCGAGGCAGCGACGATCTGGTCCCTGGGCCTCCTGCTGTGCCACCTGGTCATGGGGAAGCACCCGTTCAGGAGGGGCCAGGAGATCATCCGGGGGCGGATCTTGTTCCCACGATGGCTCTCTCAAGGTGGATCCTCATCTCTGGGCACGGGGGGAATACCAGTGCTGGGAGCCAGCAGCAGGCTCATGGGCATCCTGCTCTGGCAGCTGCTGAGGAGGTGGCACATGTCCTGCTTTCCTGCTCTCCTCCAAACAGAGAATCCATGGGGAAGTTCAGGCCCAGCTCTGGGCACACCCAGCATGGCCTGGGCATGGGAACAGGGGGGCAACTTCTCCAAATGACTGATTTCTGGTTTCTCTCCCCAGAGTGCCAGGACATCGTTAAGAGGTGTTTGTCCATGCAACCCTCGGACAGGCCATCCTTAGAAGAGCTTTTCTGTCATCCTTGGGTGCTGGGTGTTCCTCTGCCCTAGAAGATGGGAGAGATCCATGTGCACAGTTGGATCCAGAGGCCTGGCAGGTACCAGCTCCACACGTCTTGGCAATCAGTGGCAAAGCAAACCAGACTGGTTTTGTCCTGCCTGTAGCTCTGAGCAGGGGTCAGCAGAAGGGAACAAGCAGCTCTTGGGCTGGAGCTGAGCTGGAGACCTGGTGTGGCAAGCACTGGTGGCCACCATCCCCCCTGGTTTGTTTGTCTGGTTCATGGATGGCTGGGGCCCTGGGCAGAGCCCTGACAGCCTGGTCTGGCCCCAGGGAAGGAGAAGGAGCCCCTGGAGAAGCTGTACCTGGTGGGGCTGCTGCTGGAGACACCAAGGACAACCTCAAGGATGACAATCTCTTCCTCTGCCTGGCCAGCTGAAGATGATGGACTTGGATTCTGGCACCTTCTTCAAAGACATTTTCCACGCCCAAATTGCAGGTGAGTCCACAGCCAGGGGGATGCTCCCAGATCTGGGCAAGGCACAGCCTGGCTGGGCACCAAAGGTTCCCCCCTTTGCTGGGGCAGATGCAATGAATTCTTCACTTGGCAGCCCAGCTGCTTTTTGGCTCTGGGCAGCTGCTGAGGGCTGGATGTGCCGTGGCTGGCTGCAGGCTGGGCACATGTCCTGCCCTCCTGCTCTGCTGCCAAAGGCAGCAGGGATGGGCAGCTCTGGGCACGGCCAGCATGGCCTGGGCACCGCAGGCCTTGGCACAAGGGGACAGGAGCCCTCAGCTGACGGGCAGTTTCTGCTTTCTCTCCTTGCAGCCGGGCTCTGCGGGTGCTGAGGCTGCTCTGGGCTCTGCCAGGGCTCTGCTGGAGCTCAGCACTGGGCCGGAATCAGCCAAAGAAGAAATGGTGTGACCTGCAGCACAGACTTGCTTGAGCATTTCGGCAACACAGCTCAAGTCTGCAGAGTGTACGCCTCCAAGGGAAAACATGACACCCCCCAAAAAATAAACTTGTTCAATAACTTCTGAAATTAAATCAGTCTGGGGTGACCCCAAATTACATTTCTCAGCTTGCTCAAGCTGTAGCTCAGCCCTTCTCTGAACAGTTCTCTCCACTGCCTGCCTTTTACTTCCCAACTGCTCTCTTCCCGCAGTGAGCTCCCAGCCCATCGCAGTCTCCATCACACTGTTGCCTTCCTTGGTGCCCCCTCACCACAAGGAAGAGGGAGCCCCAGACTTAGGGATTCATCCTGTCACTGGCTGAGGAGCAGCAATGTCTCAGAGGTCCAGTGGGATTTTAGTGTCTTTCAGAGCCACTCTCCAGCCCTCAGCTCTCCTCACTGCTGAATTCCCATTCCCTTTTCCTCGTCCTTTCAGCAGGATGAGCTCTGTGAATCCCCTTGAGCCTCCCCACTCTTCCCAGCCCATGCACCCCCCTCAGTTTGGCTGAAGCTTCTCTGTCTCCTCTGGCACACCAGTCCAGTGCCCTGTGCGGGGAGCCCCAGCCCCAGAGCACAGCACCCAACAGTGCAGTCCGGGCTGGAGCAGCTGCCCTGCAGGCCTGGCTTGGCTCTTTGTGGCAAGGGAATGCTCCCTGATTCCAGCTGTCCCTGCAGGATGGCCCCAGGGCAGAGCCCAGCCAGGCTCCCACTGCAGCCCCTGGAGCTTGGGGTAGACAGTGCTCCCAGAGCTGAGGTTCCTGGGGAGCACCTGGAGCTGTGCCTTGCACTCTGCTGCCGTGTGTCACAGTGCAGGCTGGCTGGTACTGTGTGAATGCACCAGCCCCTGGTTTGACTGAGAGGGGCCTTGCCCAGTCACATCTCTCCCAAGGCTGCAGCATTTCACCGGCCAGAATCTGACAGGGCATAGAGATCAGAGCAATGAAATTATCCAGACTGGGTTTTTCAAAGGAAGGGCTTGAGAATAAACGCTCTCTGTTTGCCACATGGACACTGGGGTGAGTGGTCTCTTTGTCTCCCACCCACTCCCCACGCCAGTCAACTTTACAGCCACCCACTCCCTCACACATCGCCCTTGTTCCTTCCCACTGCCGTGTCCTGTCAGGGCCTCCACAGCCCCTCATCCCTTTGTGGCCCCATCTCCTCAGGGTCTCCCCCAGCCCAGCCAAGCTGCCCAGCAGCAGCGCCACAGCCCCACAGCAGCTCCAGAGGAGCCCCAGCCAGAGGCACCTCGGAGCTCTCAGCAATGCAGGCAGCAGCACACGGGCAGGAGGACACGGATGGCGCTTCCTGCCTGGCACAGGGCTTGTGGCCATCTCCAGGCACCGCTCTCGCAAGGATCCCCACAGCTCCAGCCTCTGCCCACCCGCTCTGTTGCAAGCACAAAGGTTTCAGCAGAACCACCAAAAACCAAAGGGCTTCTGGCCATTTTCCCTGCAGCACTGCACGGCTGGGCAGCTTGCTGAGCCCAGGCACCCTTTTCCCTGCTTCCCCTATGCCCTGCCAATCCTGGGCAACAAAGAAAAGCTCCTGACAGTCTGTATATTATAACACATTCTATATTTACATAAGATAAAAAATGGAAGGGAAGAAAAGAAAAATCCTAAAGAAAAAGAAAATCCCCGCTGGCTTAGGTGGCCCCAGCAAAGAGAGCCTCCTGGATCAGCTCTCTACAGAGCTCCAGCAGTGCAGCCAGACGAGCCATGACAGACGAGGCCGAGGCCGAGCCATCCATGCCCTGCGCAGCTGATCTTGAAACCTCTGGAAGATGGAATATTGACCACTCGCTGTTGCTCGGAGGACATGCAGTGTTTCAAGTGCCAGCTCGGACACGGCACTGCTCATGTCCTCCGTCAGGCATTCGAGGGCTGTAAGAGAGAGGAACAGAGGCAAGGTCAGATGGCAGATCTGTGGGGAGCCAAGGAGAGCCCCGTGCCAGGGCCATGGCAGCCGACTCTTGTCATGGCCAGGAGGGAGCAGGGACCAAGGGGACCAGCCCGAAGCTGCTGGCCACGAATCCCCCACGTGGCCCTGAAATCTCAGTGTGCTCTGCCCACGGGAGCAGAGCCCTCCGCAGCCGGGGCAGGGCTCGAAGCTCTCCCCCCGCCAGCCCCCACTGCCAGCCCGCTGCCCTCACTCACCACTGCAGATCAGCTGCAGCTCTTGCTGCTGCCCCCTCAGGTGCCGCCCGGCCATCCCTGGGAACACAGAGCCTGTCACGGCCCCAGCGGCACAGCTCCCTGCCAGCGGCGCTGCCGGCGCTGTGGCCACACGGCCTGCTGGCCCGGCAGGGCTCAGCCCGTGCCCTGGCCGCACGCTGCCGCCCCAGGGCACGGCTGCCAGAGGGCGGCAGCAGCGCCGAGGCCAGCCGGGGCTCCACGGCGCCGGGCCCGGCTGGCGCTGCCGGGGCAGCAGGCGGGGCTGGGGCCGAGCTGCGGCGGGCCGGGGAGGGAGCCCGGGCTCGTGGCTCACCCATGAACCTGATGGCCGCCTCTCGCAGGGGCTCCTGTGGGCTCTGCAGGTAGCGCAGGGCCCGGCGCAGGTGCTCGGCCGCTCTGCTCCTGTCCTCTGCCAGCTGGAGAGAGCGGCGGCAGGGAAGGAAGAGTTGGCGCGGGCTCAGCCCCTGGGCCGGGCGCTGCCTGCGCCCAGCCCCGGCCTCCCCTGCCCGCACAGCCCTGAGGCGCGGCCAGCAGCCGCTGGCGCCGGGCTCCCGAGGGGAGGGGGCAGAGGGCCGGCTGCTGCCCGGGGAGCCGCGGTGCCGGCCCGCCCCGCAGCCCCGCCGGGCCGGGGCTCCACGGGCACCCGGCTCGGGCCCACGGGAGCCTGGAGAAGAGCCCGCGCGGCCTCTGCCTGCAGCAGCGGGCAGGGGCACAGCTGCCAGCACCGCACACTGAGCACCGCCCTCGGGAGGTTTCTCCAGGCTGAGGCTGGGAATTCTTGGCAGTCCTTACCAGACTCTCGCCAAACTTCCATGTCTGATGCACCTGTAGCACTTGATCGAGATCCCTCCTCCTCAGGAATCTGGCTGAAGAATGCAGCATTTCCCGGGAGGCCTGGGGAGCAGCAGAGATGTGGAGATGGCCCCACAGGCCAGGGCACAGGAGCATCCCAGTGCCACAGCCTGGAGGAGGCTGCGGCCCGCAAGGTGCCAGGGCAGGAGGCAGCCCAGCCCCCTGCCAGGGGGACAGCAGCCGGCCACAAGTCCTCACCTCAGCTACAAGCGGATTCTCATCATGGCAGTGGAAGTAGAGTGGGAGCAGGCTCTGGCGCACGTGTGACTTCAGGGCCTTTCTTCCCTCTGGCGTTAATAAGTCCAGCATCTCTTGAAAGACACACATGGAGCTCAGCTGCACCTGGCTGTCATCCTGTATGAAAGGAAGGACAAAAGACCTCAGCATCAGCTGCTTCAGGCCCCCCAGGGCGCAGGGCTGCATCTCCACAGGGCACCGAGTGTCCGGGCAGCAGCCAGTGGCCGTGGCTGTGGGCACAGAGCCTTACGCAGTTAAAGAGTGGCAGGAGCGCCTCAGCCAGCTGCAGGGCAATGAGGGTGGGTATTGGGGCACCATTATCCAGGAGCAAATATCGGAGTAGAAGAATGGTCATCCTGACCATGTCACTATCATTTTCCTCCAGGAGCTCCACAAGATTTTCAGTCAGGCTCCCCATTTTTTCAGCCTGCGTGGAACACAAGTTTGTGAAACACCACCCTGCTGCCGCAGGGCCCAGAGGCCAAAGGCCTGTCCCGAAGCACTCGGGCAGCTGAAGTGGGAGGCAGGAGAGCTGGGAGCAGCTGCCCCAGCGCCCAAAGCCCAGGCAAGGCCAAGAGACTGCATTGCCCAGCCCCACGCTGCCTGCACGGCTTTAGCCACTGTCCCCTCCTCACCATCAAGGGATTCTTGCCCAGCACTACAAGGCCTCTGAGGGCCAAGTAACGCCTCGCCCTGTGCTCGCTCTGCAGGTTCTGTGACATGATCTCCAGAACACTGTCACTGCATTCCTTCAAGTCCAGGCACTCGAGGACCTGAAAGGCACAGGGCAGTGACAGGGGACACGGCCAGCAGGAGCCCGGAACCGCACAGGGCCGGGCCCGGGCAGCAGCACAGGGCACGGGCACCGTCCTGGCAGCTGTGGCTACGAGAGGGCAGAGAGCTGGGAGGCAGCTCAGCAAGGCAGCACTGGCCTTGAGGCTCACCTCCACAAGGAATGCCAGGGCAGGGAAATCCCAGTATGGCATCTCTTCGCGGAGCAAGTTGAGCAGGTATAATGCAATCTCGGAACAAAAGTATCTGTCTGAATGGCAAATTTCTCTGACAAGAGGAAAAAGGAAACAAGACCCTGAGCCAGTGGGCAAACCTCTCCCAGGAGTGACTCACAGAGTTCTCATCTTTCCCCACCAGCCTTCCAGCAAGGGGACCTGGGCCATGTGGGAGTTGGTTGCTCCTGGGAACCCTCTTCTCCCAGCCTTTTCCAGTGTGCTTGGCCGTCCCTCACTGACAAGGTCCTCTAGCCCATGACCACAGGGACTATGTGGGGCACCTGGGCACAGAGCACAAATGTCAGAGGCAGTGGGGAGAAGGGGTCTCACCTGCCCAGCAGAGCCACGGCAAAGTGGTGGGTGTCAACAGAGAGCAGTGTGTCCCAGCCATGCCTGCGTTCCATTGCCACCACCACATCCTCACACCGCAGAAGGCAGAGCAGGGACTTCAGGGTCTGCACTGCAAACCTGTGTGCACAGCAAAGCCCAGGTCACACTGGTAGCACTGGCTCTTTCCCAGGCCACATGACAGGGAAACAGGATGGAGCACCTCTTTGGGCTCGTGGAAAGGCCATGCTCTTCCTGACACCCCTTCCAGAATGTATCGACCTCCTCTGGCATATCCAGAGTGCTGAAGAACACTTGGAAGAGCAGATGCACAAAGAGGCGAGGGAAATACACCTTCAATATACGTGGGATGCAGGGCACCTGGAGGATCTTCCACATCACCACGGTTGCCTGCAAAGGACAAAGCCCCCCGAGACAGCGCTCAGTGCCGAGGTGTCCGTGTGGCAGGGCCCGAGCTTGGCAGGGAAAGGCCCAGAGAGACTCAGGGGTAGCACAAGGCCTGGTGGGCCTGAAGCTGCCCCTGGGCCAGGTTTCAGGCCAGCGCCTGAGGCAGGGAGATGTAGTGGGGGAAGGAGGAAGGAGAGCTGCTGGAGAGGTGGCCTTGGGGCCAGCAAAGGCCAGTGTCAGAAACTCACAGCCAGGGCAAAGACACCCGTTTCGTCCCCATCAGAGGTGCTTGTGCTGTGCTCTGGCCAGCTCCCCAGCACATCCAGGAGTGTCAGCTGCACCAGCTCCACAGTCCTGGACGAGCCCATGATGGTCTTCCACATGGCCATGGCAGCTCTGCGGGGTTAGAGCTCTGTCTCAGGTAGTCTCAGACACAGCACTGGGGGGATCTGAGCTGGCTGCCAGTTCTGCCTCTGTCCACTGCCCCTCAGCAGCGGCACCCAGGCAGCCCAGTCCATTGGGGACAGACCCCTTAGGGGCAGGGAGGGAGCATGGCAGCAGGCTCAGGGGCTGACATGCCAGGGCTGGGAAAGGGAGCAGCCAGAGGGCCCTGGAACCCTCTCTTGGTCAGACACCTGGGCCAGGTTGTACAGGGTGATGGGCTGGGGAGCCCTGAGCCCTCTGGGCAGGTGGGCCCCATACCTGTCACAGGACGGGGCCAGACGCAGGAGCGTCACCACTGCGTCATCCGGCTGTGCCTCTGTGAGATCCAGCAGGGGCTTGTCCAGCCTGTGCTCAGCAGAATCATTGGCCATGAGCCACTGGTGGATGTACCTCACCATGGCAGGCACCTGGAGAAGGCAAAGGGAGATTTGGAAAGCTGCCAGAGGGAGCAATGTTCCCAGCTTCCCCAGGGAAGTGCTTCCCTTCCCACCACACTGCCATGTGGCCTCAAAGGCTCACAGCAACCAGCATGCATGGCTTGGGAGGCCAAGCAATTCCTGGGAGAATCAAACCCAGACCACAGGCTGCTTACTTGCGTTGGATTGTAAAAATGTTCCTCTACAAGCATACACAGCAGGGCAGCACTGGTTTTAGTTTGGAAAATGGGCGAGTATGGTCTGAGCCCAGTTCCCATGGTGATGGTCTCTTCCTCCTGCATTCTCTTCAGGAATTGGCAGATGAACTGTCGGAGAAGGGCAGGAAGGCAGGGATGTTTCATGGAATGCTGCACACACAGTGCTCGGCTAAGCAGGGACAGCAGGCCCAGCCCAGGTGGGGGTGGCTGCAGGTACCTGAGCTGTGCTGCGGAAGCGGCCACGGCTGGATTCCTGCTCTCGTGTGCGCTCCAGGGCTGCATCTGGCAAAGAGTGAATGCAGCCAGAGCTGAGGGGCTGCGGGAGAGGCTGGAGAACACAGCCCAGCCCTGTGGTCCCCAGGCAGGGAGAGCCCTGTGATGCCCCAGGAGGATGGAGCACAGCCACTACGGGGTGTCTTCCTGGCCCCTCTTCCATCCTGTCCTGGGCATGTCCCCAGGGGATGGCATGGCATGGCATGGCATGGCATGGCATCAGGTCAAGCCGGCGGCAGGCACCAGTCCTGCAGCTCAGCTCTGCCACTCACCCTCCTGCAGTGGCTGGAACGGCACCACCTCTTCAGTCTCCTGTGCTGGGGCAGCTCCAGGGTCTTCTTCCTCCTCCTCCACCCAGGCCAGCTTGGGCACTCTTGGGGGTCTCTGCTCCATGTCAGTGACTGGATTTGTTGGTATTTGCAGCAGAGATGCCTTGGAAAAGCTCCAAGTCACCAAGTCCTGCAGTTGTGCCTGGAAGGCACCTTCAATAAAGAAGCCTCAGGAAGGCTGCAGGACAGCAAGTCCTGCACTCGGTCCCAAGGGCTCCTGCCACAAGGACAGGAGACTCCTGTCAAGGATTGTGGTCTGGCCTCGAGGGCACCGGCAGCAGGGATGGGAGATGCCTCTGGGGCACCAAATCCCACGCTCTGCCCTCGAGGGCACCTGCAGAAGAGAAGCCTCAGGGAGACCACGGGTCGGCAAGTCCTGTGGTCAGGCCTCGAGCTCAGCTGCAGGAAAGGCTCCGGTTTGGACACGAACGAGCGCGCTGTGTGGGGGCTCCTCACGGCACCGCTCTGTCTTGTCCTGTCCCGTTGTGTGCTCCGAGCACTGTGGTGTGCTCTTGTCACCGCCAGCTCCTATGTCACCACGTGTCACAAAGGGCCCTTGGACACCCGTTCTATGCCACTGTGCCCATGCTGCACTGTGTCACAAAGGGCCCCTGCACACACTGCCGCCTGCCCTGGGGCCAACCCCAGCCCACCCAAAGTGGCCCAGGCTGAAGGAATCTCTCATCCCAGATGTCTAAGACGGCCCGACAGGGTCTTTTGGAATGGTTCAAACCATCAGCAAATGCTGCCCTGCTCTGTGGGCTCAGGGCAGCAGAAGGAGGCCCCCAGGGCTCTGCTGGGCAGGGCATGGGGCCTTCCACAGAAGCTGGCTCGGCCTCCTTGGGACACATCCTGGCTGGTGGCCATCCTAAACCCATGGGTGTGACATGGACAAGGAACATGTGGGCCAGGGCACGAAAGCTGCTCTGAGCCCTGGGGTCTGGGGAGCACTGACATCAGCAGGTGTGGCAGAGTCCCCGCCCAAGCAGACCTGCCCCCACCCCGAGCCCTGGCAGCACTGGTGCCCATCTCCTGCCCCAGAGACCTGTACCCCTGGGGGGCTTCTGTGCCAGAGGGAGCCAAAGCCCACGTGCACTGGGGACTGTGCTCCTTCCTGCAGGGGCTGTTGGCAGGAGCACCTGGAGCCACTGCTGGCAACACTTGGTCTCAGTCAGAAGCTCTCACTCCATGCTGAAATGATTTTCTCATTGAAGTCATTTCCTTCAGCACAAAAACACCTTAGTGGCAAAGGCAAAGAAGAATCTGGCATTAAAGAATCCTCACTTCAGGAAAGCATTACTTCCCGTTGCTCAACTCAAGTAGTTCCAAAAACTTGCAAACTTCCCAACTTCATTGGGATGGCCTGAGAAAGTGACAAGTTGGAATTTTGCTTCCTGTCTCAAAGAAGCAACTTGTTTGCCTTAACATCATCCATTGAGAGTCACTTAAAATAAGACTGCACAGAGGTCAAAAAAGGGCCATTCTTTGGTTTGCAAATGGTTTTCTACGAAGGGATGATATTATCCTAATTCTCTTAATGAATAAAAGCTCTCAAGAAATTAAAGTCCACTCAGTGTTACAAAATTAGCCCAAACAAATGAGTAGATGGCAAAAGGGCTAATCCTCCCCCTGGTACGGATATCTAAGTGGCCAGTAAAGTACAGCTCTCCCCTCTTGTTCCCTGCAGGAGAATCAGGACCATGAACAGGAAAAAGCACAGATATTCTTTCTGCCCTCCATAACCAAAGCTGTGCCAAACCACAGATGCTGCTTTCAAACTGACTCAGATTCCAGCCTAGACCTCTCACCTTGCAGACAACTCCTTCCCCAACACCCCACCAACACCAACCTCCCCAAACACCCCCAAAGAAGCCCTCAACACCCTGCCAGGACCCCCAGGTGTCCCTGTCTCTCTGCAGAGCTTTCCCACCCTCCAGCAGACCCCCTGGTTCCCTGCACATGCCGTGGGATGGCACTCAGGAGGATCTGCTCCAAGGCCTTCCTCGGTGGCAAGCTCAGGCTGCCAGGCCTATGGTTCCTGGATCACCCTTCCCACCTCACTGGGAGCTCCCTGGGAAGCACTTTCCTTGAGAAGCAAGCCCCTTTCCTCCAAAGGCATTTCCCCAAATGTGTAGCTTTCCTGGGGAACACCAATACACTCTTAAGAAATGCTGGCAAGGCTGAATGACTTCAGGTCCTTTCAGGACAGGCACTCCAGCTCTAGCTCATATTCCCCCAAGTGTGTTTCCAGGTGGAGGTTCAGAGGTGCAGCCCCAGGCCCTCTACAAACACAAGCTGCCTGCTGCCTCTTCACCTGCCTCAACTCCTGCCTGCGGTCACAGCAGCAAAACCAGGCTGTTCCCAGCCAGAGCCCAGAGCCCTGTTCCTGCAGGATGCTCTTGCCAGCACCTTCGAGGACTCTTGGCTGTGCATGCAGCGCTTTTCATGCTGGCTCCCAACAGGCTTTGGAACGCAGAGCACAACCTGGCTGCCTCTGCCACCAGCACACCCCAAACACAGGCGGAGGAAGAAGCAGCAGGGGCTGTTTTGCAGCCATGCCCAAGAGAAACTGGAAGGGTGCCCTCCCTCTGGTCTCACTTGGTTGGCTTTCTGACTGGGTCTGAGCCTGGGGCTGCCATTCCTCGGTTGTGGGGACCAGAACCACACCCGGGATCCCAGCACTGCCTGACAGCGCTCCGGGCACTGGCACAGTTGTGCCTCTGAGTCTCAGGCACCGTGCTGCAGCTTCATTTGCCCTTAGGCACACCCAAAGCTCTCTGTTAAGCCCAGGTGGTCTCTGGTTCTGCCCTCTTCCTGATCCTGTGCAGGGATGGAGCACTGCTGTGCTTTCAGGAAGCTGTTCTTGAAACCTTCCAGCATTCCAAGCTCCTTTGCCCTCCATGGATGCTTGCCATGGAATCCCTCACAGCTGGGTTCAGAGCATCCTCAGGTTTGCTCTTCCAAAGTCCAGGGGCTCCAGGGTGCTCAGCAAGATCTGTAACTCCACAGTGTTGTGGAACTGGACCTTCAGCACAGGGACCTTTCCAGCCTGATCTGCCCTCGTTCCTCTGTGTCTGTGCACAAAACACGGTGTGGAAGAGAATGGCAGGAGGGGCCTGTGTGTCCCAGGGCTCCGGATTTGCATCGCTCCAGCTCCACAGAGATGCAGGTAAAGCAAAGAAGCCAAACTGTTTATTAATGGAAGGC